>LR738713.1:661829682-661859144 GCA_902687465.1 Secale cereale
GAGAAGTCGGGGGGTCGAGAGGTTGCCTACCTGTTTCAAAGTATTGAAGAATTCCATGACTTCATCATTTGCCAGAAGTAACCGGGGCATGTTGGTAGGAAGTTATGCAAAGATGTGTTGGAACGGAGTTCCTGATAGGATAATCCGTCTTTTGTTACGGATTATCCTATCCGGGACTCCGTTCCAAAACAACTTTGGAGAGCTTCGTACCATCATGCTACTGTTACTTTCGCCTAATGATGAAGTATTGGTTTTGTCGAATCATTTGACACTAGACAAAAGGTGACATGAGGGGGTCTAGGGTTGTGGATCGCCGAGCAGTCGGGGGTCGAGGGGTCGAGAGAGGTTGCCTAGCTAGTGTCAAAGTATTGAAGAATTCCATGACTCCAGAATTCGTGGGCATATATGAGAAGATCAAACATGACTTGCCCGCATTTGTGGCCCATAAGATGTCGGAAAAGAGTCAGAAGATGTCGGAGACAAACTGGATAAATGATGCGAAGAAGAAGCATCACCATCGCACGGGGTCAGGCGGCTACCTCATAGCCCGGCCTAAGTGGGCCAAGGCTGAGAATGATCTGCTTCAGAAAGGGATCGAACCAGAGACAATGCACTGGCCAGACCATTGCCGGACTTGGTTCTTCGGGGCTGGCGGAACCTTGGACCCTGTAACAGGGTGGTGCATTTGGACGGACAAGCAATTGGAAACACCACTCAGGAAGATGCGGCAGTATATTAAAGCAGCGCATGAAGGGACGTTCTTCCCCGACAGAGAGAACGACGAGCTGACAATGGCCCTCAGGAATCCTGAGCACCCTGGACGGACACGAGGCACGCCAGGCTCCCTTCCGTGGCGTGCTGGGTTTCCGGACGCAGGAGGCTACAAATGCCACGACAGGAGGAAGAAAATGGAGCTGACCGAAATCCAGGCGCTGCGGGCCAGAATACAAGTGATAGGGGAACGGGAAGCAAATCGGGACAAAAGAATTGCCGAAGCTTCCCCCGAAGCTACCCCGCCATCTCAGCGGAGAAGCAGCGCGGCTTTCACCGAGCTGCTTCAGCCAGAGCCTGTCTTGACGGCTACTGCCAGGAATCCCGTGGATGCTATCACGCAGGCACAAAATTGCCACCTTATGGCGCAGTGGATGAATCTGAAGGTCAAGGCGGCTGCTGGCTCTGTTTATCCTTCTGGACCCGGCGACACTTTTCACTGCCGGCCGATTCCAGAAGGATATGCTAGGGTGATGGTCGACGAAATAACGGAGGGATTTGAGGAGCTCCAGCTTGACCACCCTACCGGTGAAGGGGAGACTCGGCTGGGTTCTTCACTGAAGACTCCATGCCTATGGCGGAAGGACCTCATCAACATTCTCAACTAGACGCCTCCGCCTCCTCCTCCTCCTCCGGCGAGTCAGGGCACTCCGCCTCCTCCACCGCCTCCTCCTCCGGTGAGTGACCATCAGGGCACTCCGGCTCCTTCTCCGGCGCGTGGCGGCACTCCGCCTCCTTCGCCGCCGGCGCGTGGCCGCACTCCGCCTTCACCGCCGGCGCGCCCGAGCAGCCAGCCTGCTCCTCCTTCTCCGCCTAGTCAGCAAGGGCGGAAGAGACCTGCCGCCGCTCCGGCTGCTCCTGCTCCGGCTAGTAAGCAAGGAAAAAAGACAGCCGCTTCGACTGGTCCGGCGATGTTTAGCAGTACAGCCAGAGGCGGGAGGCGATGCAGATTCGGTCCTTCTCTCACGCCTCTAGAGAAGTTACCGTATGAGAGGTCCGACGAGGAAAACACGAAGATCGCTCAAGGCGAAGTGAAGGACTTTTTTGAAGGGTTGAAAGCACAGAGACATCCACCTCCGGAGGAGAAGATAGATGCGGTGAAAGCAAAGCGCACTCTTGCTGCCCTGAAGCAACCAGCGAAAAGTAAGCCGCAGGACAACTATGACCTCATGATTCAAAAGTCATATCAAGCAGCGAAGCGGTCAGGAAGTACTAAAAGTGATCAGAGGTTAGCAGAAGGACGAGCTGGGAAAGAAATTGCCCAGCTCGGCGAACAAGCGGACCAATCGTGCCCCCCGCTCAAGGTGTCTAGCGACATGGTCGCTAATGATCCGAGGATGGTGCCCGGTTATACCAATCTTGCAGATTACGCGTCCGACGATGTACACTATGATTTCTTGGAAGTGCAGATAGAAAGATACGAGTACAAAAAGCCTCTCGTCAAAAATGAAAGATCTCTATCAACGAATATGCGAAGATTGCATGATTGGTACTTGAAAATCTGCAGGGAGTCTGGGGGGAGGGATAACTTGTATTTGAGAGTTAAACCGGAGCATGACCTCGTTGGAATTGACCTGTTGCCTATTCCATTTGAGGAGTTCTTTCAGATTTTCAATCAATTGGCCCTCGATAAAGCAACGGTCACCTGCTACTGTCTGTAAGTAGTACTACTTCTGTCATTAAGTCTTTCTATATAGCTGATCTTCATTGCATGTATTTATAATTATCCTCACTACTATATTATGCAGATTGAAGATCGTCGAATTGAAGAAAAGACAAGTAGGTGATATTGGGTTTATTAACACATACCTCATAGATGCAACCGAGGTTAAATTGCGTCCCGACGATACCGAGACCAACTTGCTACGATCGTTGGTGGTAAATGAAAACAAAGATATAATACTCTTTCCTTACAACTTCAAGTGAGTGTTACTGTCTTGTGCATATTTGGTTTCCCTTATATATCAGTCAAGGTTATAGTGATGTAATTGATGAGTTCATGCATTCGTGCGCAGCTTCCACTATATTCTCTTAGAGATTAAGCTTGAGAAGGGAGTAGTAACTGTCTTGGACTCTAAACGTAAAGATCCCGAGGAGTATGCGGACATGACTCAAATGCTCTCCAGGTAAGTTAAATCGATCAATATTATCCACCATGCATATATATCAGCAACTTCATTTCTGATATCAACTAATTGTTTTCTTTGTCTGGCAGGGTTTGGAGAAAATTCACCAAAAAAGCTCCGGGACTGCCGAAGAAGCTACAATTTAGATACCTGAAAGTAAGTAATATATAGTAGCATGTTCCGCGCGCGCATCTCCTATATCTTGATTCAAGCGCTAGTTTCATCAATACCAATTTGGCATTCTTGCTTATCAGTTTGATTGACCTCTATTTCTTGTAAAGTGGTTGTGGCAGGAACCCGGGAATGATTACTGTGGATACTACATTTCCGAGTCCATCCGCCACATGACCTGTGAGCGGGGCTACACTGAAGAACAATTTGAAGTGCGTAAGCAATCAATAATATTCACAAATTTATAGCATCATTTCATGTATTGACCCCCTACTTCAAATTAGATGTTTCGGATGCGGGATGAACTCCTAACACCAGATCGTCTGCGAGCAATTCAAGAGGAATTGGCGGCATTCTTCCTTGAACACGTGATCGCTGAAGATGGAGAATACTATGTGGACCATGCATCCATATGATAGGAGATTATATTTGTAAGAGATAATTATTGTATATATGTGCCCGATAGTGTCGGATAGATATACGAGAACTTGTTGTTCGATCAATCTCTCGGAGAAGGAGAGGTGGTCGATATTACTTCTCTCTGTATGCATATATATATATGTTGATTATACGATCTTCTGTTTCCTTCGTTTGCTTTACTAGCTAGCTAGCTAGCTATCGTGTCTAGTCATCTCTATACGTATGTGTAGTACATAGCAAGCACGGACATAAGAGAGGACACTTCTCTCTATTAATTAGCTAGCTAACACAATATGAAACACCTAAATTAACCCCCCAAAACCTACAACCCCCCTCCCCTTTCAAAAAAAAAAACAAAAACCAAAGCCACAGAAATGCTGACGCGTGGATGCCTTTTGGTCCCGGTTGGTACCATCAACCGGGACTAAAGCCCCTCCTGCCTGGGCTCGGCGCACAGGCCACGTGGACACCCTTCTGCCCCGGTTCTGGATTGAACCGGGACTAAAGGGTCAGAGCATTAGTACCGACCCTCCTGTCCCGGTTCTGGAACCGGGGCTAAAGGCCCAAATGAACCGGGTCTGATGACTCTTTATCTACTAGTGGTAGTCAGAGGTTGCGTCCGCCATGACACCATGAACCGTCTTCAATGTGGAGCAGTGCGCTCTACAGCGGCATGAATGCGGGCAGCTGATACCGGGAGGAAACGCACGCGGGGCGATGTAGGAGGGGATTTCAATAGGCCAGGATGGTCAGAAGCGGGCGTGGGTGATGTCCGGATGCCCGCAAAGCCCCTCCCCCCCCCCACATGTTTCACCAGTATAAAACATGGCTTTGGTTCGGGCCTTGTGAGTCTAATAGTCCCGGTTCATCCACGAACCGGGACCCATGGGTGCATACATCCCGGTTCGTGCGGCCAGGGGGCTGGCCGGGCCTCGTTGGGCATCTGTCCCGGTTGGTCTGGGCCCATTTGTCACGGTTCCAGGCACGAACCGGGACCAATGGGCCTTGCTCCCGGCCCACACCCATTTGTCCCGGTTCGTTACTGGAACCAGGACAAATGGGTGGCCTTTGGACCCGGTTCCTGTAACGAACCGGGACCAATTGGTTGCTTATATATACCCCATCGCCGACGAGCCCACACCGCTCTGTTTTTTCTGGCCGGCGAGGGGAGTTGTGTGGTGCTCTAGCTCACCTCCCATATATGCACATGAGGTGACCGATGAAATGCCCGAGCCACACTAGTTAAGCTTTCTCCTCTCGAAGCTCCATTTTCTCTGAGATTTGGCTAGGTTGAGCGGTCTGTCATACGTCCCATTCCCGTCTTCACCGCCATCGATCGCCCGCGCCAATCTCGTTGCCGGCACCACCATAGTGAGCTATATATGCATGTAACTGAATATAATTAATGTGATGATGAACTTATATTAATTTGATCACTTATCTATCCATGATGTTCTGTAATGGTTTTTGACACACTTAATTATATATAAATGCAAGCAGATGAACCGGCAATGGATGTACGGTGACAGACGCACCTCAGAGTACGTTAATGGTGTGCATAATTTTCTCAAAGTGGCTAAGGCAAACCAACAGAATGGTTTTATGTGTTGTCCATGCACCATCTGTGGGAATACGAGGTCTTACTCCGACTCGAGCACCCTTCACACCCACCTGCTTTATAAGGGTTTCATGCCACACTATAATGTTTGGACCAAGCACGCAGAAATAGGGGTTATGATGGAAGACAACGAAGAAGAAGAGGACGATGACAACTATGTGCCCCCGGAATACGGTGATGCTGCAACGGGGGAAGCTGTTGAAGGTCAAGAGGAACCAGACGATGTTGTGCCCAATGATGATCTCTGACGGGTCATTGTTGATACAAGGAGACAGTGCGAAAGTGAAAAGGAGAAGCTGAAGTTCGATCGCATGTTGGAGGATTACAAAAAAGGGTTGTACCCCAATTGCGAAGATGGCAACACGAAGCTCGGTACCGTACTGGAATTGCTGCAGTGGAAGGTAGAGAATGGTGTGCCTGACAAAGGATTTGAGAAACTACTCAAAATATTGAAGAAAAAGCTTCCAAAGGATAACGAATTGCCCAACAGTATGTATGCAGCAAATAAGGTCGTATGCCCTCTAGGATTGGAGGTGCATAAGATACATGCATGCCCTAATGACTGCATCCTATACCGCGGTGTGTACGAGCATTTGAACGCATGCCCGATATGCGGTGCCTTGCGGTATAAGATCAGACGAGATGAACCTGGTGATGTTGACGGAGAGCGCCCTAGGAAGAGAGTTCCTGCCAAGGTGATGTGGTATGCTCCTATAATACCATGGTTGAAACGTCTGTTTAGAAATAAAGAGCATGCCAAGTTGATGCGATGGCACACAGAGGACCGTAAGAAAGACGGGAAGTTGAGAGCATCCGCTGACGGGTCGCAGTGGAGAAAAATCGAGAGAACGTACTGGGAGGAGTTTGCAGGTGACACAAGGAACGTATGGTTTGGTTTAAGCGCGGATGGCATTAATCCTTTTGGGGAGCAGAGCCACAATCACAGCACCTGGCATGTGACTCTATGTATCTATAACCTTCCTCCTAGGCTGTGCATGAAGTGGAAGTTCATTATGATGCCAATACTCATCCAAGGCCCTAAGCAACCCATCAACGACATTGATGTGTACATAAGGACATTAGTTGAAGAACTTTACAGCTGTGGAATGGACAAGGTGTACGTTCGTGGGATGAGGCCAACCAGGAGGAATTTGACCTACATGCATTGCTGTTTGTAACCATCAATGATTGGCCTGCTCTCAGTAACCTTTCAGGACAAACAAACAAGGGATACCACGCATGCACACACTGTTTAGATGACACCCAAAGTATATACCTGGACAGATACAGGAAGAATGTGTACCTGGGGCATCGTCGATTTCTTCCGACCAATAATCAATGTCGAAAGAAAGGCAAACATTTCAAAGGCGAGGCAGATCACCGTAAGAAGCCCGCCATGCGTACCGGTGATCACGTACTTGCTATGGTCAATGATTTACAGGTAATCTTTGGAAAGGGTCCCGGCGGACTATCTGTTCCGAATGACGATGAGGGACGCGCACCCATGTGGAAGAAGAAATCTATATTTTGGGACCTACCCTACTGGAAAGACTGATGGCTTCACGCCCCTCGTTGGTTACCCCAAGTGGAAGGTTTGAGATGCACTGTAGCGGAAGTTTTGCCTTGGCAAAGATACCAAGGATCGATTTCCCCTGAGACTCCCAGTTTCAACAAGAAGGTGTCAACTGCTAACGGCGCCAGATATTTAGCAATCAACGTGGACCTGCACACAGATACAAATAACTTTGCTCCCAACGAGTACAGAGAGGTTGTCAATCTCTCCGGCCTTGTAGTTTACAAAGGATCAAACGCAAGTGATAATAGTGATAGGTAATGTTGCAATAGTAAGTAAAAAGCGTAAAGTAAATAGTGGATGCGATCAATGATGGTAATATGGACCGGGGTCCCATGATGTTCACTAGTCATGTCTCTCTCCCCAAAAGACGATAAAACAACTATGTGAGGTAAACGAATTACAGCTGGGCAATTGACAGAATTATGTGCCCAAACCAATGCTAACTATGTTACAAGAAAGGTAGAGGTTCAAAGCATGGGCGGTACGCCAAGGCAAGTAGACCGAAATCCATCTGCATCTACTACTAATCATCCACCTTGAGATATCTATCCAGAACATCTCGCTGGTATTAAGTTGCGAGTCCCACCCATAGTGTAAACTCAAAGCAACAGACAACTGCATTAAAAGAACTTTGCGTAAAGTAATCAATCCTTGCACCCGCGGGCACAAGCACCGTTGTTTTCCCCCTTGTGGCAACAACACATCCCCTAGACTCATGTTTCTGTCACTCAAGCTAGTCATCGAGGGGCATGAACCCACAATCAAGCATAACGTTCCCTCTTGGAGTCACTACCTACTACTTGGCCAAAGCAATAAATAACAACGGGGAACATGCAAGAATTACTTACGAACATAAATATAAAAGAGGTAGATCAAATATATTACTCAAACACAATCTGAACATAATCTCACAATCCATCGGATCCCAGCAAACTCATCATAGCAACATCATAAGGATTACATATGTGCCTCGATCATGTAGGGCAGCTCACGAGGACTAATTAGTGAAGCACAAGAACGGGAGGAGAACATCACGTAGCTACTGGTCATGGACCCATGGTCCAAGGGAGACTACTCACAAATCATCCGGGAGGTGTCCATGGTGGTGGAGAAGCTCCCGGTGGTGATCCTCCCCTCCGGCAGGGTGCCGGGAAGAGTTCTCCTGGTGCTCCCGATCTTGGAAGCGGCGGCGGTGGCGGAACAGAGATGAGATCGCGAAAAAGGGTTCCCGTCTCGAGGGTTTCGGGACGCGATATAAATATATGCCAAAGGGGGGCATCAGCCGAGGCTCGGGGGGCCCAGGCGCCCCCCCGGCGCGGCCAGGGGGGGCCGCGCCACCAGGGCGCCTGGAGCCCTGGTGGCCCCTCTCCGGCTGTCCTTTGGCAGCTGGGAAGCTTCGGGAACGCTGATTTTTTATATAATTTTTCCGGGATTTTTCTGGCAGTTCTCGTAACGTGAAAACCTGAAATACAAAAATAGCAGAAAACAGAAACTGGCACTGGGGTGCACTAAGTTAATAGGTTAGTCCAAATATGATCAAAAGTGTATGGAAGTGTATAAATATCATAGCAATATCACCCAAAAGAGGCATGGAGCAAGCAGAAATTATAGATACGTTTTGGACGTATCAACATCCCCAAGCTTAATTCCTGCTCGTCCTCGAGTAGGTAAATGATAACAAGAATAATTTCTGTGGTGACATGCTATTAACCATATAGGACTCTTTATAGTCATATGACAAAAGCTTACTAAGACAATGAATCTGTAGTAATTAAAGTTGCCTCATGAGAAAATCACAAAGAACTGAAAGTTTTACAACATGGTATTGAAACATCAAATAGATTTGTAATGAGCATGGTGTGCAAATATGATAAAGTGATATCTCGCTTTCCCCCTTTAGTGAAGCAAAACATAAATGCAGGGGCACCTCCAAGGTTTAAGTGATGACTAGATACAATGATTTCAGAATAAACGATATCATAATCATGCAAAAGACAATGCTACTTTGGGACAATGCACATTACACTCAGAATGACAATCATGCTCTCAGTAGTTGGTGCTTTAAAAGAAGGTGGAGACTCTCGAACCGTAGCTTTTGTTGGCAAGGTTGAAAACCCGTAGTCGGAAACAAAGACAAAGCATGTACCAAAGCTCTTGGTTTTAAAAACAGAGGTAATAATATATATTTTTTCTTCTTAGATCATGCATGTTTCGTCAACGAATGCTAGCAGATAACTCAATTACTTCTTGAGATGGACAAGTTTCGAGGAACGGCTCCCGAATGAGGATGATCACATCCTCTTAATCTCCTTTGTTTATCACTGCCAAAGTTTTCTGATTTCTCATGAACAAAGCGTGAAGGAGGGTTTGTTTGTTATATTAATTTTGAGCCGGGCGCACTCAATGCCAGTTCCTTCTCGTGTTATGGGTTTGCACATTATACATGCAATCCCGGGGTGAAGCTTGTCCAACTTAAAAAGATCATGAATTAACTACTACTTCCTCATGGACTTACAACAGAGGCACAAAATAGGAATGCATTTTTTCTTTTTGAATAATTCGGAGATGGTACATGAAAGTCTTCGTTAGGAATGGCAGGTAAATACCATGTAGGAAGGTATGGTGGATTCATATGGCATAACTGGTTTAAAGGAATTTGGATGCACAAGCAGTTAGTCCGCTTAGTACAGGTGGAGGTTAGCAAAAGACTGGGAGCGACCAACTAAGAGAGCAATGACGGTCATAATCATGCAGAGCGAGAAAGCAACATTGAATCAGGCATGGTAGTTATATCGCTACTCAGAAACAAAAGATCATCAAGGCTTGACAGACTTTCTTTACAGTCTTAAATATGCGTGAGCATACGCCAAGTCAATCAAAATAAACTCTTGAAGGAAGATATTACTAAACCATACCACATCATAGGCAAACAAATCATGTTGGTACTCCAATAACACATTGGAAACCCCCCAGCTATTTGAGACTAACCTTAAGAAAATATGAACTACTAAGCACCATTATGCACGTAGCATCTTTATCATAGACATACCAACCAATGCAACGGAAGCAAACTCTCTTAATAAGATAATCATGATGAATAAAGAGAGTTCAAGCAACCAACTAAACAAAAGATCTTTAAAAAGATAAGCATGAAAACTAAAAGCTAAGCATGATAGTAGCTATTGAAAGACAAAGAACACACACAGCAAGGATAGACATGAAAATTCTATGTTATGTTCTAGGTAGAAGTGGAGCGTGATTCTCTCCCACATAAAGAAAGCTGAGTTCCGACTCATTATGAAAAGCTAAAGAAATCTAAAAAGGAAAACTAAAAGCAAGATGCTCCAAGCATAGCACATAACACATGAAGTGATAAAAATATAGTGGAACGAAAGACGAACTGATAATGTTGATGGAGAAGGGGATGCACGGGGGCATCCCCAAGCTTAAACGCTTGAGTCTCCTTGAATATTTCTTGGGGGTGCATGGGGGCATCCCCAAGCTTGAGCGTTTGACACTCCTGAATCTTTTTATCATCTTCCCTCGCACACTTGAAAACTCCCTTCATACATAACTCATCATAATCTGATTAGCGAGGTTAGTACCCTTAATAAAATAATTGTTCCTTGCTGGAAATAAGAATACTCTTGAAGATCTACTGTTTCTCAAGATTTCCAAAAGGTTTTTGCAAAGAAAAAGCAAGCTCTAGGTTTGCAAAATGAAGGAAAGGCAAAACAGGACAGAATCTGTGAAAAAGAGAACAACAGGTAGTAAATTATTTTTTCGGGGCACTTCTGCAACTCTAATCAAAAAACTCAAAACAGACGCACGAAAGACAATTGTATATAGCATGATGTCGAAAACATTCAGACCAAATAGATGAACTGGTGATTTTATACGAATTTTTCTATCCAAGGACAGAATCTGTTTCCTGGACAGCACGTCACAACTTTTGAACTTTCTTGCAATCAGAGGCTACACTTGGCACAAAATTGAAAAGCAAAGATACAATGATGATGCTACTGTAGTAAACAACATCATGACAGAACAAAAGCAAAATAAAATTTTATTCATGTGGCCTGCCTCCCAAAAGCGCTTTCTTTTATGCCTTTAAGCTAGGCATAATGCATAGAGATCAAGTTTTATCAAGAGTAAAAGAATAGCTAGCCCGTACAACGGACTCAAAAGGTAACTTAATCTTCTTTCGAGGGAAGTGTTCCATCCCTTTCTTGAGAGGAAATTGGAATTTTATATTCCCCTCTTTCATGTCAATGATAGCACCAACGGTGCGTAGAAAAGGACGTCCCAAAATAATTGGACAAGAAGGTTCACATTCAATATCCATAATAGTAAAATCAAGGGGAACATAGTTGTCATTGACAATGATAAGAACATTGTCGATCCTCCCCAAAGGTTTCTTTATGGAAGAATCAACGAGACGAACACCAAAAGAACAAGAATCAAAAGGTTTCAATTTAAGCATATCATATATTCTTTTGGGCATAACAGAGGTACTAGCACCAACATCACATAAAGCATAACAAGAGAAGTTATTCAACTTAATTTTAATCATAGGATCCCAACCATCTTCTAGCTTTCTAGGTATGGAGGCTTCAACTCTAAGTTTCTCCTCCCTAGCTTTGATGAGAGCATTAGTGATATGCTCTGTGAAGGCAAGGTTAAGCGTGCTAGTGCGGGGATCTCTAGACATCTTGTGAAGGAAATCAATAACTTCGGTAAGAGTGCAATTGTCAAAATCAAGGTCACTACTATCAAGTAAGGTGGTAGTAGTGTCCTTTAGGTTCACTTGTTTGGTAGTTTCTATAGTCATAGCATCGCCATCTATTTCAGTGTACTTTGGCATATCACAAAGTTCACCAAAATTGTTCAAGTGTAAAGCAGCATCATCTCCAGCACCGGAGAATTGATCTTTCATAATTAAGTTCAGTAAAGCAGGTTTAATTTCACATGAAGGTGCTGAAGTGGCAGGTGTAGTGATAGGTGTGCAGATAAAGTCATCGTTGTTGTGACTAGTGAAGTCACACAACTTGGTGTTCTCGGTGGAACCCATAGTAGCAAGCAAGCAAGATAACTATTTTTGTGATTTTTGATAAAAGATACTAAAGCAAAACTAAAAGGTAAACTAACAAGACTAAAAAGCAAAGGTAAAATATAGCGTGCAACTCCCCTATCCTGAAGAGTGGAGTCCCCGGCAACGGCGCCAGAAAACTTTGCTTGATGGCTTCTCGCCCCTCGTTGGTTACCCCAAGTGGAAGGTTTGAGATGCAGTGTAGCGGAAGTTTTCCCTTGGCAAAGATACCAAGGATCGATTTCCCCTGAGACTCCCAGTTTCAACAAGAAGGTGTCAACTGCTAACGGCGCCAGATATTTAGCAATCAACGTGGACGTGCACACAGATACAAATAACTTTACTCCCAACGAGTACAGAGAGGTTGTCAATCTCTCCGGCCTTGGAGTTTACAAAGGATCAAACGCAAGTGATAATAGTGATAGGTAATGTTGCAATAGTAAGTAAAAAGCGTAAAGTAAATAGTGGATGTGATCAATGATGGTAATATGAACCGGGGTCCCATGATGTTCGCTAGTGATGTCTCTCTCCCCAAAAGATGATAAAACAGCTATGTGAGGTAAACGAATTACAGCTGGGCAATTGACAGAATTATGTGCGCAAACCAATGCTAACTATGTTACAAGAAAGGTAGAGGTTCAAAGCATGGGCGGTACGCCAAGGCAAGTAGACCAAAATCCATCTGCATCTACTACTAATCATCCACCTTGAGATATCTATCCAGAACATCTCGCTGGTATTAAGTTGCGAGTCCCACCCATAGTGTAAACTCAAAGCAACAGACAACTGCATTAAAAGAACTTTTCGTAAAGTAAACAATCCTTGCACCCGCGGGCACAAGCACCGTTGTTTTCCCCCTTGTCGCAACAGCACATCCCCTAGACTCATGTTTCTGTCAGTCAAGCTAGTCATCGAGGGGCATGAACCCACAATCAAGCATAACGTTCCCTCTTGGAGTCACTACCTACTACTTGGCCAAAGCAATAAATAACAACGGGGAACATGCAAGAATTACTTACGAACATAAATATAAAAGAGGTAGATCAAATATATTACTCAAACACAATCTGAACATAATCTCACAATCCATCGGATCCCAGCAAACTCATCATAGCAACATCATAAGGATTACATATGTGCCTCGATCATGTAGGGCAGCTCACGAGGACTAATTAGTGAAGCACAAGAACGGGAGGAGAACATCACATAGCTACTGGTCATGGACTCATTGTCCAAGGGAGACTACTCACAACTCATCCAGGAGGCGTCCATGGTGGTGGAGAAGCTCCCGGTGGTGATCCTCCCCTCCGGCAGGGTGCCGGGAAGAGTTCTCCTGGTGCTCCCAATCTTGGAAGCGGCGGCGGCGGCGGAACAGATATGAGATCGCGAAAAAGGGTTCCCGTCTCGAGGGTTTCGGGACGCGATATAAATATATGCCAAAGGGGGCCATCAGCGGAGGCTCGGGGGGCCCAGGCGCCCCCCGGCGCGGCCAGGGGGGCCCGCGCCACCCGGGCGCCTGGAGCCCTGGTGGCCCCCCTCCGACTGTCCTTTGGCAGCTGGGAAGCTTATGGAACGCTGATTTTTTATATAATTTTTCCGGGATTTTTCTGGAAGTTCTCGTAACGTGAAAACCTGAAATACAAAAACAGCAGAAAACAGAAACTGGCACTAGGGTGCACTAAGTTAATAGGTTAGTCCAAATATGATCAAAAGTGTATGGAAGTGTATAAATATCATAGCAATATCACCAAAAGAGGCATGGAGCAAGCATAAATTATAGATACGTTTTGGACGTATCAAAGACCTAGAGGTCCGCTCTTCAATCGACGTGATGCACGTGACCAAGAACCTTTGCGTGAACCTGCTAGGCTTCTTGGGCGTGTATGGGAAGACAAAAGATACACCGGAGGCACGGGAGGACCTGCAATGTTTGCACAAAAAAGACGGCCTGCCTCCAAAGCAGTATGAAGGTCCTACCAGCTACGCTCTTACAAAAGAAGAGAAGGAAATCTTCTTTGCATGCTTGCTTAGTATGAAGGTCCCATCTGGCTTCTCGTCGAATTTAAAAAGGATAATAAATATGGCAGAGAAAAAGTTCCAGAACCTAAAGTCTCATGACTGCCACGTGATTATGACGCAACTGATTCCGGTTGCACTAAGGGGGCTTCTACCAGAAAACATCCGATTAGCCATTGTGAAGCTATGTGCATTCCTAAATGCAATCTCTCAGAAGGTGATCGATCCAGAAATCATACCAAGGCTAAGGAGTGATGTGGCACAATGTCTTGTCAGTTTCGAGCTGGTGTTCCCACTATCCTTCTTCAATATCATGACGCACGTCCTAGTTCATCTAGTCGACGAGATTGTCATTCTGGGCCCCGTATTTCTACACAATATGTTTCCCTTTGAGAGGTTCATGGGAGTCCTAAAGAAATATGTCCGTAACCGTTCTAGGCCAGAAGGAAGCATCTCCATGGGCCATCAAACAGAGGATGTCATTGGGTTTTGTGTTGACTTCATTCCTGGCCTTAAGAAGACTGGTCTCCCTAAATCGCGGTATGAGGGGAGACTAACTGGGAAAGGCACGCTTGGAGGGGAGTCAATAATATGCAGGGACGGGCATTCTTGGTCTGAAGGACACTACACAGTTCTACAAAACTCTACCCTGGTGACCCCGTATGTCGATGAACACAAGAACAGTCTGTGCTCCAAACACCCGGAGCGGTGTGACGACAGGATTACATGTGAACACATCAAGACTTTCGGCAGTTGGTTGGAAACACGTCTCAGAGGTGACAACACTGTTTGTGATGAGTTGTACTCGTTGTCCAGGGGACCATCTTCGACTGTATTGACTTACAAAGGATACGAGATAAGTGGGAATACATTTTACACGATCGCCTAAGATAAAAAGAGCACCAACCAAAACAGCGCTGTCCGCTTTGATGCAGCAACCAATAAGGGAAAGGACACATATTATGGTTACATAGTGGATATATGGGAACTTGACTACGGACATGATTTTAAGGTCCCTTTGTTTAAGTGCAAATGGGTCAATCTGTCAGGAGGCGGGGTACAGGTAGACCCAGATTACGGAATGACAACAATGGATCTGAACAATCTTGGGTACACAGACAAACCGTTCGTCCTAGCCAATGATGTGGCATAGGTTTTCTATGTGAATGACATGTCTACAAGAACCAGAAAAAGAAAAGATATGGAAGCGAACACATCAAACGATGAACCAAAGCGCCACATAGTTCTTTCAGGAAAAAGAGAGATCGTGGGAGTGGAGGACAGGAAAGACATTTCCGAAGATTATGAAAAGTTTCATGAAATTCCCCCCTTCAAAGTCAAGGCTGACCCAAGCACCCTGATAAACGATGAAGAATATCCATGGTTACGACGCAATAAGCAAAGGACACAAGCGAAGAAAAAGTGAAGAATTTTTCTCCACAACTATTGTGATGATGCCTTTAATCTAGAATATCACTTTGTAATTGTGCATTTTGAACACAGAAGTAGTCTGTAGTTCAAATAAGTTAAAAAATTTGAAATCCCTTTGTAATAGATGAGTTTTCGTCTCAAACCCTGATACCTCGAAACAGATAGTATGTTTTGTACATGAAGTGCATCCAGTTTTTGTCGTAACCCTCTCGACTTTTTAGCACACGCTATGTGGGTGAAATGATGATGCCATGCCAACTTTCAACCTTTTCAGAGTTCATTTGAAATGCTTTTCAATTTCAGGGTCATTTAGCTCAACCAAATCAGTAAATGCATGAAAAAGAACAAATGAAGTCAGAAAGGGTTGAAAATAGATGATGTGGCTTTAAATGGTCCATTTTGAACACAGAAAAAGTCTGGAGTTCAAATAAGTTCAAAAAAGGTTGAAAGTTTTTGTTTCTGTTCAAAACATTAAAAGCAAAAAGAATTTTCTAAGAATTTATGCAACTGAAAGCAAAATGAATCAACTAAAAAGCTTTTATAAACCTCTAGTATTTTTGAAACTAAAATTATATAAAATTTATGCAACTAAAATTATCTAAGAATTGTCTGTTGAAAACATCAAAAATCTATTTTTATAGTAAAGTTATTCACAAACTAGTGATTCACAGAAATTTCAAAAAAATCAAATTTGAAAACTAATGGCACTAACAGAGAGTTTATAATTTTTGTGACCTAAAAGAAAAAAATGAAAAAAAAATGCAAAAAACAAAACAAAAAATTAAAAAAATGCCGACTACTGGGCCACCACGGCCTGAATACGACTAGAAACCCAACCACCTAGGTGGGCCAGGATTCAGGCCCGCAGCAGGCCCACTAGGCCCACGGGCATGTAAAGAAAGGTTAGGTCCGTAAGCCTGCTGTAGAGAGGAGCTCGACAGCTCAGGCGCAGCGCACCTTATAAACAGGTGCGGCTCTCTCTCAGCTAGCGAGGTGGGACTAAACTCCCACCACCACGCCGCTGTGCAAGGCCTTTGGTTCCGGTTGGTGCCACCAACCGGGACAACGTGCCAGTTTCCCGCCCTTTGGGCTGCTGAAAAGAGGCCTTTGGTTCCGGTTGGTAGCACCAACCGGGACTAAAGGGTGCATTGGTCCCGGTTGGTGCTACGAACCGAAACCAATTGATTTCCTATATAATCCCACACTTAGCAGTTTTCCCATTCACAGTTCTTCTTCCCTCCGACGCCGCGCCAAACAGCAAGACGCCGCCAGGCTGCCGGACCTGCCCCCGGCCTCGCTCTCGCCGACGCCCTCGCCGGTGCCCTGCCCCGGCCCGCCCCCGCCGTCCGCCATCCCACTGTCACGGTCCGCGCGTCGCCCCTGCACCCCGGCCGGCCCGCCTCACTGTCGCTGTCCGCGCGTCGTCCCTGCCCCGGCCCCTGCCCTCGCCACGCTGGCCCCTGCCCCGGCCTGCGCCCCCACCATCTTCGTCGTCGCCGCCCCCAATGTGAGCCGCCGCCGCCATGGTTGTTCAGGGCGTTTTTTCATTTTTTTCTTCATATAATGTGTATTAATTTTTTTGTTCATATCATTTTTTCATATATATATAATGTATATATGTATGTATGCAAAAGTTAGAATTTTTTTGTGTTCATAGATTTTTTGGTGATATTATTGTAGAATATGCAAATGTTTGTATGTTCATATGCAAAGATTATGTCCATATGTATTTTTTATGGTTTTTTCTGTTGTAATTTTGTTCATGAAGTTTTAGAATGAAAAAAAAAAGAAGAAGAAAAAAAGGAGGAGGAGAAGTTTCGTTTAGTTTTAGGATTATTTTAGTTTATGTTTAGGTTAGGAAGAAGGAAAAGAAAAAGGAGAAGAAGAAGAGAAGGAAGAAGAGGAGAAATAAATAAGTTTTTAGATGTATAATATATGATGATGATGATGTAACTTTATTTGATTATATATGATGATGTAATTTTGTCGATATACCCCTGCCCGATAACTTCGGCATAAGGGGGGTCGATCGATATCTACCCCCTACCCTATAACATTTTTTTCTATGTATATGTCGTCGTTCTCGATATATATATATACCCCCTCCCCGATAACTTCGACATGAGGGGGGGAGGGGTAGCCGAGGGGTCGAGGGTTGCTGAGGGTTCGAGGGTCGAGGGTTTGAGGGGGTCGAGGGTCATCGAGGGGTCGAGGGGTCGTCGAGGGGTGAAGGGTCGAGGGTTCGAGTGCCCTCGAGGGGGTGAGGGTTCGAGGGTCGAGGTTTCGAGTATCGTCGATTGGTTAACTTTTTCTGTAGTAGATGATGATATATGAAAACTTGATTGGTCAATTTTTTGTACTAGACGATGATGATATATATGGTGATATATGAAAACTTTTTTAGATGTATAATATATGATGATGATGATGTAATTTTATTCGATGATATATGATGTTGTAATTTTGTCGATGTACCCCCTCCCCGATAACTTCGACATGAGGGTTCGAGGGTCGCCGAGGCCACCACAAACCCAAGAGAAGCGTCGAGGCCACTAATATATCCGTTCTGTCATGTTTGTATAATAATTGCCATGTCGTAATATTTGCAGAAACTATGGACATAGGACGCGACGAGGTAGAAGAACAGGTGTTGGGGGACATAATCGCCGACGGAGCTGCTGTCGAAATGTATATCAACGTCGACTACGATGGTCAATTGGAAGGACATGGTGATGAAGAAGTAGGCTATGGTGATCCAATGGAGGAGATAACACATGATTATGAAGGCTCCGGTGATACAATGGAGGAGGAAACACATGATTATGAAGGCTCCGGTGATCCAATGGAGTAGGAAACACATGATTATGATGGCTCCGGTGACCGATTACCGGTGGAAGAAGGACACGGTGATGACGGCTCCGGTGACCGAACGGAGTCCGGCCAGGTATATATGTATTCATTAAGCATGTGCTGACACTATAGCTAATTGATGCGTTGATTGTTTTGGTATATATGTACACGTATTAACTCTCTTCTTTCTTCTTTTCTAGCCCTCCAGGTCGAGCCAAAGTTCGGTAAAGACACGAGGCCCGAAGAAAAGGTTGCACCAGGATGAAAAGTTCATCATCGAAGAAATCGGGCGCGATGGCCTACCGAGTAAACCCAGGAAGGCCAAGGACGCATTTAGTGCTCAGTGCGGGGTTGTTGTTAGGGACATGATCCCGATTAGCATCCACCTATGGTACAAGCTTAAGAACGAAGACCCTCAGGTGTCTTATGTCAACGATATGCAGAAAAATGATCTTTGGACCGTGCTGAAGTCCAATTTCACCCTGCTACCGCCAGAGGAGGATCCGGAGAAGCAGTTATAGTGGAATTGGTCAAGGCCGCCGCTCTTAAGAAGATGGGGGAGCTATTCAGGAGGTGGAAGAATGAGCTGAATGCAAAGTTTGTCGTAAAAAAGAAGACTCCAAAATTCACCGGCCGGTTTGAGAAGATCAGAGATCACTGGGACGCATTTGTGGCCCACAAGAAATCGGAAAAGAGTAAGCACATGTCAGAGAGAAACAAGAAAAATGCTGCGAAGAAGTTGTATCACCATCGCACGGGGTCAGGTGGCTACCTCAAAGCCCGGCCGTTGTGGGACAAGGCCGAGAATGACCTGATTGCTAAAGGGATCGAACCACAGACATTACACTGGTCAGACCATTCAAGGACTTGGTTCTTTGGAGTTGGGGGAACCTTGGATCCTGTAACAGGGAAGTGCGTTTGGACAGAGGAGCAACTTGCAATACCCATCAGGCAGCTTCAGTTCTATATCGAAGCAGTGCAGCAAGGGACGTTCATTCCTGACAGAGAGAACAACGAGCTCACAATGGCCCTCGGGAATCCTGAGCACCCTGGACGAACACGAGGCATGCCAGGCTCCCTTTCGTGGAAGGCCGGGTTTCCCGAAGCAAGCGGTTACAAATGCCGGGAGAGGAAGAAGAAAGTGGATGAGACCACTTTGCAGGCGCTGCACGCAAGAGTAAAAGCGCTAGAGGATGAACGAGAAGAATCTCGCAGCAAGCAACTTGTCGAAGCTACCCCGCCATCTCAGCGGAAAAGCAGCGTGGCTTCCACCGAGCTACCTGAGGAGCCTGTCTTGGATGCTCCAGCTGCTAGCTACCCCTTGGATGCTATCATGGAGTCTCAACATTGCCACCTTATGACGCAATGGATGCAATTCAAAGTCAAGGCGGATGTAGGCTCTGTTTTTCCTTCGGAACCCGGCGCAACTTTTCACTGCCGTCTGATTCCAGAAGCATATGCTAGGGTGATGGTGGATCAAATAACAGAGGGGTTTGAGGATATCGAGCTTGACCACCCTACCGGTGAAGGGGAGACTCGGCTGGGTTCTTCTCTGAAGACTTCATGCCTATGGCGGAAGGACCTCATCAACCTTTTGAACAGGACACCTCCGGCGAGTCAGCGCACTCCACCTCCTCCTCTGCCTCCTCCTCCGGCAAGGGATCATCGCACTCCATCTCCTTCTCCGGGTGATCTGGCACGTGGCGGCACTCCGCCTCCTTCTCCGCCTGCGCCGGCGCGTCCGAGCAGCCCGCCTCCTCCTCCGCCTGCGCTGGCGCGTGCGAGCAGCCCGCCTCCTCCTCCACCTGCGCCGTCGCGTCCGAGTAGTCCGCCTCCTCCTCCGCCTCGTCAGCAAGGCGTGAAGAGAGCCGCCGACGCTCCGGCTGCTCCGACGCGTGGTAGCACCCCGCCTCCTCCTCCGCCTCATAAGTAACAAAACAAGGCAGCCGCTGGGACTGCTCAGGCATCTAGCAGTACAACCAGCGGCAGGAGGCAATACAGATACGGTCCATCTCTGAGGCCCTTAGAGAAGTTACCATACGAGAGGACCGACGAGGAGAACGTGGAGATCTGTAAAGCCAAAGTGAAGGACTTTTTGCAAACAAACCGGTACCTCCAAAGCAGAAGATAGATCCGGCGAGAGCGAAGCACACTATTGCTGCCCTGAAGAAACCACCACCGTCTCCGCCGAAAAGCAACTATGAGCGCATTATTCAAAAGTCATATGTCGAAGCATCACGGTCGGGAAGTACTTGCAGTGATCACAAGTTAGCACAGAAAAAAAGTGGGAAACAAATTCCCCAGCTCGGCGAACAAGAGAACCAATCGTGCCCCCCACTCAAGGTGCCTAGCAACATCGTCCCTCATCATCCGGGGATGGTGCCCGGTACCAATCTTGCAGATTACGTGTCTGATGATTTACTTCCTGATGTGTTAGAGGTGGATGATCACAAATACCAGTACGGGAAGCCTCTCGCCAAAGATGCCAGAACTCTAACCACGATGATGCGAAGATTGCATGACTGGTACATGGAAACCTGCAGAGACTCTGGTGGCCAGGATACTCTGATGCTGAAAGTTACAGAGGAGCACGACCTCGTTGGAATTGATTTGTTGTCTATTACATTTGAGGAGTTCTTCAACATTTTCAATCAGAAGGCCCTCGATAAACCATCAATCACTTGCTACTGTATGTAAGTACTAGTTCTGTCATCAATTAAGTCTCTATATATAGCTCAGCTCTTCATATTGCAAGTATGCTTCATTGCAAGTATATATAATTATCCTCACTATATTATGCAGGTTGAAGATTGTCGAATGTAGAAAAGCTGATATCTACGATATTGGCTTCATTAAAACAAATCTCATAGATGAATTTCAGGTAAAAGATCATGCCAAAGAAGCCGAGGCCAACTTGCTACAGTCGTTGATATTAAATCAAAACAAAGATAAAATACTCTTTCCTTACAACTTCAAGTGAGTGTTACTGTCTTGTGCATATTCGGTTTCTCTTAATTATATATTACTCGAGGTTATAGTAATTAATATAATTAATGAGTTGTATGCATGCGTGCGCATGTTCCACTATATTCTCCTAGAGATTAAGCTTGAGGAGGGACTAGTAACCGTCTTAGACTCGAGACGAAAAGATCCCGAGGACTATGCGAACATGTTTAAAATGCTCAACAAGTAAGCTCAATTGATCATTACCGCACCATATCGGCAACTTTGTTCATTTTCCTGATATAAAGTAATTGTTTTCTTTGTCTCGTAGGGTTTGGAAATAATTCGCCAAAAAAGTTCCGGCAATGCCGCGGCAACTGCGATGGATTTATCCGAAAGTAAGTACTACTAGCTAGCTAGTTCCGCGCATCTCCCGTTGGCTCTAGCTATACTTTCATCAATGCCTTTATAATGCTTCATTATCAGTTTGATTGACCTCTGTTTGTTGTAAAGTGCTTGTGGCAGGAAGCCGGGAATAATTACTGTGGATACTACGTCCGCGAGTTCATCTACAACGCAACAGCCAAGAATAGGCCGGGCTACTCTAAAAGACAATTTGAGCTGTGTAAGCAAACATATTCACAAACCATCATTTCTGTTGAGTTTAATTCATATATATATATATATATATATATATATATATATATATATATATCTTCAAATTAGATGTGGCAGATGCGGGATGAACTCCTACCACAAGATCGCATACCCGCAATTTAAGAGGAATTGGCGGGATTCTTTCTTGATCACGTCATCAATAAAGCCGGAGAATTCCATCTGAAATATGATTTAAGATGTTAGGGAATTGTAGTAAGAGATCTTATATTGTATGTATGTACCCAGAAGCGTCGGATAGATATACGAAAACTTGTTGTTCGACCTATCTCTCTCGAAGAAGGAGAGAGGTCGATCTTCTGTACTTAAAGGTTTCCTTTATTTGCTTACTAGCTAGCGTGTCGAGTCCTCCGATCTATATATATATATATATATATAACGTAGCGTCGACCAAGCACGGAGATAAGAGAGAATACTTCTCTCTATTAGCGGGCTAACACAATATATGAAACCCCTAAATTAACGCTACAAAACCCCCAAACCCCCTCCCCCCTTTAAAAAAACCCGAGCCACTGAACTGCTGAAGCGTGGAAGCTTATTTGTCCCGCTTGGTGCTACCAATCGGGACAAATGGCACCCCTGCCTGGGCAAGCCGCAGTGGCCACGTGGAACACCATCTGTCCCCGTTGGTATAAGAACCGGGACTAATGGTCAAGGGCATTTGTATCGACCATTTAGTCCCGGTTCCCCAACCGGGACTAATGGCCCTTACAAACCTGGATAAATGGCTCTTTTTCTACTAGTGTTTTTCTCCGGTTTGCGGAAGAAAGTACGCCGGGACCTCCCTGCGGACCAAGACAGTCTTGCATTAGATGGCTTCCGCTCTTCGGACAACGCGGTCTAGATGTATGCGGGCAGTTTGAGTATCGGTGTTGGAGATGCCCTTACAAGCAGATTTGAACAATGCCAGGGTAACTAGAAAAATATCATTTTCTTATTTTTCTCCGAAACTTTGCAGTCCTTTGATAAGAAGACTTCAAAATTTATTGTGATAATCTTGAGGTTGCTCTTATAAAGGATGAAAAAACTGACATTAATGCCACTGAACTGTATGTGGAGTTGATGTTTCTTTTAAAATTTCATTCCAAAAGAAAATATTGGGCCTTTTGAAATTTTATAGTTCTGAAATAGCGGCGTGATTGTTTTTCCAATGCAAGTATTGCATTTAGATTTCTTTTGACCATCCCTATGAGTGCTGCATCGGCGGAACATAACTTTTTGAACTTGAAGTTGTTGAAGTCTTACTGATTTGGATATGTGCACTACCATGATATAACAAAGACTTACTGATTTGGCCACAATAGCTCTTGAGAGTGAAGTATTGTAGCATATTGATTATGAGAATATTAATTGAAGATTTTATTTCAAGGAACATTGAAATAATAATGTAACTTAAGTGAAGACTTTACAACCAAGAATAGGTATGATTCTTGATATTTTCCATTGCTATGTAAGATATTATGATCTTTACACTATTATAGTTATATTAATATAGTTTTTTAGTGAGATAGGGTCCATTTTAGAGTTTTGCATCGGGCCTCGAATTTTGCCAGCCGGCCCTGGTGCGATATAGTTAATGAGGAAAGAGGTTTTTCGAGTAACATAATATGCTACTGTAACATAAGGCAATCGAAAGAAAAATGAGTCAAAGATCTAATAAGTGCAATCAGCTATGATACTACTTTTATGCTATTTTGCACTATGAAAATAGTACTCCTTCTGTCCAAAAATGTAATATGTTTTTTGACACTTGTGTAGTATTAAAAAATGTCTTACATTATGGGACGGAGGGAGTAACATACAATAATTTATGATACTACTTTTATATTACTTTGCACTATAATGATAGTAGCGTAGACTAGTGTTTGGACGGAAACTTGGTGCATATAGGGTGCCCGCGCACCCTATATGCACCAAAAAGATTAGTAATTCAAGAAAAGTTCAGAAAACTCCAATTCTATTTTGAATCAAACATGATCAGGTATTGTACTCGTATAAAAAATTTGGACAAGAAATGATACCTAAGGAATTCAGAGCACCAAAGACGAGTTTATGACAACAATATAGCATGTATAGTACTTGTATATAGCATTTTTTCCGAATCTTCAGCCCAAGATACAACGAAAGTCATTCTCTAACGAATCTTCTTATACAACTACAATATTTGATCATGTTTGATACCAAAGAAGATTCAGAATTTTTTGAACTTTTTTTGTATACTTTTTTTTTTGCATATAGGGTGCCTGGTACCCGGGTCCTCTTTTGTATTTTCACTTATGCATGACACTACTCTAAATTATTACCTACTATGACTAGTCTTAGTAAAGTCGTCTTTTGTATGTATTGTAGTACTAATGATGGGATTGTGTGCTACTCCCTCTAGGTCACAACTAAGTGATGTTTTCAATATACCAAGGTGGATCACAAAGCCCTGTTAATTTACTACTCATCTCTCTCGCCGTCCTGGTACGGTATTTCATTGCAGATTAGCCCCACTATTTTTCGAGTCCAGTACACCCAGACGTGGCCAGTGCCACTTGCATGCATGCACGCACATCACTGGATCGTACGTGTGTAATAAACTCGTGCAGCACAGTGATCCCTTTATATCGTACATGGGCACGCACAGGAGATCAATAACCGAACTGCACCGGCCGGCGGGGAGCGAGACACGTGATGGGCTACATGCATAGAGTTCCAGATCCAGCGTTGTTTGGTTGGGTTTGGTTCCATGGCAAGGCTGGGTCGCTAAGGATATCCTCAGTCAGGTGGTTAGGGATAACCACTTTTCGATATTTGGTTAGGTGGGATTGGATTGGTTCAAAGGATGAGAGGTGGCTTGGGATAGTCATTTGTGTGCTTAACTTTAACATGCCAAGTATGAAAAATAGAACTACAATTTCAGATAGCATCTTTTTCATGTTTATTCTTTATGGTAGTAAAAAAACTTCCAAGATACATATACACAACCCCGCACACACAATCAGCACACGTCCTGATGCATAAATTAGTATACACACACAATCATTCATGAATATAATAATAGATCGGGCTGCAGTTCGTAGAACAATAAATCAGAGAGTAGAATTTCTTACGGCCTTGTTCCCTTAAGCCACTCCCCAAATGGATTAGAGTGGATTGGAGGGGATTTTGAGGAAATTTGATCTAGATGGGATTTAATCCCTGCCAATACCTGTCAATCCCGCTCATTTGTCATGGAACCCAACATGGCCTACAGGGGAATTGGAGCATGGGAATTGAGAGGATAGAGGCACCGGGCTAGTCGCTGCCTAACCGACCAGAGGCATACAGAGCTTGATTGCGTGGCGGCCATCGTCGAGGAGCATGAGACTCTGACTGGATCCAGTTCTACGCCTTCACGTGCACTCAACGGTAATGATGCTATCGCAGATCCGCCCAATCCGCCATTGCCGCCGCCTTCATGTCGGCCACACACACGGGACAGGAGAGAGGGGTGGATTAACATGGAGAGGAAGGGAAAGGCCTCTCCGCCACCGCTCTTCTCCGGCCGGTGCCGGCACTGCCACCAAGACCGAGAAAGAGAGCGCGGAGATGTGAATAAACCGAAAGATGCTTTTCGTTCGGGAGAGCTGAATGAAAGTAAGAAACGATTCACTAGCGACGCCAGCGTGGCTGCCCTCATCTGTCATATTTTGCCGGCTCTTGCCACTAGTTTTTTGAGGAACATTTTCAGTATCTTGGCTATCCCTATCCTTTCATCTCTCTAAACCAAATGGTGACATCCCTCAGAAAATGGCTATCCCTGTCCAAGGTATAGCCGATGAACCAACCACCACCTTATACAGACTAGTAAGTATGCACGTGCAACGCACGTATAATCTTTGGAAAAGTTTTAGATAAGTTTTTCTTAATCTTTGAACTTGTAAGGATAGTTTGATCTCAATCCTGAACATCCCTGGAATCAGAATAAGTAACCCACCAATTTTATCATTAGCAGCCCACATCACATTTCTCAAACGTATTCTGGGTTCTTTCCATCAACATGCCACTGAGCACTCTTGGCCAAGTCTCTACGCTCGCTCGAGTCAATCACGGTCCAAAATAGTGGCGATGGTGAACGAAATCTAAGGATAGAGAGCAGATGAAAGAGAAGAGAGGAGAGCGAAAACAAATAGGTGACAGAAAGGGAGAGGGGTTGTCATCGGCATTGGAAAGCGGCGGAAGGGAAAAGACCATCTCTCAACATCCGCTGCATTTTCTACAAGGAACATAATATGAACAAGGAACACCAGAAACAATTATTTCAAAAGGATATGCACAGGAAGATTGTCAAGGAAGTGACCATAAGATGATTCACGTCCACTAATATTTTGGAAATTGGTCCTAACTATTTAGAATCAAACAACAACCAGCTTAGTTTAGCTACTTAGACTGTTTACGAATTCCAAAGAATCTGTAGAGCCATGGAAGTAGATAAGCTTCAGAGCTATGGGGGTAGAAGTAAATTGTATCACTGAATAATTTTTTTGTTTGATAAAACAAAAGGATTAACACATATGTGTACTACTACAATACAGGTCCATATAACATTAAAGAGCATACAAGGTAATTTGTTCATTGTTACATAACAAGTAGAAACATCCATCATGACATCATCCATGACTGCATGAATGGTTCACGAAGAGACTGCTTCTCTTTTAGGCTCCTCGGTATGACTACTTTCTGCATCACCATTTGCAGATGAGTGTGTTCCTTAATTGGTTATTGAAGTAATGATTTACCCGAGAACAAAAAAGTTATTGATCATATAGTGGCTTGGCAGAAATAAAATTAGTTAAGAACATCAGATTACTTATTTGGTTCAATAATGGTACATTGGTAGATTTTGGTTCATTTATCTAGGTATCAGAATTGTTCCGGAGTCTTTGTAGACATGCACGTTGTATACAATTCCAGCAAAAGCATGGTAAGTAGATAAGCTTCCATATAAGTTGACAAATGATCACCAACAGTAGCGGGAACAAACACTACTCACCATTTTATTGCAATTTCTTTATGAGAACACATCAAGCTTGCAGAAACTTGTCTAAGTCCAATTTCGTCCAAATACGCCTTGGGTAAAAGAATCTTGTGTGCGGTGAAAAAGATGAAATATATAACCAAATGGAAGATATTTAGACCTGTGAAAAATTATCCACCTAAATCCAAAGAAGGCCAGGAGCAAATCTTGAATATTTAAGTAGTCCTAAAGTCTAGAAGAAATAATGTACAAAAGGGGAAGATAAAATGACCTGTACTAACATGGATACCGGTGTAGCTTTAAGAAAATAAATATAAAATTGAATTCACATTGGCTAGAAGTTGTACCTCCACATTGCTAAATCAGTTATCAGTTGTATCTCCACATTGCATTGAAAAGCAGTGGTACATTCACGTTGGCACATCAACAACATGCTTTGCCTCAGGAGAAGTGAGGAAATCAGGAAAACATGTCAAAATATGGCAATAGCTCATAAGTAACATGATAAAGTACAGAAAATTTAAACATGGTATCATGTCAATTTAGGAACCTTTTACCATTCATTACAAGCTAAATAATATTTTCTCTCTTCGGAAGAGGCCGCTTGGCAGGAGGTCTATCACATCATAAATACTTGTACTTGCTAACTACTCCCTCCGTTCCGATTTACTCGTCGTGGTTTTAGTTCGGAACGGAGGGAGTAATATTTTCTCCAAAAGTGAATGCTAAAGTTTCATACAAGTTGATTCCCTAATTGATGCTTGGCAAAAGTACAGGGTGAACTAACATAAATGAACCAATACCAACATTTGGCAGAGTTTATGGAGATTACAAATATAGGCATCATCTATAGAGAAAAATATGGATAGATCGCAAGAGTAAGGGTAGCATGAGGCACTCGATATAGACCTCGCTATTGTAACCACAATTAGAACAGCCCCCAACCCCTGTAACATTTCTCGACTTGCAGTTTCTTGATGCTCGGCGGCACCCCGATTCGCCTGAAACTAAATATTTGCCTCCCAAAGTGCAACAAGACATCACCAAATACACACACAGTAGCCTGGAATAACCTTAAGGCTATGTGCATTCCATTCTGGATAAGACTTACCACCTTAAGGCAATGCTCGTGTCATGCTCGAAAACATAACAACCAGTGAGGTCAATGTATTTCAAACTTCCCAGTGGAAATAAAGAGTACTAATAAAGAATACTGATAATTGGTAAGGATGAAGGAGATGTAGTGCGTGTGCGTCTTAACTAATGCAACATGGTAATACAAATAGTTAAGTAAATACACCAAGATGGAAGGTACAATTAGCCAGTTTTCCAGCTTTACAACTTCAGGAAATCATAGGCAAAATGTCAAAGAATCAGTCAAGATAATGACAATGACAACAAGAGCAAAACACGGAACACGCATACATATCAATGAAATTCCCCTTCTTGTTCGTCCAGAATGATCAAACGATCGATCGATGGAGAGACTAACACTGGATAATTTCAATGATGCTTGATGACTTTGATTACCTGAGGAGAGGGTGGTGATTGGGAGGCCGCAGCAGGAGTCATGGAGTATCATCTCCCGGACGCAGAACCCGTACCGCCGAAGAAGCCTTCCTCCCCGCCGGATTTGGAGCAGGAGCGCGACGAAGGCCGGTGAGGAAGACTCTCGTCTCCTGTCGTGTAGCCGCATTGTTGAGGTGGGACATCAGAACCTTCAGCTCGCCGTAGACCGTGTCGCTAGACGCCGCGCACCGCTCCAGGAACACCTTCGCCGATGACGATGGGGAGTCCACCTGCACCGCGGTGGGGACGCTGCCCATGGCGATCGAAGGCCCGCGAGAGCGGTGATTAGTTGGCAGCAGGAAGACAAAAAGATTAGCTGGGAGTGTACATGTTGTTGGCTAGTTGGTTTCCTAGTATATATGGTGCTGAATTGCTGATTACTCGATGCAATCCACTAATTAATTAAAAATCTGAAAGATAAGATGAAATTAACATGTTCTTAGTCCTTATCATTGTAGTTCACATGGATGCATTATACCTTCTCCTGATGCGCCTGCGGCTGCAAAGAGAATAAATAAATAAAAGAAGACAGTACCACATTCATCTATCTTCCTTTCTTTGTAAAAGATTCTAGTTGTGGCACGACATCAGTTCAGAATTGCCCAAAAATTCTTTGGTATAATCCACATACTTGGACCAATTTAGGATGTTCCTTGGTATAATCCATGGCTCCATGTCCATGACTTAAAACTTAGTGCTTGAAATGATTTAGAAAGAACAATTGTCTGCATTCCCTAATGAGATGAGATCAAAATACTGCCCCTTTCCAAATCCTCCATGACTGAATAATGTTAATTTTCTCAATCCTCATGATTAAATGACATGTATCAGTATGCCGCTTGACTCCCTCCCTAGCCAGCAGAGCAGCAACATCTGCAGCTCAGCAGCAGCAAGGAACAATGTCAATATAGATCAAGGATTACCTGCAGACAAGATACATGCACTATACAATATACAACAAAGCACCAGCAGCATCAGGCCATCAAGCACCCAGCAGCTAGCCAGACACGCACGCACACAACACATCCACAGTAAGCAGGGCGGGAGGGCCTGAGGAGAGTAGGGATTCAGAACAAGTAACCTTTCTGACGATGGGGCGGCGAAGGTGACTTGCAGCGGCGATGGAGGTTGGCTTGGGGCATGGGGCGGCGGGGCTGAGCGACGGCGACAGGGTGGCATGGGGCGGCGGGCGGAGTGGCGGGCGG
>LR738713.1:661863947-661909401 GCA_902687465.1 Secale cereale
CCCCCCCCTCAAAATGTGGAAAACTTGATCAAAATTTCGACGAGGTCTCATTATTCACTTCTCCGTTATAAAAATGCCATAGTACACATCATTATTACAAACAATTCATTAATCGAGGACATGCGTTTTCTCACCACATGGTAAGGTTCGCATCAAATGATTGCATTACAAATAACAAAAGGGTCTTATGAGTAAACTTTTTTTTCTAGACGCTTTATTATTTATCGTCCTCATAACAAAGCCCCTTAGAGCCCGTCTTCAATGTGTAAAACGTCTTTAAAACCTTCCTCAATACAGGCCAAATACTCCTTGGCATATACTGAGACGGGAATTGCATTCTTTATCTTAGAGAAGAGATGGTATCCCTTCATGATAAGGAGTGAACATCGGTTCGACTACTCCTACTGCATAGTTTTCATGTCATACTTTTAAGTCAGAGAACTATTTTTATACTCCCTCCGTCCGAAAATACTTGTCATCAAAATGGACAAAAAAGGATGTATCTAGAACTAAAATACATCCACTTTTATTCATTTTGATGACAAGTATTTCCGGACGGAGGGAGTACTTGTTTAATATTATCCAAATACATGGTTAATTTTTTTAAACTTATATTTGTATGTCAATTTCTTCATACACATTGTACATTTTTGTAAACATCATAAACAATTTTATACGCATTGATTTTTAAATACATGTTTAACATTTTTTAAAAATTTATGCAAACATTTTTTGTAATGTATATTTAATATTTGGAAATCTAAAAAAATAGTAAAATAAAACTAAAGGTTAAAAAAGAAAAGGCAGTTGCTTCTCGCGCACTGGGCGTGGCCATTTACGAAGGAACGAGGCCGCGCGCCCTAGTTGGATTGACCAATTGGTAAGCTCTCTTCGGGTGAGAGCTTACTTTGTCTTGTGTTAACGAGACATTGTCACTCCCTCATTGGAGTGGCGCGACTATACCTTGCTTATAGCGAGGCAGAAGTGCATTTAGGAGTTGTTGATTGGCCGTCCTAGTGGGGACCTAGTTCTGCGATGTGGATGTCATGATGATGTCACACAAAATTCGTTTTTTAATTCTAAATCAATATATTTAAAAGCATAAATTTACTTATTTTTTCTAAATAATTCTTGAAATAGAAATGTTAACATAGTATAAATAACTTCTTAATTCCATTACAAAAATATATTTGTATTTGAAAATGTTATTCACAATTAAAAAATGTTCTCGTGTTTCAAGAAAGTGGATGGTATTTATTTTTTGGAAATATATATACAATTTAATTTTTTTGGAATAAAAAACAATTTTGTACAATTAAGGAAATGTACGTAACATTTTAAAAAATATTCTCATGTTTAAAAAAAATGTTCATCACACTTTAAAAATCTTTATAAAAATTTGAAAAATATATTTGTGTTAGTTAGAATAATGTTTATTGCCGGTTAAAAAATGTGTGTGGCATTTTAAAATAAATATTCCTATGTTTCAAAAAGAATGTTCATGACATCCTATATTTCTAAGAAGTTCATCGCCATTATCTTATTTATCTTAACATACGGCCTACGTATCTGACCACATATACCCCACACATGACATCTCTTATTTAAATGCACATACCGGCCAACCACATTATCAAATACATGCACCCAATCGATGTTTCACTTTCTACTTTCCACCATATGCACTCCCTCTACATCACCAAGCGCCCATGCAACCACTCAACTTTCCGCTTTCCACCATATGCAAGCCCTCCACATGATCAAGCAAATATCACTTTATTAGTTTTTACTTTTAATTTTTCAACAATAAATAATTGAACTTGAGTGTCACAAGAGAATATAACATGCACCCTCCGTCCATTTTTACCTCTAGGATGAATGTGGTGCGGTACAATTCTCATACATTCCAGTTTCATTTTTAATAAGTTCATTGCTAAAAAAATTCCACATCAACACGCCACGAGTTATCTAGTTTAAAAATATTTATACAGTCTCATACCCATACCTTCTTTCTCCCATGGGTTTGAGATTTCTCTACTTATATACCCACGGGTTTATTTTGTCCGATGCCCTTACCTTAATAGGGATTTTACATGTCGGGCATGTCAGTAATGGGTATCCATTGCCATCCCTCCGTAGTGCATATAATCGTAGTGTAGTATCTTAGGTGCCCGGAAAATGTCAACAGAGGCCGAGCTCCACGGAGCTCGGTATTTTGAAAAAAATCAAAAGTCATATTTCAAAGTTTCAAAAAAATTCGAAAAATTTTCCTCCGAAACTTATATAATTTCTGCACGCACGTGTGGAAAAATCATTTGAAATTTTTGTGATTTGTAGGCTGCACAAAAAAGACAAATTTCCGGCCCAATAACAAAACAAATCGGTCCATTTTAGAAATACGATTTTGTCTTTTTTCTGTACGCCACGTGTGAAAGTATATGGTTATTAATTTTTGCACATATGCAATACACATGTCTGAAAGTGTATACAAAAAATTTCAATATTTTTTATGAAGTGGAAATTTGTATTTTCAAAACGAGCTCCGTGGAGCTCGGCCTTCAAAAGCCCTCACCCCCTAGGTGCCCCCATTTACTGTTATGCATGACACATGGTAGCACAATATTTATTATGATAGAATATCATGATACGGTACTAACGCCTTCTCTTTACTTAATTAATATTATGTCACAACCAATATGTCTAGTTGGCATTGCATAAGGTTGCATGCATGATGCTCTCTATGATACCCCCACTATGGAAGGTCTTAGCTGCTTGGAAGCATAGCCGCATAGTTGTATGATATACATGCATATGGATGACCGACGTACAATAACTTAACCTAGCTTGTTGGACCAAGACGAAATAGAGAATCCTTAGACGCGATAGCTAGCTAGACCAAAAACGAGAGAGATGGTTATGAGAAACGGTGTTAGTGCACTCTCAATTTATTGTATTTTAGACTCTTATCACATGAATTAGATATGTACTTAGATATAACCTCCTTTCATGCATAGTATCCTTTTGTTGTATCTAAGGGCCCTCCCAATACATTGTACGTTAAGCTACTATATATATCATATAAATGTGTGTTTTGATACAACTTATTCAATGGATTGTATGTTAGAATTGTATCCAAAAGTACACTCATTTAATACATTTTGTGAGAGTGGAAGTGGTCTAACAGTGGTGCCCATTCCACCAGTTCGGCCTATAGCCTGGGCTCCGCGGTATGTACCCTCTATGGCTGGAACAAGCTCATTTGGACCCCTTGGGTGCCTCTAGAGTTTAAGTACTTCACATGGACTAGTAAAAATTCGGAATTTTGAGGCGGTTTTGGTTCATGGGCCATCGGTGGTTATCTGTTCCGCCTCAAAGTTTGTATCCCTAATACCCGGCACAACGGAGGCTGATATCAAAACCGTCTCCAATGGGTTGCCTCATAGGCGGTTATTGCGTGAGAACCGCCTCGAATGCTCAATACGGCCCAAGCATTTTTGTAGTTCAATAATGTTTATAATATATAAGTTCCCAGTAGAAGCATTTTCTATTTTTTCTAGCTGCCGTCATTTGTTTTTTACTTACTTAGATCAAGTCAATATTCTTAATTCTTAAGCAGTCATGTGAAGGAATTTAAAATAACATTCAAATAAACATAGACATACATCATTTATTTGCAGAAAGCTTTGTGTCTCATTACTGAAGGGCATACATTATACACATGTACATTTACACACTTCAGAACTATGGAACAAGTTCAAAAACCTAAAATCATTAAGAGAAGGGGGGTATCCCAAATAGCAACATCCCCAAAAAATTTATCCTTTATGTTGAGTTGGACACTCCTGATACTTCATTTTATCTTCAAATAATTTTGTGCGGTGCAACTAAAAAATAAAGCCACGTGCAAAAATATATATTTTAGTTTAGCTATACTTACTGAGACATTGAACCTATGACAAGAATGATTATCTCACTTTTGTGTAAAACATCTTGGTCAGGACGCCAACTCACATGCCAACAGAGACTCATACATAACACCTTAGTCAAGATACCAACTATCAAGATCATTTTTAAATGTTATAGCATGAACTCTGAGACCATCAGAGTAGCACACAACCCATATAGAAAAATGAAGAGTTTTGAGCATTAGGTGCCCACCCCTGCACCTTCCTCTTCTCTTTAGCAGCTACAATTATACATTTAATTGAGATTTATTGAGTTTCATTACACATTGGTATGTACATATGTCAACAGATCAGTGTATAAACAACTTTGACTAACATGATTTAAATAATTTTACTTATAAACCGATTCTATAAGCAGCAACAAACCATACAAAAACATGTGGCTTTCTGTAAGCACGAACTAATACACACAAAGGTCGGTGGCAAACCAGATTTCTATAATCACCAACTAACCATACAAATATCCGTGGTGACACATAAGCGAGCTCACCATGCTGAGGATCCAGAAACCATGGTGGAGGTTGGCGGCGAAGACAATATCCAATCCCGGCAGCTGTCCCCCGCCGAGCCGCCTTGATCGACAATTGTGATATGTGAATTGCTATTCAACCTTTTATAAGGACCGTCTTTGTCGAATCTGATTCAACTAAGGTGGGAGAGACAGACACCAGCCAGCCATCTTTATGCAACAAGTTGCATGTTTGTCGATGGAACCGGTCTCATGTACGTGTACATGTAAAGTTGGTCCGAGCCATTTCATCCCACAATACCCCTAAATCAAAATAAGACTAGGGAAGGAAGCAATCTGAATATCAATGCACACAAACTCCTTTGTGTTCTATTGGTGATGTCATCTACGCATAGACCTAGCTCATGATGCCATTGTTGGGGAACGTTGCATGGGAAACAAAAAAATTCCTACGAACACCCAAGATCCAATCTAGGAGATGACCATCTACGAGAGGAGAGATTGGATCTACATATCCTTGTAGACCGCTAAGCGGAAGTGTTAAGAAACACGGTAGATGTAGTCGAATGTCTTTGCGATCCAATCACGACCCGTCCCGCGAACTTCGATCTAGTGCCGACGGACGACACCTCCGTGTTCAACACACGTACGGCTTGATGACGCCTTCACCTCATTCCAGCAAGCGATGGTGAAGTAGTAGCTCGAGTCCTCCGGCAGCACGATGGCGTGGTGATGATGGTGGTGGTGGAATCTCAGCAGAGCTGCGCTAATCACTACAGAGAGGAAGAAGACTACGAGGGAGAGTGAGGGGAAGCACCATGGCATAGATGAGTGTGGCTGCCCTCCCTCTACCCCTCTATATATAGGGGGGAGGGAGGAGGAGGGGTGCCCTAGGGTTCCCTAGGGGGGCCGACGGCCACCAGGGGAAAACCCTAGAAGGGTTTTGGTGTGACTCCCCCCGGGAGCCTTGGCCCCCAAGGCAAAGGGGGCGGCTGCCCTAGGGGAGCGCCCCACCCGTTTTGGTTACGTGGGAAAGGGCGAGGGGGCGCACAACCCTTAGTGGGCTGGTTTGCCCCCTCCCCTTGGCCCATGGGCCGCCAACACTTGCTGAGGCCCCCCGAAACTAGTTTCGGTCATGCTGGTCATCACCTGGTACCCCCGGAACACTTCCGGACTCCAATACCTCTCGTCCAATATACCAATCTTCACTTTAGGATCATTTCGGAGTTCCTCGTCATGTCCGGGATCTCATCCGGAACTCTGAATAACCTTCGGTAACCACCATAATGACTCAACTATACTTATATCGTCACCAAACGTTAAGTGTGTAGACCTCGTGAGTTCGAGAATTTTGCAGACATGACCGAGACACCTCTATGGTCAATAACCAATAGCGGGACCTGCATGCCCATATTGGTTCCTACACATTCTACAAAGATCTTTATTGGTCGAACCTCGATGTCATGGATTCAACTAATCACGTATGTAGTTCCCTTTGTCTATCGGTATGTTACTTGCCCGAGATTTGATCGTCGATATCTCCATACCTAGGTCAATATCGTTACCGGCAAGTCTCTTTTCTCATTCTGTAATACAAGATCCCGTGTCTAACCCATTAGTCACATTTGCTGGAACCTTCTTGTGATGTTGTATTACTGAGTGGGCCCTAAGATACCTCTCCGTCACAAGGAGTGACAAATCCCAGTCTTGATCCATGCCAACTCAAAAGACACCCTTGGAGATACCTTTAGAGCACCTTTATACTCAACCAGTTATGTTGCGACGTTTGGTACACACAAGTTATTCCTCTGGTGTCAGTGAGTTGCATGATCTCATGGTCATAGGAACATATATACTTGACATGCAGAAAACGATAGCAATAAACTTGACACGATCATATGCTACGTTGTTAGTTTGGGTCTTTTCCATCACATCATTCTCCTAATAATGTGACCTTGTTATCAAATGACAACTCATGTCCATGGCTAGGAAACCATAACCATCTTTGATCAACAAGCTAGTCCGGTAGAGGCTGACTAGGGACATCTTGTTATCTATGTATCCACACATGTATTTGAGTTTCCTATCAATACAATTCTAGAATGGATAATAAATGATTATCACAAACAAGGAAATATGATAGTAACCAATTTATTATTGCCTCTAGGGCATATTTCCAACAGTAACTCTGTGTGCACTAGATAACATATAAGTCCCCTACTGTTTATGTCAACATTCTTCGAAACATAAGGAGGCAAATTATTGCATGAATAATCTCCCCCTTTTGAACGATTGTTGACAAAATAGATAATCATGGAAGAGAGAAATATATGCGATAAAGAGCATGGTGAGAGTTATAAAGTGTTACTGTTCTCGAGGATGAAATATGGTCCCCCTGAGTGTATGCAGAAATTGTGATTTCACAGATAATTCAACAATTACGATAAGATGTGAAGGAAATTTCATTCATTCAAAATAATGTCTTGCACTGATGAGATATGTTCCATTGATAGAAAATGTGCAATCATTCATAACTTCCAATAAACGACGACTTGCAATATAGATACTATGATAGAATATTCATTGCAGGGCGGTATTAACATTACAACAAAAAAGTTACTGAGAGTTTTACAACAGGATACAAATAAGCAGGAAACAACTATTGCAATCTTGAGAGACAAAACAAGTTCAAAATAACACTAGAAAACAAATATGTCAAACTCGGTGTAATTCTCCCCCTTTTGTCAAGTAGTCGCAAAAAGCTGATGAATAACATGAGGAAGAAAGCAAAGCAAACGATCACTCCGATGCATCACCAGAGGAGCTGTCCGAAGTAACGTTGTCGGTGTGAAATCTGGCAGACCTCAGGGTAGGGGGTCCTGAGCTATGGATCTTGGATCAATGGTAACAGGAACAAGGGAGACGATGTTTACCCAGGTTTGGGTCGTCTTGATGGAGGTAAAACCCTATGTCCTGCTCTTGTTTATATTGATGGAGATGAATCGAATACATAGTTGATTGATACATCTCCAACATAACTACTTTTCCAAACACTTTTGCCCTTGTTTTGGACTCTAACTTGCATGATTTGAATGGAACTAACCCGGACTGACGCTGTTTTCAGTAGAACTGCCATGGTGTTATTTTTGTGCAGAAATAAAAGTTCTCGGAATGACCTGAAATTCAACGACGAATTATTTTGGAATATATAAAAATTATCTGCGGAAAGAACCAAGCGAGGGGGCCCACACCCTGTCCATGTGGGTGGGGGCGCCCCCATGGACGCGCCCCGTGCCTCGTGGCCCCCCTGTTGCTCCACCGATGTCTACCCCGACTCCATATATTCACTTTCGGGGTGAAAAATATCAGAGAGGAAGAATTATCGCGTTTTACGATACGGAACCGCCGCCAAGCCCTAATATCTCCCGGGAGGGCTGATCTGGAGTCCGTTCGGGGCTCTGGAGAGTGGAGATCGTCGCCATCGTAATCATCAACCTTCCTCCATCACCAATTCCATGATGCTCACTGCAGTGCGTGAGTAATCCCATTGTAGGCTTGCTGGACAGTGATGGGTTGGATGAGATTTACCATGTAATCGAGTTAGTTTTGTTAGGGTTTGGTCCCTAGTATTCACTATGTTCTAAGATTGATGTTGCTATGACTTTGCCATGCTTAATGCTTGTCACTAGGGCCCGAGTGCCATGATTTCAGATCTGAACCTATTATGTTTTCATGAATATATACGTGTTCTTGATCCTATCTTGCAAGTCAATAGACACCTACTATGTGTTATGATCCGGTAACCCCGAAGTGACAATAGTCGGGACCAGTCTCGGTGATGACCGTAGTTTGAGGAGTTCATGTATTCACTATGTGTTAATGCTTTGGTCCGGCACTCTATTAAAAGGAGGCCTTAATATCCCTTAGTTTCCATTAGGACCCCGCTGCCACGGGAGGGTAGGACAAAAGATGTCATGCAAGTTCTTTTCTATAAGCACGTATGACTATATTCGGAATACATGCCTACATTACATTGATGAACTGGAGCTAGTTCTGTGTCACCCTAGGTTATAGCTATTACATGGGGAATCGCATCCGACATAATTATCCGTCACTGATCCAATGCCTACGAGCTTTTGACATATTGCTACCTGCTTAGTTACTTTACCGCTGCTACTATTACAATCACTGCAAAACTGCTACGTTACTTTTTCCATTGTTACCGTTACTTCTTGCTACTAAATTAGCTTGATGCAGATACTAAGTTTCCAGGTGTGGTTGAATTGACAACTCAGCTGCTAATACTTAAGAGTATTCTTTGGCTCCCCTTGTGTCGAATCAATAAATTTGGGTTGAATACTTTACCCTCGAAAACTGTTGCGATCCCCTACACTTGTGGGTTATCTTTGATCTACCTCAAAATAGGATGTTGTGTTATAACCCTAGGGCTAGGTGGATGAGATTGCGAATCAGTCGGTCCCCTCTACGAACTAAACCCCTTGGCTTATATACACTCCAGGTAGGAGATCTAGGGTTACAAGTTCGGTATCTAGGGAGATCACATGAAGGCGGTAGGAGATGCCATAGAGTATATGTCATGTCTTCACTAACTGATGTCTACTACACAACTTGTTCCTGTAGACTCATTTAGGGCCTCCAAGCGCAGAGTTTTGTAGGACAGAAGCAAATTTCCCTCAAGTGGATGACCTACGGTTTATAAATCCGTGGGAGGTGTAGGATGAAAATGGTCTCTCTCAAACAACCATGCAACCAAATAATAAGAAGTCTCTTGTGCCCCAACACACCCAATACAATGGAAAATGGTATAGGTGCACTAGTTCGGCGAAGAGATGGTGATAAAAGTGTAATAATGATAGTAGATATTGATTTTTGTAATAGTAACAATAAAAAAATAGCAAGGTAGCAAGTAAAAAAAGTGAGCACAAATGGTATTGCAATGTTGAAAATGAGGCCTAGGGTCCATACTTTCGCTAGTGCAATCTCTCAACAATGCTAATATAATTAGATCACATAACCATCCCTCAACGCGCGATGAAGAATCACTCCAAAGTTCCTATCTAGCGGAGAACATAAGAAGAAATTGTTTATAGGGTACGAAACCACCTCAAAGTTATTCAATCTGATCGATCTATCAAGAGTTCGTACTAACATAACATCAGGTTATCCTTTCCGATCGATCTATGAAGAGTTCGTACTAAAATAACACCATATGGCACACATCAACCAACTCTAATGTCACCTAGATACACCAATGTCACCGCGAATATCAGTGAGTTAATTATACAATATGCATCAAACAATTTCAGATTCATAATACTCAATCCAACACAAAGAACATCAACGCGTACCCCAAGATTTCTACCGGAGAAACATAGACATGAACGTGCATCAACCCATAAGCATAGTTTACCCCAATGTCACTTGAGAAATCCATGAGTTGAGAGCCAAAACACATATCATGTGAATCAATATGATACCCCATTGTCACAACAAGAATTCATAGCAAGACATGCATCAAGTGTTCTCAAATCCATAAAAGTATTCAATCCAAAGAAATCTCGAAGGGAAACCTCAATTCATCACAATAAGATATAGAGGGGACACCACCATATGATCCGACTATATTAACAAAGCCCGTGATACATCAAGATTGTGCATCTCAAGAACACGAGTGAGTGAGAGAGAGAGAGATTAAACACATAGCTACTGGTACAAACCCTTAGCCCCAAGGTTGGACTACTCCCTCCTTATCATGATGGCCGCCGGGATGCTGAAGATGTCCATCGGTGATGATTTCCCCCTCCGGCGGAGTGCTAGAGAAGGGCTCTAGATTATATCTCATGGTTATGGAACTTGCGGTGGCTAGAACAAAATTTCGTTTACTCCCATACGGTTCTTGGAATATTTGGGCATTTATAGAGCGAAGAGGCGGTGCAGGAGGCCACCGAGGTGGGCACAACCCACCTGGGCGCGCCTGGCCCCCCAGGCGCGCGCCCTGGTGGGTTATGCCCTCCTCGAGGCACCCCCACGTGCTTCTCTGGTCCAAAAAAATCGCCCAAAAGTTTCGCTGCATTTGGACTGCGTTTGATATTGATTTTTTGTGATGTAAAAAAAAGCAAAAAAACAACAACTAGCACTGGGCACTATGTCAATAGGTTAGGCCCAAAAAATGATATAAAATTGCTGTAAAATGATTGTAAAAAATCCAAGAATGATAATACAATAGCATGGAACAATAAAAAATTATAGATACGTTCGAGACGTATCAGCATCCCCAAGCTTAATTCCTGCTCGTCCTCGAGTAGGAAAATGATAAAAATATAATTTTTTTATGTGGAATGCTTCCTAACATGTTCATCGCATATTCTTTTCTTTATAGCATGGACATTTGGACTTTTATATGGTTCAAAGCAATAGTCTAGTTTTGACATGAAGATGTTAATACTCAAGCATATCAACAAACAACCATGTCTTTCAAAATATCAATACTAAAGCAAGTTATCCCTAGCCCACCATGCTCAATCATTGATCCATTCATGCAACACATCTAAATATTAGCTACATCCAATGCTCAAGTGTGATAATAGTGTTCTGTAATTGGTGCTTTATAAGAGAAGATGGAGACTCAAATAAAAATAAAAATTGCATAATGTAAAAGATAGGCCCTTCACAGAGGGAAGTACGAATTTGTAGAGGTGCCAGAGCTCAAAACTTAAATTGAGAGATAAAACTATTTCGGGTGGCATGCTTTTCTCATCAATGAGAACGACTTAGAGTTCCCAACACTTTCCATGTTGGATATATCATAGGCGGTTCCCAAACATAAAATAAAGGTTATTACTTTTTCCACCAAACTTTCACAAGCCATGGCTAGTCGTATCCACGGTTGCCCTCCATACCAACACTTTCCAAGGAATTTATTATTTGACAACATAAAGTAAATTTTCTTTTTCATGCCGGGACTAGGAATACTTATTGCCGCCATACTCTCGTGCAATGACAAGTGAATAAATACTCATCTTGAGAATAACACATCTAGCATGAAAAATATTATCCACCCATCGCTCCTTCATGAGGGGTACGGGCACACAAAAGAGAAATTTATTTTTAATTTAGAGTTGGCACATACAAATTTGCTAAGAACGGCAAGAAAATACCGCATATAGGTAGGTATGGTGGACTCATTTGGCACAACTTGGGTTTTAGGAATTGGATGCACAAGTAGTATTTTTACTTAGTACAAATTGGAGGCTAGCAAGGGATTGAGAAGCGACCGACCAAGGAACTAAAACCATCATAAGAGAACATTAAACATAACTAACACCGAATAGTGCAACACAAGTAGGATGTAATTTCATTGCATGAATATTGACTTTCGTGCTTGCATAGGGAATCACAAACCTTAACATCAATATTATTACTAAAAAATAATTACTCATTAACATGGCTCTTATATCACTATCATCATATCTCAATACTATTACAAAGAATCAAGTTTATTTTGTCCCATGATCTTCATGAAAGTTTTTATTATATCCCCCTTGGATATCTATCAATTTGGGACTAGTTTCAAATGTTGCTTTTGATAAGCTCAAACAAATATAAGTGAAGAGCATGAGCATCATATTTATTTCTCTCAAATTAATCTAAGTGAAGCATGAGAGAATTTCTTCAAAGATAACAAAGCACACTGTGCTCAAAAGGATATAAGTGAAGCACTAGAGGAATTCCATGGCTCTAAAAATTTAAGTCAAGCATAGGAGCAAACATAGAACAATTTGGCTCTCTCAAATAAGTGTGCACAGCAAGGATACTTATTAAAAATTTAAAAGAAAAACAAGCAAAGACTCATATCATACAAGACGCTCCAAGGAAAACTCATGATATGTGACGAATAAAAAATATAGTCTCAAGTAAAATACCGATGGTCGTTAGAAGAAAGAGGGGGATGCCACTCGGGGGCATCCCCAAGCTTAGTTGCTTGACACTTCTTGAATATTATCTTGGGGTGCCTCGGGCATCCCCAAGCTTAGCCTTTTGCTGCTCCTTATTCCTTCATCCATCGCGATCTCACCCAAAACTTGAAAACTTCAATCACACAAAACTCAACAAAACCTCGTGAGATCCGTTAGTATAACAAAACCAATCTTTACTCTAAGTACTATAGAAAACCAATTAATATTTTGTAATTGTATTATATCTACTGTATTCTAACTTTACTATGGAAAAAACTCTTCAAAAGAAACCATAGATCAATCAAAACAAGCACATAACACAATGAAAACAGAATCTATCAAAAATAGAATAGTATGTAAAGATGCGATTTTTGACCATACTTCTGTAACTATGAAAATTCTAAAAAATTAGGATAACGTGGATAATTTGTATCAAGATACCTTCAAAAATATTCAAGAGTTTATCACGTTCCAGTAATAGTCAGAAATTCTAACTTTGGACGCAAAAATTTCTGAATTTCAACGCAATCAAATCAACTATCAACCAAATCATCCCAAAGGCTTTGCTTGGCACACATATTTATTTAAACCATAAAAACACATCAAACCAGAGGTATTATTGGGTATTTTATTGAAAACAACAAGAAAACCAAAAGGCAAAAAGATACAAGTTGGGTTGCCTCCCAACGAGTGCTACCGTTTTACGCCCTTAGCTAGGCATCATGATTTCAATGATGCTCGCATAGAAGTAAAGAATTGAAACATAACAAGAGTATCATGAATCATAAGTTCCTTTATCATAATAATTTTTAGTATCATCATGAATGGATTCATCAATATAATCGTCACACAAAGCATTCCTTTCATTATCCACAAGCATAGAAATTTTATTACTCTCCACATAGCAAATTTATTCTCATGAATAGTAGTGGGAGCATCATATGAAACTCGAATACTATAATTGTTTCCACATTAAAAGAGTAATGTTCAGTAAAAGGATATTCAAAATTATGACAATAGTTATCACTACTTTTGATAACATAAGTATCCTCACAATAATCATCATAAGTAGCAACTTTGTTCTCATCATAGATAGGAAACACGCAATCATCATTGCAAATTTGATCATTCAAAATAGGGGGACTGAAAAGATCATCTTCATTAAGCACAACATCCCCATGCTTGGGACAAACATTAATTTCAGCACCTAAATTCTCAAACATGTCATTCTCATCAGACATATAGCTTCCCCAAGCTTGTTGATTGGCATATCATAAGCATAATCACTCTCATCACTAATAGTATGAATAGCACAACGGTATAACAATTGCTATCATCATAATTTTCCAAGTTGGCGCCAAAAAGATTTCCAAGATTATAAGAAGTATCATTATATTCCCAATTTTAATCATCACAACAAGCAATAGGCATAACAAAATCATCATCCATAGTACTCTCGGACATTGTGCCATAAGACAAGGAAGCAATATCATCATCAAGTGTATCATCTTCCACAATTATTTTTGATTCATTCTCATGAGGCACAACAATAATAGGAGCAACATCATTTGAGAGGCATACCTTTTTACCTCTACTCTTTCTTCTTTTCTTCATCTTCACCACATCATGCGTGGGTTTAATTAATTTTTTTGAGCCTCTTATTGATGAGATTGGTTGAATAGGGAGCTCCTCCTCGTCACCTATTACACCATGAGAGACAATGGAAGGGAAAGTGGAAATATTTACCATTTCATTAGTATTCATTTTATATTCTATTGTTTTCCCCATTTTTCTATAGTTGGCAATATAAGCATTCTCACGGCAATTTACCATGCAAAACATATAGATATTTTTAAATTAGTTTCAAGGTCGTCCGCAATAATGAATACTTCAAACCAACTATTTTTTACGTGGCAATTCTTCACCCCCAAAATAGACAAAGCTCATTATAAATTTCAAGGGTGATCAAGTTATTGCAATATGTGTACATGATTTGATCATGAAAAAGCATGCATTGGAAATTGTGTTGACCAATTTTTTTGCAAAGTTCACAAGTTATAGGACAAAGAGAACACAATTTTGTAGCAAATTCATCTATCACTTTGAGCAAAAAATTGGTTCTATCATGTTTTATGCTTCTTACAAAATCTATCTTCCCTATAAGGCACGTCTTCACAAACTTTATGCACTCCACAAAAATTGACATGCTTATAAGAAACAGTTTTGTCATGACTAGTGCAATCATCATTAGCATTTTAGATATTCGGAGAATTCATACTAATAACATTGTAATCATGATGATAATTTATGCCAAACTTTTTATTGAATTCTTCTTCTATCAATTGAGCACAATTTTCATTTCCATCATTTTCACGAAAGACATTATAAAGATGAATAATATGATGCAACCTCAATTCCATTTTTTGTAGTTTTCTTTTAAAAAACCAAACTAGTGATAAAACAAGACACTAAAAGATCCGATTGCAAGATCTAAAGATATACCTTCAAGAACTCACCTCCCCAGCAACGGCGCGAGGAAAGAGCTTGATGTCTACTACACAACTTGTTTCTGTAGACTCATGTTGGGCCTCCAAGCACCAAGTTTTGTAGGACAATAGCAAATTTCCCTCAAGTGGATGACCTAAGGTTTATCAATCCGTGGGAGGTGTAGGATTAAGATGGTATCTCTCAAACAACCCCACAACCAAATTATAAAAAGTCTCTTGTGTCCCCAACACACCCAATACAATGGCAAATTGCATAGGTGCACTAGTTCGGCGAAGAGATGGTGATAAAAGTGTAATAGTGATAGTAGATATTGATTTTTGTAATAGTAATAATGAAAAAATAACAAGGTAGCAAGTAACAAAAGTGAGCACAAACGGTATTACAATGCTTGAAAATGAGGCCTAGGGTCCATACTTTCGCTACTGCAATCTCTCAACAATGCTAACATAATTGGATCACATAACCATCCCTTAACGTGCGATGAAGAATCACTCCAAAGTTCCTATCTAGCGGAGAACACAAGAATAAATTGTTTGTAGGGTACGAAACCACCTCAAAGTTATTCTTTCCAATCGATCTATCAAGAGTTCGTACTAACATAACATCAAGTTATTCTTTCTGATCGATCGATCAAGAGTTCATACTAAAATAACACCATCTGACACACATCAACCAACTCTAATGTCACCTAGATACTCCAATGTCACCGCGAATATCCATGAGTTAATTATACGATATGCATCAAACAATTTCAGATTCATAATACACATTCCAACACAAAGAACCTCAAAGAGTGCCCCAAGATTTCTACCGAAGAAACAAAGACAAGAACAAGCATCAACCCCTATGCATAGATTACCACAATTTCACTTCGGGAATCCGCAAGTTGAGTGCCAAAACACATATCAAGTGAATCAATATGATAACCCATTGTCACGACGGGAATTCATAGCAAGACATGCATCAAGTGTTATCAAATCCATAAAAGTATTCAATCGAAAGAAATATCAAAGGGAAAACTCAATTTATTAAAACAAGATAGAGAGGGGGAAACACCATATGATCCGACTATATTAACAAACCCCGCGATACATCAAGATTGTGCATCTCAAGAACACGAGAGAAAGAGAGATAGATAGATAGATAGAGAGAGAGAGAGAGAGAGAGAGAGAGAGAGAGAGAGAGAGATTAAACACATAGCTACTGGTACATACCCTCAGCCCGAGGGTGGACCACTCCCTCCGCATCATGGTGGCCGTCGGGATGCTGAAGATGGCCAACGGTGATGATTTCCCCCGCCGGCGGAGTGCCAGAGAAGGGCTCTAGAATGGATCTCATGGTTCTGGAACTAGCGTCGGCTGGAACAAAATTTCGTCGACTCCCCTAGGGTTTTTGGAATATTTGGGCATTTGTAGAGCGAAGAGGCGGTGCAGGAGGCCACTGATGTGGGCACAACTCACCTGGGCATGCCTGGGCCCACAGGCACGCCCTGGTGGGTTGTGCCCCCCTTGGGGCACCCCCACTTGCTTCTATGGCCCACTAGATGTCTTCTGGTCCAAAAAATCGCCAAAAAGTTTCACTGCATTTGGACTCCGTTTGATATTGTTTTTGTGCGATGTAAAAATCAAGAAAAAAACAGAAATGGCACTGGGTACTATGTCAATAGGTTAGTCTCAAAAAATGATATAAAGTTGCTATAAAATGATTATAAAACATCCAAGGATTATAATATAACAGCATTGAACAATAAAAATTTATAGATACATTAGAGACATATCACTAACTTCTAGAGCCTTCTTTTATTTTCTTCAGCAACTAGATGAACTATGCTGGTGCGTTTGTTGAGGAGATTGATTTCATTCACAAGATGTTCTTTTCACGTGAGTCGTTAGGAATGTGTTGCATAATCAATTATTGTGTGTGCATGCTGATTTCCAGATGAGATGGTGGCTGTAGTAGACATTCGCATACGCTGAGGAAGTCGTGGACCATCAAAATTTTGATGATAATCTTCGGGAGGGGATGATGGTTTTCCCGAGGAAAATTCTTTGATGGCTTTCATAGTTTCACGCACTGGTGGAATGAAACTTTTCTGGCTGGCCTAGGTTAGATACATTGTTTGCATTGCATGATCAATGACTTTTTGAATGCATCGAGCATATACTTTCACGCAGTATGGAAACTGAGCAGTATCTTTCAGAATCCGCTGAAACAAGTCCTCGACATCAAATATATATCGCTCAGAGATGCCCTAGATTGCATTTCTAAGGATATCAGAAATGGACCTATTAGTACTCTTAAAGGTTAAATGTTTAGGCAATGGAGGACCAATATAATCTCAAATCATCTCCTTGTCCATGCTGCAGTTGAAATATTCATCGGAGATGACGTCAATGTTGTGCATGCGAATTTCAGTATTACCATGCTCAAATCAAGGAAAACGGAAGTGCGAGGTAAAGTCAGTTGAGGTGAACTTGACCCTTTGTCCTTCAGTGATCCATTCGAGTATCCACTTGGAGCTATCATTCTCATCACTCGAGAATAATAAATAGCTTGCTCCTTTGTCCAGAACCGAGGTGAATCAGAAGTGCAAGGACCATCATAGGCACTATTCTGGAAGAACTTTGGATCGCTACTTCAGGAATGCCTAGCAGTGGCAGGCGCAAAAATACAAGTAGTGGCAAGCCATGCTCTCAGGGGCGCCTACCACCGACCTCCCGCCACTGCTATTATGGCATCTGTGGGTAGCAGGCGGCCCGCCATTGGTTGATCACTGCACTAGCGGGCGCGCAAACTTGAACGACACTAGTTATCTTCCTTCGGTGGCGGGCTGATATGTCCATTTTGCATCATGTTTTCTTGCTGTTATTTATGTATTATTATGTATAATAATGCTTTTGGAGTAATTCTAATGCCTTTCCTCTCATAATTCGCAAGGTATACACCAAGAGCGAGAATTCCGTCAGCTGGAAATGTGGACCTGAAAAAGCTACGCAGGCCACCTATTTTGAACAACTCCAAAAAAGCTGAAACTTCACTGAGATTTTTTATGGATTATTTAAGAAATACTGGAGCTGATAACCACCAGGTGGGGCCCAGCAGGTGGGCACAACCCACCTGGGTGCGCCAGGGCCCCTAGGCGAGCCCTGGTGGGTTGTGCTCACCCCGGCCCACTGATGAACCACAAATATAGGGGATCAATTGTAGCTCTTTTCGGTAAGTAAGAGTGTCGAACCCAACGAGGAGCAGAAGGAAATGACAAGTAGTTTTCAGTAAGGTAGTGTTTGCAAGTGCAGAAATTGAAAGTAGCAAGTAGTTTGATAGTAAGGTAATTTGTAACGAGCAAGCAACGATAATTGTAACAAGTATGCAGCAAGGTATCCCAATCCTTTGGACAGGCCAAAATGGTCTCTTATAATAAGCAAGGTGTTCTTGAGGGTACACGGGAATTTCATCTAGTCACTTTCATCATGTTGGTTTGATTTGTGTTCGCTAGTTTGATAATTTGATATGTGGGTGAACCGGTGCTTCGGTGCTGTTATTACTTGAACAAACCTCCTACTTATGATTAACCCTCCAGCAAGCATCCGTAACTACGAGAAAAGTATTAAGAATAAATTCTAACCATAGCATTAAACTTTTGGATCCAATCGGTCCCTTACTGAATAGTGCATAAACTGGGGTTTAAGCTTCTGTCACTCTCGCAACCCGCCATCTAATTACTACTCCCCAATGCATTCCCTTAGGCCCAAATATGGTGAAGTTTCATCTAGTCGATGTTCACATGACACCACTAAGGGAATCACAACATACATACTATCAAAATATCGAACACATGTCAAATTCACATGATTACATGCAACATGATTTCTCCCGTGACTTCAAGAACAAAGGTAACTACTCACAAGTGATGAACATGCTCAAGATCAGAGGGGTATTAATATGCATAATAGATCTGAACATATAATCTTCCACCAAATAAACCATATAGTAATCAACTACAAGATGTAATCAACACTACTAGTCACCCCCTAGCAACAATCTATAGTTTCGGTGAAAAGATTGAACACAAGAGATGAACTAGAGTTTGAGATGAGATGGTGTTGGTGAAGATGTTGATGGAGATTGCCCTCCCCAAGATGGGAGAGTAGTTGGTGATGATGATGACGATGATTCCCCACTGCGGGAGGGAAGTTCCCCTGGCGGAATCGCTCCACCGGAGGGCAAAAGTGCTCCTGCCCACGTTCCGCCTCGAGACGGCGGCGTTCCGTCACAAAAGTATTTTTCTTATTTTTTTTCTAGGTCAACATCACTTATATACCAGAAGATGGGCACCAGAGGTTGGCCGAGGAGGCCACAATACATTAGGGCGCGCCAGGGGGGCTGGCGCGCCCAGGTGGGTTGTGCCCACCTGGTGGCCCCCCTCTGGTGTTTATTGATTGCAATATTTCTTAAATATTCCATAAAAATTCTCATGGAGTTTCAGCTCATTTGGAGTTGTGCAGAATAGGTCGCCTGACGTAGCTTTTTTAGGTCCAGATTTCCAGCTGCCAGAATTCTCCCTCTTGGTGTGTTCCTTGCATATTATGAGAGAAAAGTCATTAGAATTACTCCAAAAAGCATTATTATGGATAAAAACATTGTAAATAATAGTAAGAGAACATGATGCAAAATGGACGTCTCAACTCCCCCAGGCTTAGACCTCGCTTGTCCTCAAGAGAAAACCAAAATCAAAAAACATGTCCACATGTTTTGAGAGAGAGGTGTCGATAATAACAAAATACGGGCATAGAAGGATCATGTTGATTATTATAACATCAATAGAATTAAACAAGACTTTTATCATAGAACTTGTATCATAGACTTCTCATGAATAAGTAACAGTCATCACGCAATTGAAGTATAAAGCATAAACTCTATTAGCAGCCAACAAACTATGTTTTCAGTCAACTTTTGCAACTACAATTCATCATCTTTTCAGGAAGCGTCACGTATCGGAGCCTTTAGGCAAGTCCACATACTCAGCCATCATATAGTCTTCTATGATTGCTTACACTCACTGCATACACATGAGCAAAACAATTCAACCGGACACATAGAAAGATAGGGGCTTATAGTATCACCTCCCAACATACTCACCTCAAGGGTGATGTCAACAATAATAACTCATGTCACCCATATTCAACTGGACATATGTGCCTAGATCTTTCCTCGCCACATGATGCTTGCCAAAGGATAAAAACTAAAAGAGTAAATAGGGAAAACTTTGACTCTTTGCATAAAAGTAAAAGATAGGCCCTTCGCAGAGGGAAGAAGAGGTTGCCATGCGCTTATTTGTTTGCATGCTTAATCCGTTAGTGCAAAAGAACGTTACGTTGTATTTCCCCTTAAGATGACAACCTTTATTATGTAGTCTATTGCTTTTATTCTTTGTCATCCAAATTCATACAACGCTCAATTTTCTCTTACACTAAATGATCTCACATATTTAGAAGCATTTTTTATTGCCTTTTTGCACCGATGACAACTTACTTGAAGGATTTTACTCAATACGTAGGTAGGTATGGTGGACTCTCGAAAAAGGTTTGGGTTTAAGGGATTTTGGATGCACAAGTAGTATCTCTACTTAGTGCAGATTTTTTTTGGCTAGAAAAGATATCGGGCAAGCACCACATGTTAAAGGATCTATGACAATATGACTTCTATGTGAATATGAACAAACATAAATCATTAAGTTGTCTTCCTTGTCCAACGTCAACAATATTGGCACATAATATTTTGATTTGGGCCCACAATCACAAAAGATTTCTAGTATAGTATGTTTATATGTGAATCTTATCTTCCCTTATTAATTCTTTCATGAGTTGCATCATTGACCAATGCTATGTTTGTCAATGTCTAACAAAATTTTCTACTTATACTTTTCCCTATGTGGTGTTATCACCTACCATAGGATTAGTATATGATCATATTGATTTATTTCTTTCCTTTATTTATTTTTCTTTATTTGCAGCAAGAAATTAAAGAAAGTAAAAAATCGAGCTAACTCCATTATATAACTTGCACAAGATAACAATGATAAATCACTAAGCAAACTTTCAAAGAAGAAAAGATAGAACTAAACTTTACTCATCTAAGCAAAAGATTGAACTAAGATAAGTAAAAGCAAACAGATAGTGGGATGATACGATACCGGGGCACCTCCCCCAAGCTTGGCGGAAGCCAAGGGGAGTGCCCTGCTACTTCTTGAGCCTGCGCTGTATTCCCTCGAAGAGGAAAGGGACATGCAGCACAGTAGCGTAAGTATTTCTCTCAGTTTTTGAGAACCAAGGTATCAATCCAGTAGGAGACCACGCACAAGTCCCTCGCACCTGCACAAACAAATAAGAACTTCACAGCCAACGCGATAAGGGGTTGTCAATCCCTTTACGGTCACTTACGAAAGTGAGATCTGATAGAGATGATAGTTTATATTTTTGGTTAATAAGAACAGCAAATAAAAGCAATAAAAGTAAACTAGATGTAGATTGATATGTTGAGAATAGACCCGGGGCAATAGTTTTCTCTAGTGGCTTCTCTCATGATAGCGATATTCTACGGCGGGTAAACAAATTACTGTCGAGCAATTGGTAGAAAAGCGAATAATTATGACACTATCTAGGCATGATCATTGTATATAGGCATCACGTCCGAGATAAGTAGACCGACTCCTGCCTGCATCTACTACTATTACTCCACACATCGACCGCTATCTAGCATATACTTAGTGTATTGAGTTCATAAGAATAGAGTAACGCATTAAGCAAGATGACATGATGTAGAGGGATAAACTCAAGCAATATGATATAAACCCCATCATTTTATCCTCGATGGCAACAATACAATACGTGCTTTGCTGCCCCTACTGTCACTGGGAAAGGACACCGCAAGATTGAACCCAAAGCCAAGCACTTCTCCCATTGCAAGAACTATAGATCTAGTAGGCCAAACCAAACCAATAATTCGAAGAGACTTGCAAGGATATTATGAGCACACATAAAAAGTTCAGAGAAGGACCAAATATCTTTCATAGATAATCTTGATCATAAACTCACAATTCATCGGATCTCGACAAACACACCGCAAAAAGAAATTACATCGAATAGATCTCCTCGAAGACCGAGGAGAACTTTGTATTGAGATCCAGAAAGAGAGAAGAAGCCATCTAGATACTAGCTATGGACTCGAAGGTCTGTGGTAAACTACTCACAACTCATGGTGAGGGCGATGATGATGATGATGAAGAACTCCATGATGGATCCCCCTCCGGTGGAGCTCCGGAACAGGCTCCAAGATGGGATCTTCAAGGGAACAGAAGGTACGACGGTTGAATTAGGGTTCTCTCTCTGTTCACGGTGTTTTTGGGGTACGTACACTTATATAGGAAGAAGGAGGGCACCGGGGGACGCTCGAGGGGGGCACGAGGCAGGGGGCGCGCCGTGGGAAGGGGGCGCGCCCCCCACCCTCGCGGGCCACCTCTTGATCCCCTGACGTGGTTCTCAAGCTCTGCGTGCGTCATTTTCTCCACAAATATCTCTCGCGAAGGTTTCATTCCGTTTGTACTCCGTTTGATATTCTTTTTCTACAAAACCCTAAAACAGGCAAAAAAACAGCAATCTGGTGTCGGTGTACTAAGGTAGGGGTACCTCAGTACCCCAACTTGTGCACGGGCAGTTGCAGCTTCCCGCGGCAGGGTTTACCACGTGCTCGCCGGAGACCTCCCTGCTCCATATCAAACCATTCAAAAACAAAGTATACAAGACAGAAGATCGAGACCCCGGCAAGCGGAGCTTGCCGGGAAGGCCGTTCCAGGCTCAAGGTTACCTCACTCACGCAAGGCCCTGGCAAGAGGAGCTTGCCAGGAAGACTAGAAGATTCCATTGCAGAAGACATGCCTCGGCGCCATATGCGCCCCGGCAAGGGCCCGGGGAGCGACAAGCTTCAGAGCCCGACAAGCCCCCCGGGCCCGGCAAGGTCAAGACCCCGGCAAGGTGCTTGCCGGGAGAGTCGCGCTGTGTGCCCGCGCTCCAGCTCATCGGCCCACGCGTCGCCCTGAGGCCATTCCAGGGACGCGTGGCGGATGGCTGTGCAGCCTGGGGGACACGGTGGCACTCCACGGAGGTGAAGCCATCGCCGTGGCAAACGGAGACGCAAGGGCGGGAGCTTTTGGGGTCGACGGCGACGGGCATTAAATGCTCTTGTCCCCCACTGTCAAAGTAGGTAGCGACCACTGTTCACGCACTGTAGCTCCACTATTCCCGCACTGTTACAACTACCACCTCTTTTACATTTTTACCCCTTTCTCCTACGTTGACACCTGTCGGTGACCCCTTGCACTATAAAAGGAGGCCCATGCACAACGTAGAAGGGGTTCGGAACCTAGATCGCTCGCAAGCTCGGTGTAGCTGGTTCTTCAAGCTCCCGAGCCCTCCAACTCAATACACAACTAAGCAGGAGTAGGGTTTTACGCGTCCACCGCGGCCCGAACCTGGGTAAACTGCCCGCGTGTCCGCTACGATCTGCTCTTCGTGCTCCCTCCGCCCTCTTACCGCACAAGCAAGGGGCTCCGGTCCCATAGGTGTTCGCGGCGGACAGTTTCCCCCGACATCTGGACTGGGCCTTTGGGTTAGTAGGTTAGTCCCAAAAATGATATAAATGTGAATGATAAATCCCATTAAACATCCAAGACTTCATAAATAATAGCATGGAACAATCAAAAAATATAGATACGTTGGAGACGTATCAAGCATCCCCGAGCTTAATTCCTGCTCGTCCTCGAGTAGGTAAATGATAAAGAAAGAATTTTTGATGTGGAATGCTAACCAATATAGTTTTTCAATGTAATTCTCTTAATTGTGGCATGAATGTTCAGATCTAAAAGATTCAACATAAAAGTCTATATTGACATAAGAAATAACAATACTTCAAGCATACTAACAAAGCAATCATGTCTTCTCAATATACTATAGCTAAAGAAAGTTATCCCTACAAAATCATATAGTCTGGCTATACTCCCTCTTCATCACACTAAATATTCATATCATGCACAACCCCGATTTCAACCAAGCACTTGTTTTCATACTCTATCTTTTCAAACCTTTCAATTTTCACGCAATACATGAGCGTGAGCCATGGATATAGCACTATAGGTGGAATAGAGGTGGTTGTGGAGAAGACAAAATGGAGGGAGACAGTCTCACATCGACTAGGCGTATCAACGGGCTATGGAGATGCCCATCAATAGATATCAATGTGAGTGAGTAGGGATTTCCATGCAACGGATGCACTAGAGCTAAATATGAATGAAAGCTCAACAAAAGAAACTAGTGGGTGTGCATCCAACTTGCTTGCTCACGAAGACCTACGGCATTTGAGGAAGCCCATTGTTGGAATATACAGGCCAAGTTCTATAATGAAAAATTCCCACTAGTATATAAAAATGACTAAGCATGAGACTCTCTACAATGAAGAGCATGGTGCTACTTTTAAGCACAAGTGTGGAAAAAATATAGTAGCAATTGTCCCTTCTCACTTTTCTCTCATTTTTTTGGAGGAGCTTTCTCTTTTTTTATTAGCCCCTCTATATTTTTTTGGGCCATGTACTTTTTTTATTGGCCTTTCCTCACATGGGACAATGCTTTAATAATGATGATCATCACAACTTTTTTATTACAACTCGAAATTACAACTCGATACTACAACAAGTATGATTCTACATGAATGCCTCCGGCGGTGTACCGGGATATGCAATGAATCAAGAGTGACATGTATGAAAAATTATGCATGGTGGCTTTGCCACAACTACGATGTCAACTACATGATCATGCATGACAATATGACAATATGATGCGTGTCATATGAACGGAACGGTGGAAAGTTGCATGGCAATATATCTCAGAATGGCTAAGGAAATGCCATGATAGGTAGGTATGGTGGCTGTTTTGAGGAACAATACGGTGGCTGATTTGAGGAAGGATATATAGTGGGTTTATGGCACCGGCAAAAGTTGTGCGGTACAAGAGAGGCTAGCAATGGTGGAAGGGTGAGAGTGTGTATAATCCATGGACTCAACATTAGTCATAAGAACTCATATACTCATTCCAAAAATCTACGAGTCATCAAAACAAAGCAATCAACGCATGCTCCTAGGGGGAAGGTTGGTAGGAGTTAACCATCGCGCGCCCCCGACCTCCACACAAAGGTTGTCACTCTACAAATACCTCATGCTCTAACTTCGTCACATAGCGGTTCACCATATGTGCATGATACGGGAATCACTAGCCTTAACACAAGTATTTCTTAATTTCATAATAACTCCACAAGCATGACTCTAATATCACTATCCTCATATCTCAAAAGAATTATCAAGCATCCAACATCTCATTCTATTCAATGCACTTTGTGTGATTTTTTTACTAAATTGACATTGGATGTTTATCATGTGAAGACTAGTTTCTTTCGCTTAAACACATTACCATGCTGTTTTAATAGCCTCTCAAAAGGATATAAGTGAAGCATGAGAGTTCAAAAATTTCTAAATTTTTTTACCACCACCGTGCTCTAAAAGATATAAGTGAAGCACTAGAGCAAAAAACTATTCGACTCAAAAGATATAAGTGAAGCATATAGAGTGTTCTAACAATTTCTAGGCCATATTTTACTCTCTCAAATAGGTGTGTCCAGCAAGGATGATTGTGGCAAACTAACAAGCAAAGACTCAAATTATACAAGACGCTCCAAGCAAAACACATATCATGTTGCGAATAAAAATATAGCTCCAAGTATAGTTACCGATGGATGAAGACGAAAGAGGGGATGCCTTCCCGGAGCATCCCAAGCTTAGGATTTTTATTATCTTGAATTTACTTGGGGTGCCATGGGCATACCCAAGCTTAGGCCTTTGCTACTCCTTCTTCCATAGTCCATCAAAGCAATACTCAAAACTTGAAAACTTCACAACACAAAACTTAGACAAAAATTCTCGTGAGCTCCGTTAGTATAAGAAAGCAAACCACTAATCAAAAGCGCAGCAATGAATTCATTCTTTGTTTATATTGGTGTTAAACCTACTGTATTCCAACTTCTCTATGGCTCATATCCTCCAATACTACTCATAGATGCATCGGAATAAGCAAACAACACACGAAAAACAGAATCTGTCAAAAACAGAACAATCTGTAGTAATCTGCAGGTTTCGCCTACTTCCGGGACTCCAAAAATTTCAAACTAAATTGGTAAATTTGCGGAATTTGTCTACCAATCATCTTCAAAAATAATCAACTGAAAATCACGCTCCACTAAAATCTGAAGACCAGTTTACCCAGCGCTAATGATACTGTTTTTCACAGCAAGATCACATAAACTTCACACAAGTCTTCCCAAAGGTTCTACATGGCACAAACACTAAAAAAACTTGAAACCAGATCTAATTAGAGGCTAGATGCAATATTTATTCCCTAACAGCAACAACATTTTTTTTGGGTTGCCTCCCAACAAGCGCTATCGTTTTACGCCCCTAGCTAGGCACGATACAAAATAAATCTAGGTATTGCCATCTTTGATCTTCACCCTTTTAATGGTGTCAAGCTCGAATCCGGGAGGTTCTTTACATTTCCCTTCATATTCGGAAATCTTTAGATCTAGGGCATCCAACCGCTTATTGCAAAGGGTAATCAACATATTCATGCGGTGGATATTTCCACTAACATTCTTAAGTGGTTCAAGAGACTTTTGTAATATCTTTGTTACTTCACATATTTTCTCAAAAACTTGAGTCTCTTCCTGGGTGGAAGGCTGCTCAAATAAATCTATCAGGACATTATAAGAATTAAGGGTATGATTCCCCAATAAATTTCCTCCGGTAACGGTATCAAGAACAAGCCTATTCCAAGGGGTTATGCCAATATAAAAATTGCGAAGAAGCACAGAAGTGGAAAGCTTCCTATTGGATCTATTTTGAGCATTGCAAATTTTATACCAGACATCTTTTAAGTTATCTTCCTCCCTTTGTTTAAAGTTGAGGACCTTACTCTCGGGAGTGGTGATAATGATAGGTGTGCTAGACATGATGACAAGCAAGCAAGCAACACACGAGCAGACAAGAAGCAAGCGAACGATAAACACACGGCGGAAGAAGGGCAAATAAAACGGCAAGGGTGAAGTGGGTGAGAGGAAAACGAGAGGCAAATAAATGTAATGCGAAGGATAAGGGTTTGTGATAGGTACTTGGTATATGAATTTTGCGTAAGCCTCCCCGGCAATGGCGCCAGAAATTCTTCTTGCTACTTCTTGAGCTTGCGTTGTATTCCCTCGAAGAGGAAAGGGAGATGCAGCACAGTAGCATAAGTATTTCCCTCAGTTTTTGAGGACCAGGGTATCAATCCAGTAGGATACCACGTGCGAGTCCCTCGCACCTGCACAAACAAATAAGAACTTCGCAGCCAACGCGATAAGGGGTTGTCAATCCCTTTACGGTCACTTACGAAAGTGAGATCTGATAGAGATGATAGTTTATATTTTTGGTATTTTTGGTTTATAAGAACAACAAATAAGAGCAATAAAAGTAAAGTAGATGTAGATTGATATGTTGAGAATAGTCCCGGGGGCCATAGTTTTCTCTAGTGGCTTCTCTCATGATAGCGATATTCTACGGTGGGTAAACAAATTACTGTCGAGCAATTGATAGAAAAGTGAATAATTATGAGACTATCTAGGCATGATCATTGTATATAGGCATCACGTCTGAGACACGTAGACCGACTCCTGCCTGCATCTACTACTATTACTCCACACATTGACAGCTATCCAGCATGCATCTAGTGTATTGAGTTCATAAGAACAGAGTAACGCTTCAAGCAAGATGACATGATGTAGAGGGATAAACTCAAGCAATATGATGTAAACCCCATCTTTTTATCCTCGATGGAAACAATACAATACGTGCCTTGCTGCCCCTACTGTCACTGGGAAAGGACACCGCAAGATTGAACCCAAAGCCAAGCACTTCTCCCATTGCAAGAACTATAGATCTAGTAGGCCAAACCAAACCAATAATTCGAAGAGACATGCAAGGATATTATGAGCACACATAAAAAGTTCAGAGAAGAACCAAATATCTTTCATAGATAACCTTGATCATAAACTCACAATTCATCGGATCTCGACAAACACACCGCAAAAAGGGATTACATCGAATAGATCTCCTCGAAGACCGAGGAGAACTTTGTATTGAGATTCAGAGAGAGAGAAGAAGCCATCTAGATACTAGCTATGGGACCGAAGGTATGTGGTAAAATACTCACAACTCATGGTGAGGGCGATGATGATGATGATGAAGAACTCCGTGATGGATCCCCCTCTGGTGGAGCTCCGGAACTGGCTCCAAGATGGTATCTTCACGAGAACAGAAGGTACGGCTGTGGAATTAGGGTTTTCTCTCTCTTCACGAAGTTTTTGGGGTACGTAGACTTATATAGGAAGAAGGAGGGCACCGGGGGACACTCGAGGGGGCCACGAGGCAGGGGACGCGCCCTGAGAAGGGGGGCGCGCCCCCCACCCTCGTGGGCCACTTCTTGATCCCCTGACATGGTTCTCAAGTTCCGCGTGCGTGATTTTCTCCAAAAATATATCTCGCGGAGGTTTCATTCCGTTTGGACTCCGTTTGATATTCTTTTTCTGCAAAACCCTGAAATAGGCAAAAAACAGCAATCTGGACTGGGCCTTTGGGTTAGTAGGTTAGTCCCAAAAATGATATAAAGGTGAATGATAAAGCCCATTAAACATCCAAGACTTCATAAATAATAGCATGGAACAATAAAAAATTATAGATAAGTTGGAGACGTATCATGCCCATACCCGATACTCAATTCTCCTTTGATAACGTCTGTATGCTCCTCCCTCTTTCTCTCGATCTTCATCAGCCAAGCATCTTCTTCCATGAGGTTGGAGGAGTAGGAAGACATGATGTCTAGCTCGATGAATCTGACCAAAAACATCAAGGAAAAGAGAACAGAGGATTTCTCCGTGATACGGTGGTTAACAGGTTCGGCAAGTATATATAGATTTTTTATCTTGGAGGACAAGTAAGTTCTAGAAAAACGGAGTCTGGAAGATGCCCGAGGTGGGCAGAACCCACCTGGGCGCGCCAGGCATGCCTGGCACGCCCTGGTGTATTGTGCTTACCAGGGGACGCTTCCTGGAAGTTTCTTTATTTCCGAAATTTTAAATATTCCAAAACTGAAAGAAAATATTTTTGTGGATTTTTCGGAGTCCGTTTACTTACGATATCATGTACCTCCTTATTTTCATGATTCTGGAGTGTTCCGGAAGGACTCTTTTATGTACTCTTCCAGTGCCAAAGTTTGGATAATATTACATTCAACATTAATGGGCGTACCTGAGATATAATGCTTTATTCGTTGCCCATTGACGACCTTCGGGTTAGTACCTTCGGAATTATTTATTATGATGGCACCAGACCGGTAAACCTCCTCGATGACATATGGGCCTTCCCATTTCGAGAGGAGCTTCCCTGCAAAAAAAATCTGAAATGAGAGTTGTACAAAAGAACATATTCTCCGACATTAAACTCGCAATTTTGAATTCTTTTGTCATGCCATCTTTTAGCTTTTTCTTTGAATAACTTTGCATTTTCATAAGCTTGGGTTATCCATTCATCTAATGAACTAATATCAAATAACCTCTTTTCACCAGCAAGTTTGAAATCATAGTTGAGTTCTTTAACCGCCCAATATGCTTTATGTTCTAACTCAAGAGGCAAATTACAAGCTTTTCCATAGAACATTTTATAAGGAGACATACCCATAGGATTTGTATATGTTGTTCTATAAGCCCAAAGTGCATCATCTAACTTCTTAGACCGATTCTTCTTGGACCTATTAATAGTCTTTTGCAAAATTAATTTTATTTCTCTATTGCTAAATTCAACTTGACCACTATACTGAGGATGATAGGGTGATGAAATTCTATGGTTAACATCATACTCAGCAAGCATTTTACGGAAATCATCATGAATAAAGTGTGAACCACCATCAGTGTTTAATTATCTAGGGACTCCAAACCTTGGGAAAATAACTTCCTTAAGCATTTTAATAGAGGTGTTGTGATCAACACTACTAGTTGGAATAGCTTCTACCCATTTAGTAACACAATCAACAACAACCAAAATATGTGTATACCCATTAGAGGAAGGAAAAGGTCCCATGTAATCAAATCCCCAAACATCAAATGGTTCAATGATACGTCTCCAACGTATCTATAATTTGTTATTGTTCCATGCTATTATTTATGAAGTCTTGGATGTTTAATGGGCTTTATCATTCACTTTTATATCATTTTTGGGACTAACCTACTAACCCAAAGGCCCAGTCCAGATTGCTGTTTTTTGCCTATTTCATGGTTTTGCAGAAAAGGAATATCAAACGGAGTCCAAACGGAATGAAACCTTCGCGAGAGATATTTTTGGAGGAAATCACGCACGAAAGACTTCGGGGCTAAGCCAGGGGACATAGGGGCCACCCTCGAGGGTGGGGGCGCGCCCCCCTTCCCCAAGGCGCGCCCCCCTGCCTCGAGGGTAGCCTGTGTGGCCCCCGGTGCCCCCCTTCTTCCTATATATACATACATACCCCAAAAACTCCATAGGCAGAGAGAAAACCCTAATTACACCGCCGTAGCTTCTGTTCCCATGGAGATCCCATCTTGGAGCCTGTTTCGGGAGGTGGATCCATCACGGAGGCCTTCATCATCATCATCATCGCCCTCACCATGAGTTGTGAGTTGTTTACTTTAGACCTTCGGGTCCATAGCTAGTATCTAGATGGCTTTTTATCTCTCTCTCTGGATCTCAATACAAAGTTCTCCTCGGTCTTCGCAGAGATCTATTCGATGTAATCTCTTTTTGCGGTGTGTTTGTCGAGATCCGATGAATTGTGAGTTTATGATCAAGGTTATCTATGAAAGATAATTGGTTCTTCTCTGAACTTTTTATGTGTGCTCATAATATCCTTGCAAGTCTCTTCGAATTATTGGTTTGGTTTGGCCTACTAGATCTATAGTTCTTGCAATGGGAGAAGTGCTTGGCTTTGGGTTCAATCTTGCGGTGTCCTTTCCCAGTGACAGTAGGGCCGGCAAGGCACGCATTGTATTGTTGCCATCGAGGATAAAAAGATGGGGTTTTCATCATATTGCTTGAGTTTATCCCTCTACATCATGTCATCTTGGTTAAGGCGTTACTCTGTTCGTATGAACTGAATACACTAGATGTATGATGGATAGCGGTCGATGTGTGGAGTAATAGTAGTAGATGCAGAATCGTTTCGGTCTACTTGTCTCGGACATGATGCCTATATACAATGATCATGCCTAGATAGTATCATAATTACTCGCTTTTATATCAATTGCTCGACAGTAATTTGTTTACCCGCCGTAGAATACCGCTATCATCAGAGAAGCCACTAGAGAAAACTATGGCCCCCGACTCTATCTTTATCATATTACTTTCCCATCAACTAGCCAATTTCTGTTGCCGTTGTTTATTTGGTTTCTTTACTTTCTGTTTCTATACCAAAAATACCAAAAATATAATTATCATCTCTATTAGATCTCACTATCGTAAGTGACCGTAAAGGGATTGACAACCCCTTATCGCGTTGGCTGCGAAGTTCTTATTTGTTTGTGCAGGTGCGAGGGACTGGCGCGTGGTCTCCTACTGGATTGATACCTTCGTTCTCAAAAACTGAGGGAAATACATACGCTACTGTGCTGCATCTCCCTTTCCTCTTTGAGGGAATACAATGCAAGCTCAAGAGGTAGCAAGAAGAATTTCTGGCGCCGTTGCCGAGGAAACTCACGCCAATCAAGTCCAAATTTGCCACCCCGCGAACTAGCCAATTTCTGGTGCCATTGCCGGGGAGACTCACACCAGGTCATGTAAAGATTTGCCACCCCGCCAACTAGCCAATTTCTGGCGCCGTTGCCGGGGAGGCTTACGCAAAAGTCATATACCAAGTACATATCACAAACCCTTATCCTTCGCATTACATTTATTTGCCTCTCGTTTTCCTATCCCCCACTTCACCCATGCCGTTTTATTTTCCCTTCTTCCGCCGTGTGTTTTTCGTTCGCTTGTTTCTTGTTTGCTTGTGTGTTGCTTGCTTGCCCTCATGTCTGAGATGGGGTACAATTTTATCGAGAAGGGTAGCAATGCCGAGGGCAACGCTCATGTTGACCCCCCGGATGAAGCTACCACTTTACATGTTAAGAAGTTACGGGTTGGTAGTGGTAATATTATTGGAAAAGGGGTTCTTCAAGACTTCTTTACTAGTGCCGGAGCTTTGCCCACTTTGGGTGGCTCTATTCTTCACAGAACTAATAGCCTTGCAGATGTTGTATCTATGCTCATAGTAGAATGAAAGGCAATTTATCCATATGCATCCCTGTATTCAGAGAGTATTTTTGGAGTTCTCCAATATTGAGCATTCTTCAGTTAAGCGTGCAGCTACTATCTTTTTGGCTCATGAATTTAGATATATCATGAAAGAGGCCAGAGAAATTTTTGCTCATTATGCATTAGATGCCGGTCGACCTCCTATAGAGGCTATCTTGTTCAATCAAGAAGACCTTATGCGTTTGCGATCTCCTGATCATGTTGCTTTTAATGAAAACCTTAGAAAAAAGGTTCCTGTTGAGATCTTGATTGATAGAATTTCTGAGATAAATGATGACTTTGCTGTTCAAAATAATGGGTTAGGCTTCTCCCTTGAGCGAAGGCTTATGGCCTTCTGCCAAAAGAATGCCTATAATGATGAATTGGTCATCCACTACAAAGGGCCAAAGGAGGAACCTGTTCCTCCCGAGATTGATGTTGGGTACTTTTGTCCCATTAAATTTAGCCCTTTTGATTAATTTTTCTTGCCACAAAGGAAGCTTGCTTCTGAACGTAGGGAATATGAGATGAGCTTTCGCGACATATCGTACCACTATGTCTATCCCTAGATCTATCTTGTATCGTGCCTAGCTAGGGGCGTAAAACGATAGCGCTTGTTGGCAGGCAACCCAATTTTATGTTTTTTGCTTTTGTTGCTGTTAGGGAATAAATATTGCCTCTAGCCTCTGATTAGATGTGTTTTCATGTTTGTTTAGTGTTTGTGCCAAGTAGAACATTTGGTAGGACTTGTGTGAAGTTTATTTGATCTTGCTATGAAAAACAGAATCGTTAGCGCTCACTAAAGTAGTCTTCAGATTTTACTGGAGCGTTCTTTTTAGTTGATTCTTTTTGCTTCTGATTGGTAGACAAATTTCGCAAATTTACCAATTTAGTTTGAAGTTTTTTGAGATCCAGAAGTAGGCGAAGCCAGCAGATTACTACAGACTGTTCTGTTTTTGACAGATTCTGTTTTTCGTGTGTTGTTTGCTTATTCCGATGCATCTATGAGTAATATTGGAGCATATGAACCATAGAGAACTTGGAGTACAGTAGGTTTAACACCAATTTAAACAAATAATGAATTCCTTGCTGTAGCTTTGAGTGGTGGTTTGCTTTCTCTTACTAACGGAGCTCACGTGAATTTCTGTCTAAGTTTATGTTGTGAAGTTTTCAAGTTTTGAGTATTGCGTTGATGGACTATGGAACAAGGAGTAGCAAAGGCCTAAGCTTGGGGATGCCCATGGCACCCAAATTAAATTCAATATAATCCAAAAGCCTAAGCTTGGGAATGCCTCGGGAAGGCATCCCCTCTTTTGTCTTCATCCATCGGTAACTATACTTGGAGCTATATTTTTATTCGCGACATGCTATGTGTTTTGCTTGGAACATCTTGTATAATTTGAGTCTTTGCTTGTTAGTTTGACACAATCATCCCTGCTGGACACACCTATTTGAGAGAGTTAAATATGGCCTAGAAATTGTTAGAACACTCTATGTGCTTCACTTATATATTTTGAGTTGAATAATTTTTGCTCTAGCATTTCACTTATATCTGTTAGAGCATGGTGGTGGTAATATTTTGTAGAAATTGTTGAACACTCATGCTTCACTTAGATCTATTTGAGAGTCTATTAAAACAGCATGGTAAAGTGTTTAGGCTAAATAAACTAGTCTTCACATGATAAACATCCAATATTAATGTAGTAAAAAAATTCACACCAAGTGCATTGAATAGAAAGAGATGTTGGATGCTTGATAATTGTTTTGAGACATGAGGATAGTGATATTAGAGTCATGCTAGTGGAGTGATTATGAAATTGAGAAATACTTGTGTTAAGGTTAGTGATTCCCGTAGCATGCACGTATGGTGAACCATTATGTGACTAAGTTAAAGCATGAGGTATTTGTAGAATGTCAACCTTTGTGTGGAGGTCGGGGGCGCGCGATGGTTAACTCCTACCAACCTCCCCCCCCTAGGAGCATGCGTTGATTGCTTTGTTTTGATGACTCGTAGATTTTTTGCAATAAGTATATGAGTTCTTATGACTAATGTTGAGTCCATGGATTATACGCACTCTCACCCTTCCACCATAGCTAGCCTCTCTTGACCGCGCAACTTTCGCCGGTGCCAAAAACCCACTATATACCCTTCCTCAAAACAGCCACTATATTGTTCCTCAAAACAGCCACTATCCCTACCTATCATGGCATTTCCATAGCCATTCCGGGATATATTGCCATGCAACTTTCCACCGTTCCGTTCATATGATACGCATCATATTGTCATATTGCCATGCATGATCATGTAGTTGACATCATATTTGTGGAAAGGCCACCATGCATAATTTATCATACATGTCACTCTTGTTTCATTGCACATACCGGTACACCGCCGGAGGCATTCATATAGAGTCATACTTTGTTGTTGTAGTATCGAGTTGTAATATTGTGTTGTAATAAAAGTGTGATGATCATCATTAATAGAGCATTGTCCCATGGGAGGAAAGGCTGAATCTATAAAGCCCCTCTGCAAAAAAAGGCCAAAGAAAAAAAAGAAAAGCCCAAAAAAAGAAAAAAAATAGAAAGTAGAAAAAAGAAAAGAAAAGAAAAGAAAAAGGGACAATGCTTAGTCACTTGTGCTTCAAAGTAGCACCAAGTTCTTCATTGTAGAGAGTCTCATGCTTAGTCACTTTTATATACTAGTGGGAATTTTCGTTATAGAACTTGGCTTGTATATTCCAACGATGGGCTTCCTCAAATGCCCTAGGTCTTCGTGAGCAAGCAAGTTGGATGCACACCCACTAGTTTCTTTTGTTGAGCTTTCATTCATATTTAGCTCTAGTGCATCTGTTGCATGGCAATCCCTACTCACTCACATTGAAATCTATTGATGGGCATCTCCATAGCCCATTGATACGCCTAGTCGATGTGAGACTATCTCCCTTCTTTTTGTCTTCTCCACAACCACCTCTATTCCACCCATAGTGCTATGTCCATGGCTCACACTCATGTATTGCGTGAAAGCTGAAAGGTTTGAAAAGATAGAGCATGAAAACAAATGCTTGGCTGAAATCGGGGTTGTGCATGATATGAATATTTACTGTGATAATAAGGGAGCATAGCCCACACTATATGATTTTGTAGGGATAACTTTCTTTAGCCATAGTATTTTGAGAAGACATGATTGCTTTGTTAGTGTTGCTTGAAGTATTGTTATTTCTTATGTCAATATAGACTTTTGTCTAGAATCTTTCAGATCTGAACATTGATGCCACAATTAAGAGAATTACATTGAAAAACTATATTGGTTAGAATTCCACATCAAAAATTATTTCTTTATCATTTACCTACTCGAGGACGAGCAAGAATTAAGCTTGGGGATGCTTGATACGTCTCCAACGTATCTATAATTTTTGATAATTCCATGCTATTATTTATGAAGTCTTGGATGTTTAATGGGCTTTATCATTCACTTTTATATCATTTTTTGGACTAACCTACTAACCCAAAGGCCTAGTCCAGATTGCTTTTTTTTTGCCTATTTCAGGGTTTTGTAGAAAAGGAATATCAAACGGAGTCCAAACGGAATGAAACCTTTGCGAGAGATATTTTTGGAGGAAATCACGCACGAAAGACTTCGGGGCCAAGCTAGGGGACAGAGGGGCCACCCTCGAGGGTGGGGGGCGCGCCCCCCTTCCCAAGGCGCGCCCCCTTGCCTCGAGTGCAGCCCGTGTGGCCCCCGGTGCCCCCCTTCTTCCTATATATACCTACTGATAGGATCGATATGGTTGACTAGAGGGGGGGGTGAATAGGCAACTAACAATTTTAGCTTTTCTTAACCTCTTTAAATTAAGCATTAAAGTAAGTTGTCTAGATATGCTACTAAGATGACAACTAACTGGAAGTAAAGATAACAACGTCACAAACAAGCTATATAAGATAAACAAGTAAAGCTTGCATAAGTAAAGGAAAGAAATAACCACAAGTGGAACCGGTGAAGACGAGGATGTGCTGCTGAAGTTCCTTCCCTTTGAGGGGAAGTACGTCTCCGTTGGAGCGGTGTGGAGGCACAATGCTCCCCAAGAAGCCACTAGGGCCACCGTATTCTCCTCATGCCCTCACACAATGCAAGGTGCCGTGATTCCACTAGTGGTGCCCTTGAAGGCGGCAACCGAACCTTTACAAACAAGGATGTGGCTATCTCTACAACCGAATTGGAGGCTCCCAACAACACCACGAAGCTTCACCACAATGGAATATGGCTTCGAGGTGACCTCAACCGTCTAGGGTGCTCAAACACCCTAGAGTAACAAGATCCGCTAGGGATTAGTGGGGGGAATCAAATATCTCTTGGTGGAAGTGTAGATCGATGCCTTCTCAAGCAATCCCGAGCAAATCAACAAGTTTGATTGGCTAGGGAGAGTGATCGGGCCAAAATGGAGCTTGGAGCAACAATGGAGTATTTGGGGGAAGAGGTGAGTCAACAAGGAGGAAGAAGATGCCTTTATATAGTGGGGGGAACAATCCAACCATTACACCCCCACTCAGCCCCGCAGAGAGCGGTACTACCGCTTGAGCTAGCGGTACTACCGCTTATCAAGCGGTACTACCATTTCTCTTCAATTTGTACGGCCGCGCCAGGGGGGCTGGGACCCAGAGTGTTACTACCGTGGTTGTAGGGCGGTACTACCGCTGGGAGCGGTACTACCGCCACTACTACCGCTCCTAGTGTCGCAAAACCCGACACGCGAAAAAGCGCTCTCGAGTCGAGGCGGTAGTAAAACGGAGCAGCAGCGGTACTGCCGCAGAGTGCAACAAGCGGTACTACCGCTTAGTGGAGCGGTACTACCGCTTAAGGCACTCAGGCGGTACTCCCACTGAGGCCCGCGGTACTACCGCTGGGGCCAGGAAAACCAGAGAAGGGGGAATGTTGTACTCCATTGATGCGGGAAGGTATGGTGGGTGCGATAAGGAAGTGTACGTGTTGATTCCACCCAAACCTTACTAAAGCGGATCCCCTCTTAATAGTACGGCTTTCCTATTACTCAGATCCACCGAAAAATAAGCAAAAGGAAACACCGTCTTCCATAGATTCCGAGGGGCATATAATCGTCTTGTGCCTAGGTGAGATATATCCGAAAGAGCTTAGAACACATGATTAGTCCGCAAAAGCATTGTCATCAATCACCAAAACACCATCGGGCTAAATATGCCTTTACAATCTCCCCCTTTTTGGTGGATTGATGACAATACAGGATTTGCACAAAAAGGAATAATGACATAGAGTAAGCGCAAAAACACACACCCCTAAAATATAGATGGGCTCCCCCTAGATGTGTGCTATCTCGATAAGTGCTTTGGACTGCACGGCACACATACTAGGATCAACACTCCCCCTATATTTTAGAGACCAACAACCTAAGCATGATATATGAGAACATAGTAAATAACAAGATAAGCAAGCATGCTATAGAGTACCAAGGTACATAAATAAGATAAGTAAGGTAGCATAGGTAGCATATGTCTCACACCATATGACGGGAACTTAGGTCTCACGAAAACCAACCAAAGCAAAAGACGAGAAAGCACAAACGACAGGAACACAAAGGCAAACGACACAAATCCCTAAACTCTCTCCACCATTGGCATCGAGACACCAAAAGGGCAGAGAGCTAAGCTACGGCTCCAGGTGAGAGCAGGTGAAGGTCTCGAACATCAAATCCCAGCGGGGTCATCTGCTTCATCGTCGTCGACTTGAAACTGCTCGGCGACGGAATCTGTCGACGGGCAGTGCTGCTGAATCCACTCTTCCTCCTCGGTTACCTGTTCCTCAGAGCCACTGACCACAGTCACACCCAACTTACGCATGAGCTCCTTGTGACGTCCCCTGGCCTTCTTCTCTGCCAGATGAGTCATGTACTGACCATGAGACTCCGTGCAAAACAGCTTCTTCATCTTCCGCTTGAGCTTCTTTGCCCACGAGGGCTCTGCACCGGATGGCTCATAGTCACCATCATCATCCGCCTTAGCCTCAGCCTCCTCAGTCTCCATAGCAGCAGCAGAGGATGAACCTCCAGATTTGGGAGCATGAGTGCCCCAGTTGTCTTTCCTCCTCAGACGCTTAATCTCATGAGACACCAACTCTCAAGTTTCAAGCAAAATGTTGGGATAGACATGATACCAAGCCTTCTCAATAAGCAGCATGATGAAAGGTCCATAGATCAAGCACTTGCGTTCAGAGATAGCAGACAGGAGCTCAGACCACATCACATGAGAAATATCCAGGGTCTCACTAGTGTTCCTTTCTAGCTGATGTTGGCAAAAGAGAAGCATGTCCACAAGATAGGAGTGAACCATATAATGATTCCCAACTCGAGGGAAGAGAGTCTCACGGAAGATGCGGTGAAGGATATCCAGATAGGCAGACAACTCATATGTTACCTTCTTAGTTTCAGGGTGGACCTTCACAATGCAGTAGGGCCAGAGAGCTTGCTTGTGAGTGGAGGTAGTGTTCTAATGAGGACGAAAGCCAACCGGAGTCTCAAGCCCCTGGTCTACCACCCCAAGTAACTACATGAAAGCCTTCCACTTGACAGAAAGCAATTTTCCATTGGTCATCCATGTCAGAGCTCTGTCCTCATCCCTTCCTAGATGGACAGTGGCATAGAATTGAGCCACAAGATCTGCATCAAAATCCTTGTTGAACTGAATGATCTGGAGAATGATAAGCTGCGAGGACATCTGAAGAGCATCGCCAAAATATTCAGGATCCTTCTCCAGGTACTCCTTGTCGATGGAGCGAACACTGACAAAGAGATTCTTTTTCGCCTTGATCACATCAAAGTAGATGGCAAACTGAAAGCGGTTCCAGAACAGATGATTGACCAAATTGGGTTCTTGATCGACTTCATAGGGATTGCGGCGACGCCTTGCCCAGAACTCCTTGCCACTCATTTGGGTCACAGTTTTGCCCTTTGGCTTCGCCATGGACTTCTTCTTCTGTTGAGGTGGAGGTGGAGCACTGGAGGAACCTCCTGCAGACTCAGATGTGCGGTAGCGCTTCGAGGTTGCACGATTGGGGTTGATACGGCGAGCTTGATGCTCAGGATGTTCATCACCTGGAACCAAACACAAACACAAGCAAAACAACCAGAAAGAACGAGCATAAGCCAACGAACACAACAAAAGAAGATCAGAGAAAGGGAAAAACATGGTTGAACTGGGCAGGCAGCGGTAGTACCGTGACCTGTAAGCGGTAGTACCGCCCAAGCGGTAGTACCGCTCCAGGGAGCGGTAGTACCGCTCGTGGTGGGCGAACAGTAGTTCCCTACTACCGTGTTCAGAACCGGCACTACCGGCCTGTCAAATTCAAAAATATTCCTACCAAACTCTAATCTAGACAGTCTAGTTGTCACACCCTGCATTTTGTAACATGTTATTTGCATCAATAAGGCATGAAAAATTGGACCAGCAAATTTTTTTGGCATCATTTGGCTTTTATTTGGAATTGAGTTTTTCTTCATGTGCTTTTTATGTGCTCATTAAAGTCAACTATTACCTCTTGTAGAATTCATCTCCATACCGAAAACTTCTACCCAATGATCATGCCAAGTGTTATATAACAGTATAGTATTTTCTTACAAAATTAATTTGGCCAAAATGTATTTTATAAATTTAGTTTTCCAAAAACCCCTGAATTGAGATTTGCACTGCAAGTGCTTAATTTAGGGTGAGAAAATTATTTCAAAAGGTGTATTTGAGACCTAGTAGTCATAGGACTCCCAGAAACCACAAAAGCATAATTTTAAAAGTTATTTTCCTATTTTATTTAAAAGCTTTTTCTTAAGGCCAGAAATGGTCTTTAATAGGGAAAATTATTTAAGTATTTCAAAAATATTTGCCAAAATTCAGGGAGACTCATAGGACATATATTGTCCATATATAAGAATTTCAACACTTGGTCATATTCAAAATAATGGGCTAAACCCTCCAAAACCCTTTCTGGATATTTCAAGCTTTTGAAATATTTACAAAGGAAATATTCTCCAAAAATTCCAGGGAAATTCTATTATGTCACATATGGCATATATGATGATCTTGCCAAGTCCCATGTCTTGGGAAGCAAGAAAACATCATCAAAACCCTTCATAACCATTCTGTCCATATTTGAAGTTTGAGCAACTTTACATTGCCAAACTTGTTAAAATGCTCTCAAACTTGGTGCACATGATAGAATGGCCTAATAAGGCATCTAGACCAAATGGCACAAGATTTGGAGTAGGGCAACTTGATCAGAATACCCCAAAACCCTTTCTGTTCAAATGTAAATTTGAACAACTTTACATTACCAACTTTTTACCTGGAGCTTCAAACTTTGTGGGCATGATCAACACCCCAAATGATGAAACTAAACCAAGTGGTGCATCAAGGGGAGATGATTAGCTTGACTTAAACAAGATGAAGCCATTTCTGTTGATTTCTAGGGTTCACCAAAGTTACATTGGCTAGTTTCTTCAAATGAGCCCAAAATTGGTGAAACACCCTATTTTCTTATAACATTCAATCCTGTTAAGTGTCATGGCAAGTGGAGATCATTTGCTTGACCAAACACTGATCAAACACCTTCTGCTATTTTACCAAAACTACCATCTTGATCACTTTTACTATTTACCTTGGCCTCAACTTTTTACCACAGCTTTATCTGGTTACTAGCTACCTCCAGTAACTCCCCCACGTCCCCAACTCCATGATTGAGGGGTGAAAACCCTAGTTCACCTTGCTGGACAGACATTTTCTACCAAGACACCAGCTTCCTCTCTCTCTCCTCGACTCTCCAGAGCATCCAAGGCCTCATCTGTATTGCTTGCATCACCCTGGACCCCCCAGACACGGTGGATGCGTCCAGAGGGCCAATGGCATGCCATGGCATGCGATAAGGGCGCTCCAGAGTGCGCTACAGTGCGCCACCGCACTGTAGCTTCGCCCAATCCAGTGCAGCCGACAGCCTCGAGCTCTCCCCTCGCGCCTCCCGATGCCCCTCGACGTCCGCAACCTCCATCGGTGCTGTCCCCCTCTCTCTCTCCCTCTAGTGGTGGTCTCCACACGCGCGCCGGCCGCCCCGCAACGTCCACTCCTCGGCTTCACACACGCGCGTTGTCTGGAAGCTCCCCGCTCCTCCTCTCCCCTCAACTAAGCGTGGAACACGTCCACGATCCTCCCCGGCTCGATCGCAGGCACCAGAACAGCCTCTGGCCTCGCCTGCAACCTCGCCGGCGCACGAGTCCACGGTGGACCGCGGGCGTGGCTATATAAGCCCCCCCGAGCTCCCCACTCAGCACTAGCAGCCTCAACACACTCACAACAACACGCCAGCACCACTCGTTCATCCCCAGAGAGCCCCAGTGCTCGGGATCGACCGGAGCTCCGCCGCGTCGGGCCACCGGCGATCTCGCAGTACAGGCCTCCTCCGCCCTTCCTTTTGCCCGATTTGGAACCACCACACATCACTGATACTTTCCCCTCGCTTTCCCCTCTCTGTAGCAGTCGGAATCGGTCGGAGCGATGACCTCCCGAAGCTCCTCCGCCATCCCACCTCACCGCCGGCGAACAAGGCCTCCCCGGCGAGTCGCACCACCACCACTGCAACCGCAACTCGTTGCTGAGTCCGTCCCTGCCCTCCGTTTGCCTCGCCGTGGCCCCTATCGTCGCCGGTGAGCTCGCCGTCGCCGTGGCCGAGACACTACTAGGAAAAGGCCTATTAATGGCGCACCTAGTTTGGCCATTAATGGCGCATTAGGGGTGCGCCATTACTAGCACGCCATTAGTATACTTTACTAATGGCGCACCTCCGGTGCGCCATTAGTATCTGGTATACTAATGGCGCACCACAGATGCGCCATCAGTATGCACAGTGGTTCGCCATTAGTATGCCTCCCAGGGGCCATGTGTAGCCAGGTGCTTTGGCATACTAATGGCGCACTCTGCTGTGATGCGCCATTAGTATGAATATTAGGTTTTTTTCTGTTTTTTGCACAGGTTATGCATATATATAAATATAATTTCTCGTGGAGCCAACATATATGGTACGCACATCGAAACTATTAGAATCTACTCCCTCCGTTCCGATTTACTCGTCGTGGTTTTAGTTCAAATTTGAACTAAAACCACAACGAGTAAATCGGAACGGAGGGAGTATATAATAGCTCATAGAACAACTTAGCATCATGCATCATCGATCATAATAATAATAATAACTCAACACAGGTATTAAATAATAAGTCTTACACATCATTATCGACCATACAACTTCTAGTACGTAGCAATTTTCTAAGATAAAATGGCATAAAACAAGATGGCGTTTGTCTCTAAATCAATTAGATTTAAAGGGCCATTATGGAGAACGCAGATTATCTTGTCTCCATTTCTTGCCCTTCTCACTCTATTGCTTCCAAGTACCTCCTTACGAGTTTTCGTTATTTTTCGCCATTCTTTGATTCTCATTCCTTCATTTTTAGAAGAAATCCGATATGGACACGTGTGATTTGTAGGTTCACCTGGCAGAATGTTCAAAACTTGTAGTTGACCAGATTGAAACATGACAGGAGGCACACATTCACTAGGGAGAATCTGTTGCAAAACATATAGTAAGACTTCGTAGTTAGCATTGTAGTTTAGTTCGAGAAGAACTAATGCAAAACATGCACGAATGTCGTAATAGTAAAAAAATCTTACCATGGTATCTCCATTGATATTAACGTAGTTCAAGACGTGCACTAGTGGGACGTATTGACTATATTGTGGATCAATATTGCGATGTTGAATGTAATCCAGAAGAAAGGAATAAAAGAAGATGATCTGCTCTTTGTCCTTATAAGTACATTCTGAGCCAGGGGTGTAGTAGGTTCTGTCTAGCATCATCCTCACATTATTTGAATAATCAAAATAACCTATCAATGGAAATAAGTTGTCAACTATTTTGAAATAAACAATATAAATTACTAAATAACTATGTTTGATAAACTCACTTCTCGGTAGAATTGGAATCATATCGTCAACAAGGACCCAAATGTCCAAATCATCTTCGGCGATGGAATCCGGATTACCAAGATCCATGGTGAGAAGCATACCCTCATAAAAACCATATATCTTGCAAAATGATTCCCAATTCTTGCAACCAAAAGTGGTTACGTTATCTGAATTGTACAAATCCACTTCTAAATCAACATTATGCATGGTCCTTAGTTGAATTTGCTTTGTCTCCGAAGTTTCGTGATCTTGAAATCCCATCCTCTCCAAGACATAGCGTCTTGCATGACACGGGATAAACTAGTTGCATGTAAAAGAAGAAAATTAATTACTTACACGTTGAAGTAGCTAGAAATCATGCTTAATTAATTACGAAACAAGACTTGTCGTTGCGTACCGTTTCGACATCGAAGGTCTCGTCGAGCTTAATACTGAAGTAACGACCGTCTACCAGGTGAGGCCTGTCACACAGACCCCGGTCGTCACCGCACCAGGAGCACTCCGGGATCCTATCATCGTCGGAAGACGACATTTCCTATGTTTCAAAGAGATTAAACTTTATAAACTAAAAATATGTACCTAGACAAGCTAGCTGTGGCACCATCCTAGGCTCATTAGGACTAACATTGTCAACACTTTTGCACTAGTTCTGCTACATACCATCCTAGGCTTTTTAAGTTTCAAAATTGCTACAGCATACAAACTTGAAGCGCTTGTGACTTTCAGCAGAACCTCACAATCTGATTACTATCCTCTCTATAAACTCATTTTAAACGAGTTCAAAAAGTGTAAGATCTTTATCCTAAAACACCACCAAAAAATTAGGGCATGGCATCTAATAAGCAATGTTTGGAAATACAGTAAGTTTAATCTATGCCTAGCCATCCCTTACAAGGATATGTGGACATATTTCAGTTGTTTCAAACTTGAAACAGTAACATGTGATGACCAACTTCTTAAAAGTGCAGAATTAGTAACCAGTTGCAATTTTGCCATCATATTAATTGTAGCAGACAGTATTGTGCCTGGCAGTATTACCACTATGTATAGCTTGGTCTTTGTGCATACATATAAATAACAATATAATTATAGTTCAGTAAAACAATTCATTTCATCATGGTCCCGATATTGTCAATATTTGCAACATTGGGCTCTCATGAATGCACAAAGAAACTGGAAGAGAGAACGCATCCCTATTAGTGTGCAAGATTATAAAACAGGATAACTGCAAGTTAGTGGTTCATCCATACAAATTTACTGACATAGGACAATATTTTCTAGTACATCATGGACAACATAACATGCTGGGCCAGGAGTTCGGGACAACAAAACACATAAAGAAGCCGCATTGTCAAAACAGCTCCGATACTTGGATCATACAGACAGCGACACTTATTTTCGGACAGAGGGAGTATCCTGCAGCCAGAATGGTGAAACCCACCCAGGCATATTAACGGCAAGTCCGATCAGCTCTTAACAGTATATCATCAATTATATATCATCAAATGACCCATTAATCAAACAGGGACTACCATTGAAGAGCAAGCTCGAATCTTAAAGGTATATCAGTATATCATCATCTTCATGAGAACAATAATCAGGAAACAGCAGATTTCCACTCTCACGTAGAATAGGTAGGGGGAAGAGCAGGAGCTAGTTTAAGCAACCGGGCTAATCAAATTTTGATCCAAGTGACCTAAATTCTGATCCAAGTGACCTAAATTTTGATCTCAACCGCGTACTTCAACGAAAATGGCAGAAATACAAAAAAAAAATTACTTTGTGGTGGTGATTAGAGAGGAAGGAGGGAGGAGTGATGGCTACCTGCGTATGGAGTGGTCGCCGGCGTAGCTCCGGGCGGCGACGTTGCTGCAGAGTCGGGGGAGGCCGGGCCGTCGGGGGCGCGGGCGTCGAGGCCGGGGCGTCGGGGGCGCGGGCGGCGGCGGCGTAGCTCCGGGCGGCGGCGTTGCTGCAGAGTCGGGGGAGGCCGGGGCGTCGGGGGCGCGGGCGTCAAGGCGGCGTTGCTGCA
>LR738713.1:661909736-661988590 GCA_902687465.1 Secale cereale
GCGCGGGCGTCGAGGGCGTCGGCGGCGCGGCGCTCGGCTCAGCGGGGGTGGCGCGGGGGCGGCGGCGCGGCGCTGGAGGGAGAGAGAGGCGTTGGGGAGAGGGGGGAGATCTGGCGAGGGAGAGAGAGGAGGGTGCGGCCGGTGGGGGGGATATGGATGGGGGAATACTAATGGCGCACTGCGCCTCTGTGCGCCATAAGTATGTAGATTCTTATGGCGCACGTTCCCCAGGTGCGCCATTAGTATGTTTGGGCAGGCGCGCTAGTTCAAAAAAAAAAACTTCTTGATACTAATGGCGCACTCTGGACATCGTGTGCCATTAGTAGTTCGAGCTCTAATGGCGTATCTGTTGCTGGTGCGCCATTACTATATTCTAATGGCGCACTGCTTGTCCGGTGCGCCATTAGTATCAGTTCCATCTATAGCCCTTTTCCTAGTAGTGAGAGGTTGAAGATGACAGGCGGGCCCCGCCTGTCATCCTCACCGCTCCCTCTCTCCCCTCGCTGCCGCTGACCGCTGGGCCCCGCCCGTCAGGTTTAAAACCCTGACGTGCGCGCGCTGGCGCCCAAGCGGCTGGGCTGGATGGCCTGGGCCGTGCACTGTGGCCACTCTGGCCCAGTGGCACAGGGCCATTTCTTTTTATTCTTTCTGTAAATAATTCAATTAATTTTATAGAAATGAATATTAGTCCAAATGAAATAATTCCAACTCCTAAAATCTGGTAATAGTCCAACCTATTTAATGGTGTCACTTTCACACATATCCATGAAACTTTTCTGTTCTGTTCAAATTTAAATTCAAATTTGAGCAATAAAACTCCTGTTCTAAAATCCCTAGATTCCATTCTGTAACTCCAAAAGTCCAACTAAGAATTTTCTCCATCTTAGTTTTCCCTCTAGTATTTAACAAAAATAAGTTGACATTTTTCCGAGCACTTTGATTTTTCTGTTTTCATTGTGGTCTTATTTTTCCGTTGTTATTTTGCGACGATTAGATCCCGTATTTGACGAAGTTGCTGAAGAAGGAGAAGGAGAAGGATTTGAAGACTTTGAAGACCAAGCCAATCCAGGCAAGCAGCCCTTTGACCATGATACACTTGTTCATCGGAACCCGTTTGTTTCCGATGCATGATGATAGAGTTACGGTGGTGACCTAGTTGAACCACCACATGATGCATGCCTTGCTCTTGATCTTGCTATATGCTAGACGACATGCAAATATTAAGTAGTGATGCTTAGTGATGCATGTGTGATATGAACCTTCGTGGTTGAAATCTTTGCATGAACCCATCGGGTGCCCCTAATGCCCGAGGGTGATGTTGAGTTAGGTCATCACTTGAGGAAGAAGTGATGTGCCGGTAAAATCTTGTGCATGGGTGAAATAATGGATTAGATTTATGTGTGACTACCGTCCCAACCAAACATGTGCAACCACACTACCCCTTATGGGACGGGGCTTTATTGATTATTTAGGTCGATACTAGCATGGTGCCCGCATTACTAGTGACGGGAAGACTTGAGGTCTTTCCCGGGACGGGGTCGTGCTTGGATAGACGACCATGACTGTTTTCACAGGGCACCGGACACACCGTTGGTCCCTTCGGGTACGCGTGACATTGAAATTAGGGCAAGTCCCGTGATCTACTATTTGTACTCGAGGGCCGTGTACCAACGAGTGGACTCCATGTTAGTGTCGTCTAAGGAAAGATAATATCCGGGTGCTTCTCCCGAGTACTTGAGGTACTGCGGGATCGTGGATGACGCGAAAGCTTCCCGGATCTTGTGGGTAAAGTGCGCAACCTCTGCAGAGTGTAAAACTATTCGAATAGCCGTGTCCACGGTCATGGACAGATGGGTGGTGCTACTTAAACTATGTCCAGAATTTTGCTTCATCGGTGAAAGTGTGTGTGTGATGAGTCAAGGTGGTGACTTGACTCGATGAGTTGAATCATATTCATGTTGATATCGGTAACCTGTTTTCAAGGTTACGTGAACTCGTTGATGCATACACTTGATGGTAGAATATTTATTCTAGCCCATTGCTAGATTGCTCATTATTGTTCAGTTTGCATTGTTATTTTGAACCACATCATGGGTTGCTTGCGAGTACATTCAAAGTACTCATTGGCTTGCCACTGGTTATTTAATTGGCCAGGCGAGGAATAGGAATTTGAGGAAGAGTTCTTTGGAGACGAATATGCGAACTAGGACGCTATCCCAGTCAGAATGCCTGTAGGGTTAAGGCAGATGGCATGGGTTCTACCCATCATCGAAGACTTCCGCTATTTGAGTTATTTGCTATTCAGCCCGTGAGGCTTTATCTATGTAAGACTTGGCCATAATGGCCTTAATTTGTGTAAGACGATATGTATGGATGTAAGACTCTTGTTATACAGATTATGTGTGTTCAATGAGCATTGATCTCTGGGATCACTGTACACGTGCACTCGGTGATCTCGACTTCTAAGTCGGGGTCCCGGCAGAGCTGGCATCAGAGCCATCCTGACTGTAGGAAGCCTTAGTTAGCATGGGCATTATTTAGATGAGACCCTTTTTCAAAAACCTTCTGAACCTCTCTTCTTTTCTAAACCTGAGATTTCATCAGCTTATTAACCCCTCCTATTCCACCTTTGTAGATGGCCGATGTACCCGAAGAGCACCTGACCACTGGGTTTCCCTTGCTTCTCGAGGATAGCCTCCAGGAGTGCAAGTTCCACTGAGCGCCCATCCTCACCTACCTTGAGCATTGGGTTAGCGACACTGAGGTGGAGTACCACGTGGAAGTGATCGTGAAGGCAAACGATCCTCCCACAAGTTGGTTCTTCGAGGGACCCCAGATGGCAACACTACCTCTTGCCGTCGAGGCTGCTGCACTCAAGGCACTAACCTGTCTCCGCAAGCTTCTTCCGGAGATGGCAGCCAAGATGACAACCCGCTTCTTACCTTACCGGAAGGAAGGTGAAGATGAAAGCAGCGCACTAGCCCCTCCACTGAAGGAAGGACTCTCGCTTCGGTTCCAGACCTACTTTAGTCTATGTGCCGACAGCTTGGCACAAGACTTGGCCTCGAAATCGATGAAGCTTCGAGAAGAACTTCACAAGACCAAGTCACTTCTTCGTCGAGCTCAAGAGAAGACAAATAGGATCAAGAAGGAAGGATCACCTTCTGGACAGTCCGCTATCGCATACCGAGGCGGAAGGCCCTCCGAGGATGTATCTTCCAAGAATGAAGAACCACCTCGGCGACGCCGGATGACGGCAAGGGAATATCGCAAGCTCTTCCCTGCACCACCGACGAAGCACCGTCGTATCCAACTCCTCCACTCCCCCACACCCTCAAGTGACAAGGGGGGCCAGACAGATGAAGACAAGGAGGAAGACCCAGAAGAGCCGGAATACGCGACCGAGCATTCCGCCGCTTAGGCATTATTCGTTACTCGGATATGCCAGTTGTGACCTCTACGGTAGGATAGGTCGTGTAACCCCTATGCGCAGTCGAGTCCTTGTATGGTTCATATGAAACCATCTAGTGTTTGCTTTTGTTGTGTCTGGATGTATGTCGTATTCTTCCTTCGGGAATGTGTAAACGACTGCATCACCCATTTGGATTTTAATGAATGTGTTTTGGCCTTACGGCCCATGGATGATTTGATTAGTTTCACACCCACCCCCTTACTAGGCACCCATCTATCTTGCTTTCTTCCTTCCAAGTCATGAGACCTTTTACCGCTCCAACAGGATGCCTGTTGTAACTCGTACTGGTACCTCTACCCAGCAGCATGAAGCCAGAGCATCCGCTCAGTCAGAGGCAGGCCACGACCAAACCAACGACCAAGCTCCACCACCAGCACCTCCTCCAAGCATGGACATGGCTCAGCTTCTCCAAGCTTTCCGCGAGGAACGCCAAGCCAACACCGCAGCCCTTCAGTTGATTGCTCAAGCTGTCACCAACAACCACCAGCCGGCGGGGAATGGCCATGGACGTTCCACGTTGGCAGAGTTCAAGAAGCATGCACCGCCAACCTTTATCGAGACTGTTGAACCCCTGGATGCAAACGACTGGGTCCGTACCATTGAGGACATACTGGAACTAGTCGGATGCACCGAAGACCGCGAGAAGGTCGCTTATGCAGCCCACTGCCTCGGGGGGACTGCTAGAGCTTGGTGGGATGGATTCAAGGTCATGCATGCTGAACAAGACATCACTTGGGTCAACTTCAAGGCAGAATTCCGCAAAGCCCACATTCCTTCCGGAATCATGGCTATCAAAAAGCGTGAGTTCCGAGCCCTGAAGCAAGGAAGTGGCACTGTCAAGGAGTACATGAAGAAGTTCAGTGTTCTGTCAAGGTATGCCCCTGAGGATGTCAGCACTGATGCTGCAAAAAGGGAGCGCTTCAAGGAAGGCCTCAATCAGACTCTGCAATACTCGCTTGTCGTGTGCGACTACCCAACATTCCCTGACCTGGTGAACAAAGCACTTATGCTTGAAGACAAGCGGCATGCTTTGGAAGACACTCGCAAGCGCAAGATGGTCAACAAGGGAAGTTCCAGCAACCAGAAGCCTCGTCCGTGGCAGTCAGCCCCGGCCAAGCCAACCTATCAGCAACCAAGAGCTCCTGCACCTCGCACCAACTTTCAGCCTCAGCAGTATGCCAACCCAAGGCCAGCTTTCAACCCCAATACCAGTGGTGGAAATAAGATCAACAATCCAAACCAAGTCACTTGCTTTGGATGTGGTCAGTCCGGACACATCTCAAGGGTGTGCCCCAACAAGAAGCCAGATGCCCTGCGCCCCAATGCGCAGAACCAAGGACAAGGCCGCGGGATGCCACCAAGGAACCCAGCTCCTCGCAATCCACCTAACCATGGGAAGGGGCGTGTGAATCACGTCACTGCTGAAGAAGCCCAGGAAGACCCGGACGTCGTGCTGGGTACGTTCCTTGTCAACTCAGCACCTGCAATTATCTTGTTTGATTCTGGAGCAACGCATTCATTTGTCACTCAAAGATTTGCATTAAAAAGTGGCATGACCCCTACACCCCTGAATAACCCTATGGTGGTACAAACCCCCGGAGCAGAGATGAGAGCCAAGATAGGCTGTAAGGGAGTCAGTATTACCATTAATGGGGTAGATTTCCTAGCAGACCTCATCATCCTAAGATCGCAAGGCTTGGATGTGATCTCAGGGATGGATTGGCTCAGTAAGCACCAAGGCTTGTTTGACTGTGCCAATCAGACAATCACTGTGACCAATGACCAAGGAGTCGAAGTCAAGTTTGCTCCCAACTCCTCTTCCGCTCAAGCCGCTCAAGTCAACTGTCTGTCTGAAGTTGGGCTAGAGCAAGTACCGGTGGTATGTGAGTATCCTGATGTCTTTCCGGATGAACTACCGGGAATGCCCCCTGACCGTGACATTGAGTTCATCATCGAGCTCGTGCCCGGGGCAGGACCCATCTATAAGAAGCCTTATAGAATGGGGACGGAAGAATTAGCCGAGTTGAAGAAGCAACTGGAAGATCAGCTGAGGAAGGGATTTATCCGCCCAAGTGCCTCCCCTTGGGGATCACCCGTTCTGTTTGTGGCAAAGAGGGACGGTACCATCCGCTTATGCATTGACTATCGTTCCCTCAATGAAGTTACAATCAAGAACAAATATCCACTTCCCAAGATCGAAGATCTGTTTGATCAGCTCAGCGGAGCCAAGGTGTTCTCCAAGATCAACCTCAGATCTGGGTACTACCAGCTGAAGATCAGACCCCAAGATATTCCGAAGACGGCATTCGTAACCAGATATGGCATGTACGAGTGCACAGTCATGTCCTTTGGGTTAACCAATGCCCCATCTTACTTCATGTATCTCATGAATAAAGTCTTCATGGAATATTTGGACAAGTTCGTTGTTGTCTTCATCGATGACATTCTTGTCTTCTCGAAGTCGGAGGAAGAGCACGAGCAACATTTGAGGATGGTCCTAGATAAGCTTCGGGAGCACCAACTGTATGCCAAATTCAGCAAGTGCGAGTTCTGGCTCCATAAAGTTGGATTCTTAGGTCATGTCTTGACCGAGGAAGGATTATCAATAGATCCCGCAAAGATCGAAGCTGTGACCCAATGGCAATCTCCAACGACCGTCAAGGAAGTCAGAAGCTTCCTCGGACTTGCGGGCTATTACCGCAAATTCGTGGAAGGATTCTCTAGCATTGCACGGCCAATGACCCAGCTCCTCAAGAAGGACAAGAAGTTCGAGTGGACGCCAAAATGCGAAGAAAGCTTCCAAGAACTCAAGAAGAGATTGACCACCGCCCCAGTTTTGGCAACACCTGATATTCACAAGGAGTTCGTGATATATTGTGATGCCTCTCGAACCGGATTGGGAAGCGTTCTGATGCAAGAAGGCCGAGTCATAGCCTTCCTCTCCAGGCAGCTACGACCTCATGAGGAGAACTACGCTACTCACGATCTTGAGTTAGCAGCAATGGTACATGCCTTGAAGACATGGCGGCATTACCTCCTAGGGAAACGGTGTGAGATATACACATACCACAAGAGTCTGAAGTACATTTTCACCCAAAAATAATTGAACATGAGGCAGCGGAGATGGTTGGAACTCATCAAGGACTATGACCTCAGTGTTCAATATCACCCCGGGAAGGCTAACGTGGTGGCCAATGCCTTAAGCAGGAAGGCTTGCTCTTTGAATGCCATTATTCAGGAAAGATGGCCAGCCTTGTTTAAGGAACTCAAACAGTTCAGTTTGGAATTGGTCACCCCTGGATTTCTGGATCATTTGGTAGTCAGACCGACCCTGATGGATGAAGTCAAGAAGGCACAAGATGGACACGCGAGCATTGAAGGCGTAATTAAGAAGATGAAGCTAGGCAAGGCCCCATGATTCTCTGAAGACGAGCACGGGATTGTTTGGTACAAAGGTCGCATCTACATGCCAAACAAGATGGAGCTAAAGAACCTGATCCTGCAAGAAGCTCACGACACTCCGTACTCCATCCACCCCGGAGGAACCAAGATGTATCAAGACTTGAAGGCAAGATTCTGGTGGCACGGGATGAAAAGAGAGATTGCAACCTATGTTGCAAAGTGTGATGTGTGCCAAAGGGTCAAGACTGAATATCAGCGACCTGCTGGATTGCTTCAGCCACTCAAGGTTCCTGAGTGGAAGTGGGATAAAGTCGGAATGGACTTCATCACTGGATTACCAAGGTCGAATAGAGGACATGACTCTATCTGGGTCATAGTCGATCATTTGACCAAGGTGGCCCATTTCCTTCCTGTCAAGACCACTTATGATGGCAACCGGCTGCCAGCTCTCTACATCGACAGAATCGTAAGTCTTCACGGGGTTCCCAAGGAGATTGTGTCAGATCGAGGAACCCAGTTCACCTCAAGGTTCTGGAAGAAGTTCCAAGAAGCCTTGGGGACCAAGTTATCTTTCAGCACGGCTTTCCACCCACAGACCGGAGGTCAGACAGAACGAGTCAATCAAATTCTCGAAGACATGCTCCGAGCCTGTGTATTGGCATATGGAGCCAAGTGGGAAGATTGTCTCCCTTTTGCCGAGTTCTCCTATAACAACAGTTACCAGTCGAGCCTTCAGATGGCACCATTTGAGGTGTTGTACGGACGCAGATGTCGCACACCCCTCAACTGGTCAGAGACTGGAGATGGGCTAGTCTTTGGACCGGATATTCTCCGCGCAGCAGAAGAGCAAGTCCAACTAGTCAGAGAACGTTTGAAGGCAGCCAAGTCAAGGCAGAAGAGTTATGCTGACACTGACCGTCGGGACATGAGTTTCCATGTTGGGGACCATGTGTACCTGCGGGTAACTCCTCTGAAGGGAACCAAGCGTTTCCACGTCAAGGGGAAGCTCGCACCAAGGTTCATTGGACCCTTTGAGATCACTGCACGACGAGGAGAAGTGGCTTACCAGTTGGAATTACCACCTGAGCTATCCGGTGTGCACAATGTGTTCCATGTATCACAACTCCGGAAATGTCTCCAAGTTCCGAACAAGCCTGATCTCTACAAGGATGTTGATCACCAAGCCATTGATCCGCAGCCTGATTTGACCTACCGCGAGAAGCCCATTCGCATTCTGGACGAAGCAGAACGACGGACACGAAGCCGCACCATCAAGTACTTCAAGGTCCAGTGGAGCAACCACGCGGAAGCAGAAGCAACCTGGCAACGTGAAGACTATCTTAGATCCGAGTTTCCCAATCTCTTTTAAGACCTAGTTTAGGAATCTCGGGGAGGAGATTCTTGTAAGGGGGGTAGGTCTGTCACACCCTGCATTTTGTAACATGTTATTTGTATCAATAAGGCATGAAAAATTGGACCAGCAATTTTTTTTGGCATCATTTGGCTTTTATTTGGAATTGAGTTTTATGTGCTTTTTATGTGCTCATTAAAGTCAACTATTACCTCTTGTAGAATTCATCTCCATACCCAAAACTTCTGCCCAATGATCATGCCAAGTGTTATATAATAGTATAGTATTTTCTTACAAAATTAATTTGGCCAAAATGTATTTTATAAATTTAGTTTTCCAAAAACCCCTGAATTGAGATTTGCACTGCAAGTGCTTAATTTAGGGTGAGAAAATTATTTCAAAAGGTGTATTTGAGACCTAGTAGTCATAGGACTCCCAGAAACCACAAAAGCATAACTTTAAAAGTTATTTTCCTATTTTATTTAAAAGATTTTTCTTAAGGCCAGAAATGGTCTTTAATAGGGAAAAATTATTTAAGTATTTCAAAGATATTTGCCAAAATTCAGGGAGACTCATAGGACATATATTGTCCATATATAAGAATTTCAACATTTGGTCATATTCAAAATAATGGGCTAAACCCTCCAAAACCCTTTTTGGATATTTCAAGCTTTTGAAATATTTACAAAGGAAATATTCTCCAAAAATTCCAGGGAAATTCTATTATGTCACATATGGCATATATGATGATCTTGCCAAGTCCCATGTCTTGGGGAGCAAGGAAACATCATCAAAACCCTTCATAACCATTCTGTCCATATTTGAAGTTTGAGCAACTTTACATTGCTAAACTTGTTCAAATGCTCTCAAACTTGGTGCACATGCTAGAATGGCCTAATAAGGCATCTAGACCAAATGGCACAAGATTTGGAGTAGGGCAACTTGATCAGAATACCCCAAAACCCTTTCTGTTCAAATGTAAATTTGAACAACTTTACATTACCAACTTTTTACCTGGAGCTTCAAACTTTGTGGGCATGATCAACACCCCAAATGATGGAACTACACCAAGTGGTGCATCAAGGGGAGATGATTAGCTTGACTTAAACAAGATGAAGCCATTTATGTTGATTTCTAGGGTTCACCAAAGTTACATTGGCTAGTTTCTTCAAATGAGCCCAAAATTGGTGAAACACCCTATTTTCTTATAACATTCAACCCTGTTAAGTGTCATGGCAAGTGGAGATCATTTGCTTGACCAAACACTGATCAAACACCTTCTGCTATTTTACCAAAACTACCATCTTGATCACTTTTACTATTTACCTTGGCCTCATCTTTTTACCACAGCTTCATCTGGTTACTCGCTACCTCCAGTAACTCCCCCACGTCCCCAGCTCCATGATTGAGGGGTGAAAACCCTAGTTCACCTTGCTGGACAGCCATTTTCTACCAAGACACCAGCTTCCTCCCTCTCTCCTCGACTCTCCAGAGCATCCAAGGCCTCATACGTATTGCTTGCATCACCCTGGACCCCCCAGACACGGTGGACGCGTCCAGAGGGCCAATGGCATGCCATGGCATGCGATAAGGGCGCTCCAGAGCGCGCTACAGTGCGCCACCGCACTGTAGCTTCGCCCAATCCAGCGCAGCCGACAGCCTCGAGCTCTCCCCTCGCGCCTCCCAACGCCCCTCGACGTCCGCAACCTCCACCGGTGCTGTCCCCCTCCTCTCTCTCCCTCCAGTGGCCGTCTCCACACGCGCGCCGGCTGCCCCGCAACGTCCACTCCTCGGCTTCACACGCGAGCGTTGTCTGGAAGCTCCCAGCTCCTCCTCTCCCCTCAACTAAGCGTGGAACACGTCCACGATCCTCCCCGACTCGATCACAGGCACCAGAACAGCCTCTGGCCTCGCCTGCAACCTCGCCGGCGCACGAGTCCATGGTGGACCGTGGGCGCGGCTATATAAGCCCCCCCGAGCTCCCCACTCAGCACCAGCAGCCTCAACACACTCATAGCAACACGCCAGCACCACTCGTTCATCCCCGGAGAGCCCCAGCGCTCGAGATCGACCGGAGCTCTGCCGCGTCGGGCCACCGGCGATCTCGCAGTACAGGCCTCCTCCGCCCTTCCTTTTGCCCGATTTGGAACCACCACACAGCACTGATACTTTCCGCTCGCTTTCCCCTCTTTGTAGCAGTCGGAATCGGTCGGAGCGACGACCTCCCGAAGCTCCTCCGCCGTCCCACCTCACCGCCGGCGAATCAGGCCTCCCCGGCGAGTCGCACCACCACCACTGCAACCGCGACTCGTTGCTGAGTCTGTCCCTGCCCTCCGTTTGCCTCGCCGTGGCCCCTACCGTCGCCGGTGAGCTCGCCGTCGCCGTGGCCGAGAGGTTGAAGATGACAGGCGGGCCCCGCCTGTCATCCTCACCGCTCCCTCTCTCCCCTCGCTGCCGCTGACCGCTGGGCCCCACCCGTCAGGTTTAAAACCATGACGTGAGCGCGCTGGCGCCCAAGCGGCTGGGCTGGATGCCCTGGGCCGTGCACTGTGGCCACTCTGGCACAGGGCCATTTCTTTTTATTCTTTCTGTAAATAATTCAATTAATTTTACAGAAATGAATATTAGTCCAAATGAAATAATTCCAACTCCTAAAATATTGTAATAGTCCAACCTATTTAATGGTGTCACTTTCACACATATCCATGAAACTTTTCTGTTCTGTTCAAATTTAAATTCAAATTTGAGCAATAAAACTCCTGTTCTAAAATCCCTAGATTCCATTCTGTAACTCCAAAAGTCCAACTAATAATTTTCTCCATCTTAGTTTTCCCTCTAGTATTTAACAAAAATAAGTTGACATTTTTCTGAGCACTTTGATTTTTTTGTTTTCATTGTGGTCTTATTTTTCCGTTGTTATTTTGCGACGATTAGATCCCGTATTTGACGAAGTTGCTGAAGAAGGAGAAGGAGAAGGATTTGAAGACTTTGAAGACCAAGCCAATCCAGGCAAGCATCCCTTTGACCATGATACACTTGTTCATCGGAACCCGTTTGTTTCCGATGCATGATGATAGAGTTACGGTGGTGACCTAGTTTAACCACCACATGATGCATGCCTTGCTCTTGATCTTGCTATATGCTAGACGACATGCAAATAGTAACTAGTGATGCTTAGTGATGCATGTGCGATATGAATCTTCGTGGTTGAAATCTTTGCATGAACCCATCGGGTGCCCCTAATGCCAGAGGGTGATGTTGAGTTAGGTCATCACTTGAGAAAGAAGTGATGTGCCGGTAAAATCTTGTGCATGGGTGAAATAATGGATTAGATTTATGTGTGACTACCGTCCCAACCAAACATGTGCAACCACACTACCCCTTATGGGACGGGGCTTTATTGATTACTTAGGTCGATACTAGCATGGTGCCCGCATTACTAGTGACGGGAAGACTTGAGGTCTTTCCCGGGACAGGGTCGTGCTTGGATAGACGACCATGACTGTTTTCATAGGGCACCAGACACACCGTTGGTCCCTTCGGGTACACGTGACATTGAAATTAGGGCAAGTCCCGTGATCTACTGTTTGTACTCGAGGGCCGTGTACCAACGAGTGGACTCCATGTTAGTGTCGTCTAAGGAAAGATAATGTCCGGGTGCTTCCCCCGAGTACTTGAGGTACTGCGGGATCGTGGATGACACGAAAGCTTCCCGGATCTTGTGGGTAAAGTGCGCAATCTCTGCAGAGTGTAAAACTATTCGAATAGCGGTGTCCACGGTCATGGACAGTTGGGTGGTGCTACTTAAACTATGTCCAGAATTTTGCTTCATTGGTGAAAGTGTGTGTGTGATGAGTCAAGGTGGTGACTTGACTCGATGAGTTGAATCATATTCATGTTGATATTGGTAACCTGTTTTCAAGGTTACGTGAACTCGTTGATGCATACACTTGATGGTAGAATATTCATTCTAGCCCATTGCTAGATTGCTCATTATTGTTCAGTTTGCATTGTTATTTTGAACCACATCATGGGTTGCTTGCGAGTACATTCAAAGTACTCATTGGCTTGCCACTGGTTATTTAATTGGCCAGGCATGGAGGAACAGGAATTTGAGGAAGAGTTCTTTGGAGACGAACATGCGAACTAGGACACTATCCCAGTCAGAATGCCTGTAGGGTTAAGGCAGATGGCATGGGTTCTACCTATCATCGAAGACTTCCGCTATTTGAGTTATTTGCTATTCAGCCCGTGAGGCTTTATCTATGTAAGACTTGGCCATAATGGCCTTAATTTGTGTAAGACGATATGTATGGATGTAAGACTCTTGTTATTCAGCTTCTGTGTGTTCAGTGAGCATTGATCTCTGGGATCACTGTACACGTGCACTCGGTGATCTCGACTTCTAAGTCGGGGTCCCGGCACTAGTTGCCTTCTCCAACCTACTCAAGCCTAGATTTAGCCAAAAATCTAGAGATGCAACCACTATTGCCCCTAAAACACAAGATCTGAAAAAGAGACAAGAGGAGAAAAGGAACGGGGGCAATACCGGCATCCATGGCAAGAGGACTAGGTGGGGATCGACTCCACCGAAGGAAATGGAGAGGAACGCCCCGGAGGAGGAGATCCGCCGGAGCCCTCCCGCGGGGACGAAGTGCTGGAGAGAGGACGAGGAACGAAGGGGCGAGTGAATGGGTATGGGGGAGAGAAACCTCCCCCTGCCCCAATATAACCCCCTCGTACCACCCCGTAGCGGTAGTACCGCGCTGGAGGGCGGTAGTACCGCTTATAAGCGGTAGTAACGCGAACCACCAGCGGTAGTTCCGCCCAGCATGCCATAGAAACTATACTTCAAGGCTTAGCTCAAGAAAGAAAAACACCAAAGCAAGGAAGACCAAGACAAAAACAAACACACACCAGCAAGAGACAAGAAAACCCTCTTCAAGAGAGAGCGATGGCCGAAGCCACCTATGCTTGAGTCAAGAGGTCTGGTGCCGCGAAGATTTTAACCTTGGGCCCATGACCAAAACTCGTCCTTGAAGCACAAGTACCATCAAAGATGGTTAATGTGAAAGACTTGATCAATTTATGCATAATGGGGGGAGAGAGAGTTCATTGAGAGAACAACACTCCCTCTATGTCCATGCCTACATCTAGATTAGACAATATGAAGAGTATGGTGGGGTGTGCACGTGCTCAAGCTACATTGCTCAAATCAATGATATTTAGCTCATGCATTAACTCGCGAAATCTTGCTTCATCCAAAGGCTTTGTGAAGATATCTGCAAGGTTATCATGAGTGTTGACATAGTGAAGCTCGATCTCTCCTTGTTGTATATGATCCCGGATGAAGTGATACCGAAACTCTATATGCTTCGTCTTGAAGTGTTGCACCGGGTTGAGAGAAATCTTGATGGCACTTTCATTGTCACACCAAAGAGGCACTTTGTCACAAGTGACGCCGTAATCCTTTAAAGTTTGCCTCATCCATAGGAGTTGAGCACAACAACTGCCAGCTTCCACATGATACGTCCAAAATGCATCGCTATTTTGTATCATAATTTATCCTTATACATTGATATATTTCACGTTACGGTGATGTTCTTATGTTGTTTTGGTCTATTTTACACAGTTTGCAAACTTTCCGATGCCGAAGCAGCAGACGCAGGATTCAGCAGTAAAAAGTGGACGCCGAGTTGCTGAAGAAGAATACCTCCAAATTACCTGAAAATTGACGGGAGATATTTTTCAGACGGATCACGAAGGCACGCAAAAGGGCAACCAGAGGGGGGCCACAGGGTGCCCAGGCGCCCTGGGGGCGCGCCCCCCTGGCCGCGCCGGGGGGGGGGGGGGGCGCCTGGAGCCCGTGGCCCACCTCTGGTCGCCCCCTTTTGCATATATGCTCTCCGTTATCCAAAAACCCTAGAGACGGGAAATTTTACGGAGTTCCGCCGCCGCTCCGTGGCGGAAACCTACAGAGAAGAAAAAGCCATCTCCGGCGGGCAGATTCCGCCGGGGAGATCACCTCTCGGAAGGGGAGATCGTCGCCATCGTCATCACCATCGTCACGGGCATCATCGAGATCATCATCAACATCATCCCCAACACCAGCACCATCTCCATGTTCATCCCAATCTCATCTTACAATCGCAACTTGTGTTGTAACTCGTACTACCTATCCTCTCTACTCCATCGGTGTTGATTACTACTTTGTGGTGAATGCTATTGAGTTTTGTTGGAGAAATATTATTATGTCCAGATTGTTTATCACCTATTTATCCCCACTGATCATGATCTCCTTTATGTCTCGTGAGTAGTTACCTTAGTTCTTGAGGACATGGGGAAGGTCTTGTTGCTAGTAGTCATATGCTGTTGAAGTAATATGTGTTGTTTGATACTTAAGTTGCGTTGTCATTCTACTAGTGGTGTTGTGTGAGTCGAACACCCAACACTTCGCCTTATTAAGGACCTAGGAGAATACATTGTGTATAAATAATGCTTATGGTGGGTTGCCGGAGTGACAGAAACCTGAACCCCAGTTCGCACGCTTTTGCATAAGGGAATAATGGATCCTCGATCGTATTGCTATGGTTAGGCTTTTGCCTTAAATTATATCTTGTATTTGCGGATGCTTGCAAGGTGTTTACTCATAAGAGTGCACTCATCTTAGTCTAGAGAGTGTACTAGCATAGATCCACCCACTCAACACTTATCAACACATAACATAGTATCGATACGGGATATGGTGAAAGCACATGACTACCTCTCCCGTGTGTCCTCAGGAACGCTTTAGTCTTTATAAGTTCAGCTGCTAGGCCTCTCCTTCGCTAAGAAAGGATTGGGCCACTTGTTACTCTCAGTGCCTTTTACATTGCTTGCTTTTACCTTCCTGTTGCCTATATCGAGAAAACCCCTAAAAAGTTATCTTTCAGTGCTTGCAGTAATTTCTTGCTCAGAATCGCTTATCAATACCTTCTGCTCCTCGTTGGGTTCGACACTCTTACTTATCGAAAACGCTGCAATAGATCCCTTACGGTTGTGGGCCATCAAGTACCATTTTCTGGCGCCGTTGCCGGGGAGCGTAGCGCTATTGGTAAAGTGAAACTGGTAAGGAAGTTTTTATAATTCTGTTTTTGTTTTTGCTATTGCTGCTCTTTGTCCTTATGGATAACCCTGTTATTGGAGCGTTGCTTGCGGGAAGACGCCCCACACCTGTGGTGGTTGATCCTCCCCCTACTGAAATTGTGCCTTATAAAATACCATCTGGCATTATCGATTATGTTTTGGCTAATCGTTATGCAGGAGACAGACATCCCGGTGAACAGTTGCTATATCTGTCACAACTAAGTTCATTATTTAAGCTTGTAGGTGTATCGAGGGAGTTTGTCATGAGAAAATTGTTTGCCGTATCACTTATAGATAAAGCTTCGGATTGGTATAGGCTTCTCGATAACTCACACTTGCTTGACTGGCAGGAGCTTATGTCTCTCTTTTATACTAAGTTTTATCCTCTTCATGAAATTCATCGAGACAGGAACTATATCTATAACTTTAGGTCTCGTGACGGAGAAATCATTGCTCAAGCTTGGGGGAGATTGAAGGCCCTAATGCTCAAATGCCCTATTCATAAGCTTCCCAAGGAAATTATACTTACAAATTTTTATGCCAGGCTTTCTCGTCAGGATAAGGAGATGCTAGATGCCTCCTCTAGTGGGGTATTTCGGAAGAAGAGTGTTGAAGAAAGGTGGGATCTCATTGAAAGGATCCAGAGGAATACCGAAGATTGGGAAATTGATAAAGGTATTGAACCCGCTATAAATTATGAACATGATTATATTGAGAGCTATGTGAAAACTGAATACTTCAATACTTTTTGCTCTAAGATTGGTCTTGATTCCCATCTAGTGATTGATTTCTGTAAGAATTTTGCCTCTCACGTTGATTCTTTTAAAAAGAAGAGAGACCAGCACCATGAACCTTTTAAAGATCCACCTATTGATATTTATGTTGCTGAACCTATTTTGCCTGCAGTTATATATGAAAAGCCTCCTTTTCCCGCAAGGATAAAGGAGCACTCTTTTGTGACAGGCATAATAAATAAAAGTGAGAGAAGAGTTGATGAGCCTGAGGACCAGATCAAAGTCGATCCTCAAGTTGCATTGATTAAAGACCTTGCTACTAATGATGTTTTGGATTCCAATATAATTTTTTGTGCTTTTTCCACTATCCTTGTCACAGCCAAGAATAAAGGCCCAATTTCAGGTACTCCAGTGGTATCTGTTAAAATAGGAGATCACAATTATTATGGGCTATGAGATTTGGGATCGAGTGCAAGTGCTATCCCTTATTCACTTTATGAAGAAATCATCGGTGAGATTTCCCCTTGTGAACTTGAAAAAGTTGATGTTACCATTCATCTTGCAAACAGAACAACTATCTCTCCTATCGGGATTGTGAGGGACATTGAAGTCCTATGTGGAAAGGTAAAATACCCTACCGACTTTCTAGTACTTGGTTCAGAGAGGGACAATTTTTGTCCAATTATTTTTGGTAGACCTTTTCTTAGAACTTGTGGAGCTATAATAGATTGCAAGAAAGGTAAAGTTTCTGTTGAATTCGATGGTGAGCCATATGAATTTAATTTTTCGAAGTTCTCTAAGCAGCCTCGTGGTACTGATTTACCTAGTGATGATAAAATTATTCAAAGTATTGCCTCTATTGCTATTCCCCCTAATGATCCTTTGCAGCAATACATGGAGGACCACGAGAATGATTTGCATATGCAAGAAAGAAATGAACTAGATGAAATATTCTTGAGGCAGCCTGCTATCCTGAAGCACAACCTTCCGGTTGAACCTTTGGGAATTTTATCAAAACCGAAAGTAGACCCGGTGTTCGATCTTAAACCTCTGCCCGATACGCTCAAGTATGCTTATTTAGATGAAAAGAAAGTATATCCTGTTATTATCAATTCTAACCTTTCAGGATATGAAGAAGAGCGATTATTGGAAGTACTTCATAAACACCGAGGCGCAATTGGCTATACCCTTGATGACCTTAAGGGGATTAGTCCATCTATCTGTGTAACGACCCGAATCTGATAAGATTCGAAGTCTCTGTGCTTACCGTGCTAGTCCCTAGATCGACTCGCTAGCACACACAGTACATAGGAATATCAAAGTAACAAGTGCATCATTTAATATAACGTATGATCCAGAATATACAAAGTATTACAAACTGAGTAGCACACACCTAACTTATTCAATAACAACAGCGGAAATGTAGCATAAGCGAACAATGAGTCCCATCAATGCCCACTGGAGAACATGTTGAGTGAAGACTCGCGACCCTACTGTATCTCACTGATCATCTGAAAATCCTGCAACATGATAAGTTGCAGCCACAAAGGGTCAATACATTGAATGTATTGGCAAATTACACAATATGATATAGCAAACCTACATCCAGAAGCAAAGTATGATAACTGAACAATCAAGTTTGATTCCGCGTAAGACTACCTTCACCTACCTCCATGACATAGGCAAGGTACACACAAACCCGGATGATAAAGATCTCCAAGATGTCTCAAGTGCGCTCAACCCTGGCGCATTCTCTAGGGACAGTAGAGCGCTCAGCCAGTGACGCATTCACGTGAGAAAAAGCCCCGACAACCCAAGTGCGCTCAGCCATGGCGCATTCTCTAGGGACGATAGAGCGCTCAGCCATTGACGCATTCACCCGAGGAAAAGTCCCGAGCCTACAGCTATAAAGACTCACCACTTCCATGCACCGCTCGACACATGCTCCGTCTACCATAGCAAGATGATCACACCATCACATAACACAATCAACAACACAACATGATAACACGGGATGCACATATCAAGCCAAACATTCATCATAGCATCAAAACCACACTTGCATAACAGAATATAGGATGAGCAAATCAAAAGTGCAAACTTGCCTTGAACGGTGTTGAAGTACTCTAACGCTTAATTCTGATCCGCTTGACACCCCGCACAATCTATACGATAACGAAGGCACCGATAAATAAATCATATTCGCATAACACTAAAGTAAAGTCAACGGTAAGGAATTCAAATAAAAACTTAATTAACATAACCTATCAGTAGGTATAGCTCTTCTACATGCTGGTAGGATCACAATGCAAAAAGAATCAACTGATTTGGATCTACGGTTTAAAATATATGGCCTCCGGAAGTTTGAATTCAGATTTAAACAAATTCAAATTTGAACTGTTCAAAAATGTGAAATTTTGGTTCTACATTATTCTCCTGGTCTCTACGAATACACAGGAAAAAGAATCAGTGGATTTTGAGTTATATACTAAAAGATATACCTAATTGAACATTTGACATAGAATCTGTGAAAAATAAATTGTATCAAAACTGTGTTCCTGGAAGAACTGCTGCGGCTGTGGACGTGCCACGTGGCGTGAGTGGACTGGCTCGAGGTGTTCGTTGTTTTGTCTAAACGGCGGACGTCCGGCATGTAACCAAAAACGGTCCGAAAAAAAATACACATGCCCTAATCTCGGTCGTCAAAAGAAGATCGGACGGACGAGGGCGGCTCACCGGAGATACAGGGGGCTGGTGTCGCCGGAGTTGAAGAAGAACACCTCGGCGGCTCGGACTTCGACGACGGCGACGGCTAAGGGGCTTTCTGGAGCTCGGGGACGACGGCCAGGGTTATGCGGGCGACGGAGAACGCAGAAACGCCCTCCGGGACGACTGGAGCTTTCTCCTGTGATGATGACGACCGGCTGGAGCAGTGGCAGCGGAGACTGGGTCGGTCTAGGTCGATGCTATCGCTACACGGAACTCCTGCGTGAAGTACTTATTCATACCGGTAGAGTAGATCGAGTGAGAGGTTAACAGGAACTAGAAACGGGGCCGGGAACCTGCAGAGGCGATGGAATCGACCGGCGGAAGCTTCAGGCAACAACGGGACTCCCGCGAGATCGCACAGGCGGCTCGGTGCACGGGAGGCGGCGTTTTTGGCAAAAACCGGACAAGAACGAGGTGTAGATGATTTATAGGAAGGTGGGAGTGCGAAGGATCAATGATTGAGCGAAATCGAGGTGGATGTGGGTTCAGGGACATAAGATGTCTCGTGCGTGTCCAGGAGTTCGTCCCCAGGATGAAGATGACCTGGCGGGCCCTAGCAGTCAGCGGAAGAGAGAGAGGTGTAAGAAGGAAAAAAACAAAGAGCTGGCCTGCGGTGCGGGCTGTGTTCGAGCGGGGATGGGCCGAAAGCCTGCTTTCGCTGGCGCTGCGCGCGGTTGGCTGGGCCGCGGCGGCTCGGTTGGGGGCGCAGTGTTGGCTGGCTGACTGGCCTGGCTGACCGGCTTCTCTTTCTTTAAAGAAACAAAACAAATAGGCAGCAGAAAGAAATCTAACTGAAATAAAACACCAGTCTAAAATCTAAATAAAAAATACATATAGATACAGTAAAATAAAAACTACTAATATAAAATATAGGAACACTAGTTCCACCTATAATGCAATTTTGTAAAATCAATTTTATGCAATAGACCACACAAACAGCAAAATAACACACAAATAAAATACTTTGGAAGTCTTAAGAAAATACAAGAACATATCAAATGAACTAGAAACATTTTTCTGGACATTATGAATATTTTTAAAATAGGGAAGAAGTCATGTTATCTCCACTCCAATAAATTGCCTTTATTTGCATAATGTTTTGAATATTCAGAAAATTTCAAATATGCATAGAAATTATTATGATAAAGAATGATCCTATTAACATACCAAATTTTAAAATTTTGGGATGTTACAAATCTACCACCCTTAAAATGAATCTCGTCCTCGAGATTCGAAGATGCTAGAAAGAAAAGGTTGGTTCGGGGTTCTTCTTGAATATCCGTTGGTGGTCCAAAGTCTAAGGTGCTACCACCCTTAGAATAAGATTCACCGGTCTTCAAAATCTTACTTCATTGAGGAAATCCTTCAAACATATGTCTTACGCTCCTTTGAAATTCTGAATCCCTCATCAAAAGAGCAGTCTTCCATAAACTGAAACTTCTTGGCTCACAGGTCTTGCGCCAATGCTAAACAAATATCGGTACTCTCATGGTGGTCATCAAGAATGGTTCTTGCAGAAAAGAGTATGGGTTTATTCTCACCGTACAACCTACTATTGGCAACGATTGCCTTTTACAAGGGTCAAGCGTCATACTAGTCTAAGGTTTAGGCTTAACAACATCGCCTCTCTAAATAGGTAAGTCACTCTAGATTTACCATCCCACATAGCAAAAGCGAATAGTAAGAGTAAGTCGGCATGGTGATCAATCCATTCCGCACCCAAATCATTACCTTGTATATGGTTCAGAATATCTCGCATTACAACACTCGGGTATCCTCATAAGCATGGCAAAAATAATAATAATCTCTTTCACGAACTTAGTTCGGATAAATCCATTGGTTCTGCATGCAAAGCAAAACATCTATCGTCCCTTTGAACTCTCAGGGTTTCGTCAACTATAAAACATATGCTGATGAATTGTAGCTTCCTCCAGGGTTCTTCCTTCAGCAAGATTGTGCTTGCTTCTTCATAGATCCTGGCTTATGTGGTTAAACTTGAACTCATCACTGGGTTGTAGCAGAGATTAGGATATAGACAGAATAGAGACCCAAGGGGAGAACACTACCCATATGCTCATGCTAGCAACTAAAACTCCAACAACAATAAAAACAAACACTAAATTCACACAATTCACACAAGCCACCAAAACTATCCTAAGGTAATCACATCAAAAGAGCACATAGGATATATCAAAGCACCCAATGGCATAATAAAAACAATCCACGAACTATGACAACACAGAAAGCAATGACAAACCAAACATATAACATATCAACAACACAAGCAAAACCTACACGTAAGGTCATATCCACAAGAGATATGATCTCATCATACTACCGCAAATCGTTCATCGGACACAAATTAGTAATGGTGGTCTGCTAACTAAATCTCTTCAATAACACTGATATAATTCCAAGGGTCATCCATATTGGAAAAGTAAAGATATGAGCACAAGAGTATGAACTAACAAGTAGACAACAAGTTGTAAAGTAAGTTTTCACTCCTATGGCTTTTCTAATCCATTTTCTAGGGTCACGACCTACAGTCAACACACTGCTCTGATACCATCTGTAACGACCCAAATCTGATAAGATTCGATGTCTCTGTGCTTACCGTGCTAGTCCCTGGATCAACTCGCTAGCACACACAGTACATAGGAATATCAAAGTAACAAGTGCATAATTTAATATAACGTATGATCCAGAATATACAAAGTATTACAAACTGAGTAGCACACACCTAACTTATTCAATAACAACAGCGGAAATGTAGCATAAGCGAACGATGAGTCCCATCAATGCCCACTGGAGAACATGTTGAGTGAAGACTCGCGACCCTACTGTATCTCACTGATCATCTGAAAATCCTGCAACATGATAAGTTGCAGCCACAAAGGGTCAATACATTGAATGTATTGGCAAATTACACAATATGATATAGCAAACCTACATCCACAATCAAAGTATGATAACAGAACAATCAAGTTTGATTCCGCGTAAGACTACCTTCACCTACCTCCATGACATAGGCAAGGTACACACAAACCCGGATGATAAAGATCTCCAAGATGTCTCAAGTGCGCTCAGCCCTGGCGCATTCTCTAGGGACAGTAGAGCGCTCAGCCAGTGACGCATTCACGTGAGAAAAAGCCCCGACAACCCAAGTGCGCTCAGCCATGGCGCATTCTCTAGGGACGATAGAGCGCTCAGCCATTGACGCATTCACCCGAGGAAAAGTCCCGAGCCTACAGCTATAAAGACTCACCACTTCCATGCATCGCTCGACACATGCTCCGTCTACTATAGCAAGATGATCACACCATCACATAACACAATCAACAACACAACATGATAACACGGGATGCACATATCAAGCCAAACATTCATCATAGCATCAAAACCACACTTGCATAACAGAATATAGGATGAGCAAATCAAAAGTGCAAACTTGCCTTGAACGTTGTTGAAGTACTCTAACGCTTAATTCAGATCCGCTTGACACCCCGCACAATCTATACGATAACGAAGGCACCGATAAATAAATCATATTCGCATAACACTAAAGTAAAGTCAACGGTAAGGAATTCAAATAAAAACTTAATTAACATAACCTATCAGTAGGTATAGCTCTTCTACATGCTGGTAGGATCACAATGCAAAAAGAATCAACTGATTTGGATCTACGGTTTAAAAGATATGGCCTCCGGAAGTTTGAATTCAGATTTAAGCAAATTCAAATTTGAACTGTTCAAAAATGTGAAATTTTGGTTCTACATTATTCTCCTGGTCTCTACGAATACACAGGAAAAAGAATCAGTGGATTTTGAGTTATATACTAAAAGATATACCTAATTGAACATTTGACATAGAATCTGTGAAAAATAAATTGTATCAAAACTGTGTTCCTGGAAGAACTGCTGCGGCTGTGGACGTGCCACGTGGCGTGAGTGGACTGGCTCGAGGTGTTCGTTGTTTTGTCTAAACGGCGGACGTCCGGCATGTAACCGAAAACGGTCCGGAAAAAAAAATACATATGCCCTAATCTCGGTCGTCAAAAGAAGATCGGACGGACGAGGGCGGCTCACCGGAGATACAGGGGGCTGGCGTCGCCGGAGTTGAAGAAGAACACCTCGGCGGCTCGGACTTCGACGACGGCGACGGCTAAGGGGCTTTCTGGAGCTCGGGGATGACGGCCAGGGTTATGCGGGCGACGGAGAACGCAGAAACGCCCTCCGGGACGACTGGAGCTTTCTCCTGTGATGATGACGACCGGCTGGAGCAGTGGCAGCGGAGACTGGGTCGGTCTAGGTTGATGCTGTCTCTACACGGAACTCCTGCGTGAAGTACTTATTCATACCGGTAGAGTAGATCGAGTGAGAGGTTAACATGAACTAGAAACGGGGCCGGGAACCTGCAGAGGCGATGGAATCGACCGGCGGAAGCTTCAGGCAACGACGGGACTCCGACGAGATCGCACAGGCGGCTCGGTGCACGGGAGGCGGCGTTTTTGGCAAAAACCGGACAAGAACGAGGTGTAGATGATTTATAGGAAGGTGGGAGTGCGAAGGATCAATGATTGAGCGAAATCGAGGTGGATTTGGGTTCAGGGACATAAGATGTCTCGTGCGTGTCCAGGAGTTCATCCCCAGGATGAAGACGACCTGGCGGGCCCTAGCAGTCAGCGGAAGAGAGAGAGGTGTAAGAAGGAAAAAAAAACAAAGAGCTGGCCTGCGGTGCGGGCTGTGTTCGAGCGGGGATGGGCCGAAGGCCTGCTTTCGCTGGCGCTGCGCGCGGTTGGCTGGGCCGCGGCGGCTCGGTTGGGGGCGCAGTGTTGGCTGGCTGACTGGCCTGGCTGACCGGCTTCTCTTTCTTTAAAGAAACAAAACAAATAGGCAGCAGAAAGAAATCTAACTGAAATAAAACACCAGTCTAAAATCTAAATAAAAAATACATATAGATACAGTAAAATAAAAACTACTAATATAAAATATAGGAACACTAGTTCCACCTATAATGCAATTTTGTAAAATCAATTTTATGCAATAGACCACACAAACAGCAAAATAACACACAAATAAAATACTTTGGAAGTCTTAAGAAAATACAAGAACATATCAAATGAACTAGAAACATTTTTCTGGACATTATGAATATTTTTAAAATAGGGAAGAAGTCATGTTATCTCCACTCTTGCATAATGTTGTGAATATTCAGAAAATTTCAAATATGCATAGAAATTATTATGATAAAGAATGATCCTATTAACATACCAAATTTAAAATTTTGGGATGTTACAATCTGCCAACATACTATCAACCTTGAGCCTGATGCTAAACCAGTTGTTGATCATCAACGACAGTTGAACCCGAAGATGATGGATGTTGTGAGAACTGAGATTCTCAAGCTTCTGGCCGTAGGTATTATCTACCCTATAGCTGATAGTAAGTGGGTGAGTCCGGTACATTGTGTTCCTAAGAAAGGAGGTACAACTGTGGTTCCTAATGATAAAAATGAATTAATACCTCAGAGAATTATTATTGGATATAGAATGTGTATTGATTACAGGAAGTTGAACAAGGCAACTACGAAGGATCACTACCCGTTGCTGTTCATCGACCAAATGCTTGAAAGGTTATCCAAAAATACCCACTTTTGTTATCTCGATGGTTATTCTGGCTTCTCTCAAATTCATGTTAACACTGCTGATCAAGAGAAGACCACTTTTACTTGTCCCTTTGGTACTTATGCTTACAGGCGTATGCCTTTTGGTTTATGTAATGCCCCTGCTACTTTTCAAAGGTGTATGTCTGCTATCTTTCATGGGTTCTGCGGGGATATTATGGAAGTCTTCATGGACGATTTCTCCGTCTATGGAACTTCTTTTGACCATTGTCTTCACAATCTTAATAAAGTTTTGCAGAGATGCGAGGAGACAAATTTGGTACTCAACTGGGAAAAGTGCCACTTCATGGTTAATGAAGGAATTGTTCTTGGTCACAAGATTTCCGAAAGGGGAATTGAAGTGGACAAGGCTAAGATCGAAGCTATTGAGAGGATGCCCCACCCAAGGGACATCAAAGGTATTCGCAGTTTTCTCGGTCATGCAGGTTTTTATAGAAGATTTATTAAAGACTTTTCTAAAACCTCAAGACCCCTCACTAATCTTCTCCAGAAGGACGTTCCTTTTGTATTTGATGAAAATTGTAAGGAAGCTTTTGAAGTCCTTAAGAAAGCTTTAATAACCGCTCCTATAGTGCAACCACCTGATTGGAATTTACCTTTTGAGATTATGTGTGTCGGTGTACTAAGGTAGGGGTACCTCAGTACCCCAACTTGTGCACGGGCAGTAGCAGCTTCCCGCGGCAGGGTCGACCACGTGCTCGCCGGAGACCTTCCTGCTCCATGTAAAACCATTCAAAAACAAAGTATACAAGACAGAAGATCGAGACCCCGGCAAGTGGAGCTTGCCGGGAAGGCCGTCCCAGGCTCAAGATTACCTCACCCACGCAAGGCCCTGGCAAGAGGAGCTTGCCAGGAAGACTAGAAGATTCCATTACAGAAGACATGCCTCGGCGCAACATGCGCCCCGGCAAGGCCCGGGGAGCGACAAGCTTCAGAGCCCGACAAGCTCCCGGGCCCGGCAAGGTCAAGACCCCGGCAAGATGCTTGCCGGGAGAGTTGCGCTGTGTGCCCGCGCTCCAGCTCATCGGCCCACGCGTCGCCCTGGGGCCTCTCCTGGGACGCGTGGCGGATGGCTGTGCAGCTTGGGGGACACGGTGGCACTCCACGGTGGTGAAGCCATCGCCGTGGCAAACGGAGACGCAAGGGCGGGCGCTTTTGGGGTCGACGGCGACGGGCATTAAATGCTCTTGTCCCCCACTATCAAAGTAGGTAGCGACCACTGTTCACGCACTGTAGCTCCACTATTCCCGCACTGTTACAACTACCACCTCTTTTACATTTTTACCCTTTCTCCTACGTTGACACCTGTCGGTGACCCCTTGCACTATAAAAGGAGGCCCATGCACAACGTGGAGGGGGTTCGGAACCTAGATCGCTCATACGCTTGGTGTAGCTAGTTCTTCAAGCTCCCGAGCTCTCCAACTCAATACAAACCAAGCAGGAGTAGGGTTTTACGCGTCCACCGCGGCCCGAACCTGGGTAAACTGCCCGCGTGATCTCCACGATCTGCTCTTCGTGCTCCCTCCGCCCTCTTACCGCACAAGCAAGGGGCTCCGGTCCCATAGGTGTTCGTGGTGGACAGTTTCCCCCGACAATGTGTGATGCTAGTGATTTTGCTGTTGGAGCTGTTTTAGGACAAAGAGTTGATAAGAAATTGAATGTTATACATTATGCTAGCAAAACTATTGATAGTGCTCAAAGGAATTATGCTACTACTGAGAAGGAATTCTTAGCTGTAGTTTTTGCTTGTGATAAATTTAGACAGTATATTGTTGATTCCAAAGTTATTATTCATACTGATCATGTTGCCATTAAGTACCTTATGACAAAGAAGGATGCCAAGCCAAGGCTTATCACATGGGTACTCCTTCTTCAAGAATTTGATTTGCAGATTGTTGATAGGAAAGGAGAAGTAAATCCGGTAGCGGACAATCTTTCAAGGATGGAAGATATACCGCATGATCACATCCCAGTTAATGATAGTTTTCCAGACGAGCAACTTGCCGTTGTAAAAGTACAATCTCTTTCCGATCCTTGGTATGCAGATTATGCTAATTTTATTGTTGCAAAGTATTTGCCTCCATGTTTAACACTTCAGCAAAGGAAGAAGTTCTTTCATGATTTGAGGCACTACTTTTGGGATGACCCACATCTTTTCAAAGAAGGCCCCGACGGGATCCTGAGAAGATGCATACCAGAACATGAGCAAAAGGACATTCTCAGACGGTGTCATGATAGTCCCTATGGAGGACTTGATAACCCTCAACCGTAAGGGATCGAGATAGTCTTCGCGGGTAAGAATAACCCAATTTATTGATTCGACACACGGGGAGCCAAAGAGTATTTATAAGCTTTAACAGTTGAGTTGTCAATTCAACCGCACCTGAAATATACTAACTTGCAACAAAAGATAAGTGGTAACAGTGATATGATAGTGATGATAGTAATAGTAAAAGTAAATAACATTAGTAAATGGCAAAAGTAGCAACTAGTGACAAGCAAGGTTTAAAAATACTGTAGGCTAGGGAGATGGATGGTTGGGCGTTGCATGGATGAGATAGTTTCTAACTCGGGGCACGGCACACGGAAAAGTAATGATCATCTAGGCAAATATCAAACATTAGGCATGTATCCCGTATGTAGTTGTACGTGCTTGCAATAAAAACTTGCACAACATCTTTTGTCCTACCATCCCGCTACGAACGGGGCCAAAATGAACTAATGGATATATTTTGTTGTGCAATGTTTGATATTTGCCTAGATGATAGGAACTAATGGACTGGGCGCCCCCTGGCCCCCCTCTGGCCCCACTTCTGGCATTTTGTTTCTTCGGGTGCGTGGATTTTTCGTGGATTTTTCTGAGATGCTTAAAAATCTGTTTTCCTGCACACAAATAAACCATACAGGCAGCTCTGCTGAAAACAGCGTCAGTCCGGGTTAGTTTAGTCCAAATCATGCAAGAATGAGGTCAAAACAATATCAAAAGTGTTTGGAAAAGTAGATACGTTTAAGACGTATCAACTCCCCCAAGCTTAGCATATTGCTTGTCCTCAAGCAATTCAGTTCAACGAACTGGACGTGACAAAGAAAACTTTGACAAACTCTTTTGCTTCATTAGATGTATATAAGCATGTACTACGAACAGAGTTCAGCAAGTATTAAAACAGTACTTATGAGAACAATGCAAAGAGCAATCCTTGTTTCAAGTGACCAGTCACAAATAATCAAGAGTAAACAATATATTACCGAAAATCAAGACAAGATCACATTGCACATGGCTTGAGCATATTACGGTAGTATCTCGCTAGCCTCCATGAGTGAAGCAAAACATAAATGCAGAGACTCCTCCAGAGTTTTAAAGGAGACTAGGACTAAGAATTTCAGAATAAATCATATCACAAGTATGCAGAAGACAATGTAATACTTTGGGACAATGCACATTACACTCAGAATGACAATTATGCTCTCCTAGTCAGTGCTTTGAAGAAAGAAGATGAGACTCTCGAACCGTGGCTTTTATTGGCAAAGTTGAAAACCCGTGATCGGAAACAAATACTAAACATGTACCAGAGCTCTTGGTTTTAAAAACAGAAGTAAATATGTTTTTGAGAGGTGCATATTTCGTCAACGAATGCTAGCAGATAACTCAATAACTTTTTAAGCTAGACAAGTCTCGAGGAACGGCTCCCGCATGAGGACGATCACATCTTCTTAATCTCCTTTGTTTATCACGGCCAAAGTTTTCTGATTTCTCATGAACAAAGCGTGAAGGAAGGTTTGTTTGTTATATTATCTTTTTGAGCCGGGCGCACTCAATGCCAGTTCCTTTTCATATTAGGGGTTTGCACATTATACATGCAATCCAGGGGTGAAACTTGTCCAACTTAAAGAGATCATGAATTAACTACTACTTCCTCATGAGCTAAAACATAGGCACAGAAAGATAAATGCTTTAGATTAATTTCGAGATGGTACATGAAAGTCTTCGTTAGGAATGGCAGGTAAATACCATGTATAGGAAGGTATAGTGGACTCATATGGCATAATAGGTTTAAAGGTTTTGGATGCACAAGCAGTCATTCCGCTTAGTACGGGTGGAGGTTTAGCAAAAGACTGGGAAGCGACCAACTAGAGAGCAATAACGGTCATAATCATGCAGAGCGACAAAGCAACATTGAATCGGGCATGAAAGTGATATAACTATTCTAAAACTCAAAGATCGTCAAGGCAAAGTAGACTTTTTAGTCTTAAACATGTGTAAGCATGTGCCAAGTCAATCCAAAAATCCTCTAAAGGGAAATACCACCTTAGTATGCCAGACTATGAACAGTGCGATGCATGTAGATCATTTCAATAACACATTATATACTCTAGTTATTCGAGACTAGCCACAAGGAAAGCATGAACCACGGATAGCATTGTAAACATAGCACTATGTCGCTACAAGCTGGTCTCTAGATTATAAGTACAGGCATATGTACAAAAATAGAAACAATAAGAGTTCATGCCGGTCTTCCTTGTTGCTTCCTTTCAGTCGATCTTCATCATTACTGCTTGTCACTTGCAAGATCGAACGTAGGAAATATAATCAAATGCCACCACGGACGCGAGCTGATCTCTGAAAACAAAGCAAACTAAAGAAAGAAAGGAAATCTTTTTTGGGTTTTTCAAAAGTTGAATAAAAAGCAAAATAAAGAGAAAATCTTTTTGTGGTTTTTGCAAATAGAGGAATAAAGAAGAACGGGCAAAAACTTCGAAAAGATCAAAGTGAATCAAACGGATAATACAATGAAAAAGTGAGAAGGGCACGTACTCCCCCAAGCTTAAGCTTTTGGCCTAAGTTGGTAGCAGCTACTGCCCCCAGGAGCCTCCTGCTCCAGGGGTATGGTGGTGAGACCAGGGGTCGTAGAAAGATGATGGCGCGTACACTGAACTCCTCGGAGTCTCCCACGAGGAAGGTTCCGAGCGCCAAACAGAGGAAGACCCTTCAACAAACTCGGTGGCGGTCTCATCCCGGAAATGTGGTATCTCACCGTGCCTATCCTCGTCGGGCACAACCCCCTCCATGGGGTTATGGAACTGATGCTGGACCATGAACTCATCGAACTGGACAACATCAGAGGACCATCTGTTCCTGCGAGAAAAATTAAACAAAAGAGGTGCAGGTAGACGGATCTCGCGTTCCGCGGTAGTTCCGAAACGCATGATATAAACAAGGTTATCAAGCTCAAAACCCATGGTAACAAACTTATGCCTTTTCATAGCAGCAAGATCAAAGCTTAAATAAGTAAAAGGAGTGTCATCAGGATGTGGGGTGCCTCCAAGATGCTCTAAGATAAGTGTGGCATAAATGCCACCATATAAGTCCCCCTTGTTACCGTTCATAGCAAGGCGTCGAGCAATTAAGGTACCAATGTTATAATCAGACCTCCCTGAGATAGTTTCTAACTCGGGGCACGGCACACGGAAAAGTAATGATCATCTAGGCAAATATCAAACATTAGGCATGTATCCCGTATGTAGTTGTACGTGCTTGCAATAAGAACTTGCACAACATCTTTTGTCCTACCATCCCGCTACGAACGGGGCCAAAAGGAACTAATGGATATTAAGGTGCTCCTGTCAAAGAGCACCGGAACAAAGCAATGAACTCAATGGATACATGTAATCCTCAAACTACGGACCATCCCCTTTGGTGTCCCAAGCTGTCACTTTTGGGATCGCCGGTTCCGAACCGTAACAGGTGCATACAACTCATAGATAGGATCAAGAACACAAATATATTCATACAAACACATATGGTTCAGATCTGAAATCATGGCACTCGGGCCCTAAGTGTCAAGCATTAAGAGTATCAAGTTGTAGCAAAGATGATAAACACCATACTAGATGATAGGCAACATGCCCCCAACAATCTGACGAACTATTACATGATCTAACTCATCCAATCCCTACCATCCCCTTCGCCTACAGCAAGGGAATTACTCACACATGAAGGGGGAAGACATGGAGGGACGATGGAGTGGTGATGATGATGACGATGGCGACGATCTCCCCTCTCCGAAGACCAAATCAGCCTCTAGATTAGCCCTCCCGAAGAAGAACAGAGCGTGGCGGCGGCTCCGCGACGAAAAACAGCGAAAGGACTTCCGATCTGGGGTTTCTGCATCGGGAGGAAAAATACGAGCTAAAGTAGGGCACCAGGGGGTGTGGGCCCCACCCAGGCGCCCCCCTGGCCCCCCTCTGGCCCCACTTCTAGCATTTTGTTTCTTCGGGTGCGTGGATTTTTCGTGGATTTTTCTGAGATGCTTAAAAATCTGTTTTCCTGCACACAAATAAACCATACAGGCAGCTCTGCTGAAAACAGCGTCAGTCCGGGTTAGTTTAGTCCAAATCATGCAAGAATGAGGTCAAAACAATATCAAAAGTGTTTGGAAAAGTAGATACGTTTAAGACGTATCAACTCCCCCAAGCTTAGCATATTGCTTGTCCTCAAGCAATTCAGTTCAACGAACTGGACGTGACAAAGAAAACTTTGACAAACTCTTTTGCTTCATTAGATGTATATAAGCATGTACTACGAACAGAGTTCAGCAAGTATTAAAACAGTACTTATGAGAACAATGCAAAGAGCAATCCTTCTTTCAAGTGACCAGTCACAAATAATCAAGAGTAAACAATATATTACCGAAAATCAAGACAAGATCACATTGCACATGGCTTGAGCATATTACGGTAGTATCTCGCTAGCCTCCATGAGTGAAGCAAAACATAAATGCAGAGACTCCTCCAGAGTTTTAAAGGAGACTAGGACTAAGAATTTCAGAATAAATCATATCACAAGTATGCAGAAGACAATGTAATACTTTGGGACAATGCACATTACACTCAGAATGACAATTATGCTCTCCTAGTCAGTGCTTTGAAGAAAGAAGATGAGACTCTCGAACCGTGGCTTTTATTGGCAAAGTTGAAAACCCGTGATCGGAAACAAATACTAAAAATGTACCAGAGCTCTTGGTTTTAAAAACAGAAGTAAATATGTTTTTGAGAGGTGCATATTTCGTCAACGAATGCTAGCAGATAACTCAATAACTTTTTAAGCTAGACAAGTCTCGAGGAACGGCTCCCGCATGAGGACGATCACATCCTCTTAATCTCCTTTGTTTATCACTGCCAAAGTTTTCTGATTTCTCATGAACAAAGCGTGAAGGAAGGTTTGTTTGTTATATTATCTTTTTGAGCCGGGCGCACTCAATGCCAGTTCCTTTTCATATTAGGGGTTTGCACATTATACATGCAATCCAGGGGTGAAACTTGTCCAACTTAAAGAGATCATGAATTAACTACTACTTCCTCATGAGCTAAAACATAGGCACAGAAAGATAAATGCTTTAGATTAATTTCGAGATGGTACATGAAAGTCTTCGTTAGGAATGGCAGGTAAATACCATGTATAGGAAGGTATAGTGGACTCATATGGCATAATAGGTTTAAAGGTTTTGGATGCACAAGCAGTCATTCCGCTTAGTACGGGTGGAGGTTTAGCAAAAGACTGGGAAGCGACCAACTAGAGAGCAATAACGGTCATAATCATGCAGAGCGACAAAGCAACATTGAATCGGGCATGAAAGTGATATAACTATTCTAAAACTCAAAGATCGTCAAGGCAAAGTAGACTTTTTAGTCTTAAACATGTGTAAGCATGTGCCAAGTCAATCCAAAAATCCTCTAAAGGGAAATACCACCTTAGTATGCCAGACTATGAACAGTGCGATGCATGTAGATCATTTCAATAACACATTATATACTCTAGTTATTCGAGACTAGCCACAAGGAAAGCATGAACCACGGATAGCATTGTAAACATAGCACTATGTCGCTACAAGCTGGTCTCTAGATTATAAGTACAGGCATATGTACAAAAATAGAAACAATAAGAGTTCATGCCGGTCTTCCTTGTTGCTTCCTTTCAGTCGATCTTCGTCATTACTGCTTGTCACTTGCAAGATCGAACGTAGGAAATATAATCAAATGCCACCACGGACGCGAGCTGATCTCTGAAAACAAAGCAAACTAAAGAAAGAAAGGAAATCTTTTTTGGGTTTTTCAAAAGTTGAATAAAAAGCAAAATAATGAGAAAATCTTTTTGTGGTTTTTGCAAATAGAGGAATAAAGAAGAACGGGCAAAAACTTCGAAAAGATCAAAGTGAATCAAACGGATAATACAATGAAAAAGTGAGAAGGGCACGTACTCCCCCAAGCTTAGGCTTTTGGCCTAAGTTGGTAGCAGCTACTGCCCCCAGGAGCCTCCTGCTCCAGGGGTATGGTGGTGAGACCAGGGGTCGTAGAAAGATGATGGCGCGTACACTGAACTCCTCGGAGTCTCCCACGAGGAAGGTTCCGAGCGCCAAACAGAGGAAGACCCTTCAACAAACTCGGTGGCGGTCTCATCCCGGAAATGTGGTATCTCACCGTGCCTATCCTCGTCGGGCACAACCCCCTCCATGGGGTTATGGAACTGATGCTGGACCATGAACTCATCGAACTGGACAACATCAGAGGACCATCTGTTCCTGCGAGAAAAATTAAACAAAAGAGGTGCAGGTAGACGGATCTCGCGTTCCGCGGTAGTTCCGAAACGCATGATATAAACAAGGTTATCAAGCTCAAAACCCATGGTAACAAACTTATGCCTTTTCATAGCAGCAAGATCAAAGCTTAAATAAGTAAAAGGAGTGTCATCAGGATGTGGGGTGCCTCCAAGATGCTCTAAGATAAGTGTGGCATAAATGCCACCATATAAGTCCCCCTTGTTACCGTTCATAGCAAGGCGTCGAGCAATTAAGGTACCAATGTTATAATCAGACCTCCCTGAGATAGTTTCTAACTCGGGGCACGGCACACGGAAAAGTAATGATCATCTAGGCAAATATCAAACATTAGGCATGTATCCCGTATGTAGTTGTACGTGCTTGCAATAAGAACTTGCACAACATCTTTTGTCCTACCATCCCGCTACGAACGGGGCCAAAAGGAACTAATGGATATTAAGGTGCTCCTGTCAAAGAGCACCGGAACAAAGCAATGAACTCAATGGATACATGTAATCCTCAAACTACGGACCATCCCCTTTGGTGTCCCAAGCTGTCACTTTTGGGATCGCCGGTTCCGAACCGTAACAGGTGCATACAACTCATAGATAGGATCAAGAACACAAATATATTCATACAAACACATATGGTTCAGATCTGAAATCATGGCACTCGGGCCCTAAGTGTCAAGCATTAAGAGTATCAAGTTGTAGCAAAGATGATAAACACCATACTAGATGATAGGCAACATGCCCCCAACAATCTGACGAACTATTACATGATCTAACTCATCCAATCCCTACCACCCCCTTCGCCTACAGCAAGGGAATTACTCACACATGAAGGGGGAAGACATGGAGGGACGATGGAGTGGTGATGATGATGACGATGGCGACGATCTCCCCTCTCCGAAGACCAAATCAGCCTCCAGATTAGCCCTCCCGAAGAAGAACAGAGCGTGGCGGCGGCTCCGCGACGAAAAACAGCGAAAGGACTTCCGATCTGGGGTTTCTGCATCGGGAGGAAAAATACGAGCTAAAGTAGGGCACCAGGGGGTGTGGGCCCCACCCAGGCGCCCCCCGGCGCGGCCCAGGGGGGGCGCGCCCACAGGGCGCCTGGGCACCCCCTGGCCCCCCTCTGGCCCCACTTCTGGCATTTTGTTTCTTCGGGTGCGTGGATTTTTCGTGATTTTTCGTGGATTTTTCTGAGATGCTTATAAATCCGTTTTCCTGCACACAAATAAACCATAGAGGCAGCTCTGCTGAAAACAGCGTCAGTCCGGGTTAGTTTAGTCCAAATCATGCAAGAATGAGGTCAAAACAATATCAAAAGTGTTTGGAAAAGTAGATACGTTTGAGACGTATCAGGATTCTTCAATCAGGTTTTTATTGGCCTACTCTCTTTAAAGATGCTAGAAATTATGTTTTAGCCTGTGATAAATGTCAGAGAGTTGGTAACATTAGTAGAAGGAATGAGATTCCTATGAATTACTCACTAGTGATTGAACCTTTCGATTGTTGGGGTTTTGATTTTATGGGTCCTTTTCCTTCTTCGCACAAGTACACTCACATTATAGTAGCTATTGATTATGTGACCAAGTGGGTTGAAGCAATCCCCACTGAAAGTGCTGATCACAAGACATCTTTGAAAATGCTTAAAGATGTAATTTTTCCTAGGTTTGGTGTACCAAGGTATCTCATGACTGATGGGGGATCACACTTCACGCACGGAGCTTTTAGAAAAGCTTTGGCTAAATATGATGTTAATCATTGAATCGCTTCACCATATCATCCTCAAACTAGTGGGCAAGTTGAGCTCACCAATAGAGAGATTAAGTTGATCTTGCAGAAGACAGTAAACAGAAATAGAAAGGACTGGTCAAATAAGTTAGGAGATGCTTTGTGGGCATATACAACTGCTTACAAAAACACCATGGGCATGTCCCCCTATAAGATGGTGTATGGCAAGGCTTGCCATTTGCCATTAGAGTTAGAGCACAAAGCTTTCTAGGCTGTTAGAGAGCTTAACGCTGACCCAAAACTAGCTGGTGAGAAGCGTCTCATGAACTTGACTTCTCTAGATGAATGGAGAAGTGAAGCTTACGAGAGCGCTAAAATGTTCAAGGAAAAGGTAAAAAAGTGGCATGATAGGAAGATTCTGAAACGTGAATTTAATGTTGGTGATAAAGTTTTGTTGTTCAGATCCCGTTTCAGGTTTTCTCCAGGTAAACTACTTTCCAGGTGGTAAGGACCATTTCATATTGAAGAAGTTTATCGGTCTGGAGCAATTAAGATTAATAATTTTGAAGGCTCCAAACGTCAAGTTGTGAATGGGCAAAGGCTTAAACATTACATAGCAGGAGACCATGTCAATGTTGATGTGAATATAATATACACAACAACCCACGAAGAACATGTTGCAGCCCTGTTTCAGACGCCAGCAAAAGCAGAATAAAGAAAAGGTATGTAGTACGGTAAGGAAACATCGCGAACCGCCATAAAAGTTCCGTATTACGAGTTTCTGCAAAATTAGTAAAATTCCGAGTCTAAGTGGAGCCGGAGACGACCTCCAGGGAGTCCAGGCGCCCCCCTGGCGCCCCCCCTGGGCCGCGCCGGGAGGCCGCCTGGACACCCGGGAGCCCGTCTCCGACCCCGCTTTGGTCCGTTACCTTCCATTCTGTGCATAAATTTTTCCTATATATTTTCCCGGACTGTTCCGGCAACGTATCTTGCGATTTCGCATGTTTTCTCTTCGATCTGTTTCTCCCAGGGAATCTTTCAGCTGAATATAGGTGCCATGGCTTCTCTAAGTTCCCCCAAGGACAAGTTCGTCGTCAACGTCATCAACCCTTACCTCGTTGAGGTGAAGAAGCATGGAGGAGGGTGTCCTTCATCTAGAAGATCTGAAGGGACCTATCAAGCAGGGGAGCGTCCAGGCCAGGCTGGAAGAAGTGGAGCAAGAAGTCTTCGAGTACAAGAAGATGATCGAGCGTGGTATTGAAGCTAACTTTAACATCACCAACGAGCTGAAGAACTCCTTCCTGAAGGAGATGAAGGAGACGTGGAAAAGCATCACCACGTCTGAAGAAAGAATTATAGATCTCCAAGGGCAAATTAATGATCTACATAACCAGAACTGTGAGTATGAACTAAGGTTTCTGCGCATGGGTTTGGGTGCTGAATGCGGGATTCAGGAGACGAGCTTCTCATATGAGACTGGAGAACCCCTTCCATGGAAGCGTTTCCCCAAGGACTACTTGATCAACGCCAACAAGGATGATGAGTGAAATCTCCTGGGGTAATAGCATTCCCTTGGCTTGTTCCAAGCTTGGGGGAGTGCCCGGTATCTTTATCTTTACCTTTTGTCTTTTAGAGTCAAGTAGAGTCGTATCATGTCGAGGGAGGTTATTATATGAGCTAGGTGTGTGCATTGAGGTCTATCACTCCTTCGGTGAAGAATTGTATCCGTGAGTGTGGAGTCGTCCATGATGGAATATTAATGAGAAGTTTATTGGTTCCTTTTGCTGCACTCGGTATTCTCTTCACGCAATCGACCTTATATGATGACTCTTATGTGGAGTATTGACCTTATGTCAGGTATGGCTGTGAAAACTTTATTTAAATCTTGGCAAATATAGCTTTGGTCATAACAACAAGCATGATTTTCTTAAAGTATCAACATAGCCAAAACCTTTATGTTATCATGTTTGAAGTGTTATGCTGACAAGGAAGACAACTTGATGTGTTTTGCTTATTTCAATGTTCATGCTTTATATTGCTTTGCATCTTAGTCATCATCAGTTGTCTGCTCTCTCAAAACCTTTGCTAGCCTAACTCTGTACTAAGCGGTATTCTGCTTGTGCATCCATACCCTTAAGCAAATACCTTCCATACGAGTCCACCATACCTTCCTACTCGTGGTATTCCACTACCACCTCCTAAAGTACAGAATTTATGTGTTATTCTCAAATGTTCAAAATCTTTTATTTTGTGCCTCTGTTTTAGCTCATGAGGAAGTAATAGCTAATTCATAGTCTTTTTGAGTTGGACAAGCCTCACCCCGGGATTGCATGTATAATGTGCAAACCCATAATACGAGAAGGAACTGGCATTGAGTGCGCCCGGCTCGAAAAGATAATATAACAAACAAACCCTCCTTCACGCTTTGTTCATGAGAAATCAGAAAACTTTGGCAGTGATTAACAAAGGAGAATAAGAGGATGTGATCGTCCTCGTGCGGGAGCCGTTCCTCGAAACTTGTCCAGCTCAAGAAGTAGTTGAGTTATCTATTAGCATTCGTTGACAAATCATGCACCTCTCAAAACTTGTTTTCATTCTGTTTGATTTGAGGATAGCACATGAGTTTTCCCTACTACCCTAGAGCAGGGCCCAACTTTTAATTTTAAGTTGAGTCAGTTATTCCTACTTCCTTCTATTCTTAAAGAGAGCAGACATTTGATGTTGATAAGGACGCATTCATATAAAGTTGCATTAAGATTTGTCATATCATATCCTTGTTGACATTATCATTCGATAAGTAAGTTGTTTGTCATGCCCAGCTAAGGCAAATATCTTCCTTTGTGTTAGCACTTTCACTTCTTGCCTATTAACATGTTATTTCAAAAAGCTTCAATTGATCTCGTCAAAATATAAGAACAAAAGTTAAATCTATTTGTTGTTGTTTGACCAAAGGACATGTTTGCCATGAAATAATGAGTTTCCTTAGCCCTACTTTCGAATATAAGTGTTATCACTCTTTTATAAGGGCTTTATGAATTGAAGATTGCTGTTGAGGATATTTGAGTTGGTAAAGAAACTATGATGCTTCTTGTCCGTATTCTATTTATCGACACTTCACTCTCTAAACTTGTGGACAGGTTTACCGAGTTCATATTTGCTTGGGGACAAGCGAGGTCTAAGCTTGGGGGTGTTGATACGTCCAAAATGCATCACTATTTTGTATCATAATTTATCCTTATACATTGATATATTTCACGTTACGGTGATGTTCTTATGTTGTTTTGGTCTATTTTACACAGTTTGCAAACTTTCCGATGCCGAAGCAGCAGACGCAGGATTCAGCAGTAACAAGTGGACGCTGAGTTGCTGAAGAAGAATACCTCCAAATTACCTGAAAATTGATGGGAGCTATTTTTCAGACGGATCACAAAGGCACGCAAAAGGGCAACCAGAGGGGGGCCACAGGGTGCCCAGGCGCCCTGGGGGCGCGCCCCCCTGGCCGCGCCGGGGGGGGGGGGGGCGCCTGGAGCCCCTGGCCCACCTCTGGTCGCCCCCTTTTGCATATATGCTCTCCGTTATCCAAAAACCCTAGAGACGGGAAATTTTACGGAGTTCCGCCGCCGCTCCGTGGCGGAAACCTACAGAGAAGAAAAAGCCATCTCCGGCGGGCAGATTCCGCCGGGGAGATCACCTCCCGGAAGGGGAGATGTCGCCATCGTCATCACCATCGTCACGGGCATCATCAAGATCATCATCAACATCATCCCCAACACCAGCACCATCTCCATCTTCATCCCAATCTCATCTTACAATCGCAACTTGTGTTGTAACTCGTACTACCTATCCTCTCTACTCCATCGGTGTTGATTACTACTTTGTGGTGAATGCTATTGAGTTTTGTTGGAGGAATATTATTATGTCCAGATTGTTTATCACCTATTTATCCCCACTGATCATGATCTCCTTTATGTCTCGTGAGTAGTTACCTTAGTTCTTGAGGACATGGGGAAGGTCTTGTTGCTAGTAGTCATATGATGTTGAAGTAATATGTGTTGTTTGATACTTAAGTTGCGTTGTCATTCTACTAGTGGTGTTGTGTGAGTCGAACACCCAACACTTCGCCTTATTAAGGACCTAGGAGAATACATTGTGTATAAAGAATGCTTATGGTGGGTTGCCGGAGTGACAGAAACCTGAACCCCAGTTCGCACACTTTTGCATAAGGGAATAATGGATCCTCGATCGTATTGCTATGGTTAGGCTTTTGCCTTAAATTCTATCTTGTATTTGCGGATGCTTGCAAGGTGTTTAATCATAAGAGTGCACTCATCTTAGTCTAGAGAGTGTACTAGCATAGATCCACTCACTCAACACTTATCAACACATAACATAGTATCGATACGGGATATGGTGAAAGCACATGACTACCTCTCCCGTGTGTCCTCAGGAACGCTTTAGTCTTTATAAGTTCAGTTGCTAGGCCTCTCCTTTGCTAAGAAAGGATTGGGCCACTTGTTACTCTCAGTGCCTTTTACATTGCTTGCTTTTACCTTCCTGTTGCCTATATCGAGAAAACCCCTAAAAAGTTATCTTTCAGTGCTTGCAGTAATTTCTTGCTCAGAATCGCTTATCAATACCTTCTGCTCCTCGTTGGGTTCGACACTCTTACTTATCGAAAACGCTGCAATAGATCCCTTACGGTTGTGGGTCATCACCACATACCCTGCTTCGGTGGACGAGAGAGACACACAACTTTGCTTTTTGGAGGACCAACTTACCAGAGAGCACCCAAGAAATTGGCACCCTCAGGAAGTGGACTTCCTATCCACTTTGTCTCCCGCCCAGTCCGAATCAGAGAAACCTACCAGGTTGAAGTTTGCTCCTCTAGGGTACCATAAGCCAAAGTTTGGGGTATGAGCCAAATATCGAAAGATTCGCTTGACTGCCACAATGCGACTTTCCTTAGGTGAGGCTTGAAACCGTGCACAGATTCCCACACTCAACATAATATCCGGTCTAGATGCACACAGGTAAAGCAATGATCCGATCATAGAGCGATATACCTTTTGATCCACCGCTTTACCATTGGGATCAATGTCAAGTTAGCACTTGGTTGGCATTGGAGTAGTAGCCGGCTTGACATCATTTAGATTGAACCTCTTGAGCATGTTTTGAGTATACTTGGATTGTTTGATAAAGATCCCTTCTCTTCTTTGCTTGATCTCAAACCCAAGGAAGTACTTCAACTCTCCCATCATAGACATCTCAAAATGTGTGGTCATGAGTGCGGCAAACTCATCATTGAAAGCTTTGTTGGGAGAACCAAAGATAATATCATCAACATATAGTTGGCAGACAAACAACTCCCCTTTGACCTTCTTAGTAAAAAGAGTGGGGTCGATTTTCCCAATTTCAAACCCACGATCTTGTAACAACTCGGTAAGATGCTCATACCACGCACGTGGGGCTTGTTTAAGGCCATAGAGTGCCTTATCGAGTTGGTACACGTGATTGGGGAACTTGGGATCCTCAAACCCCAGGGGTTGTTTAACATACACCAACTCATTAATAGGACCATTAAGAAATGCACTTTTCACATCCATTTGTTGTAACTTAAAGTTATGATGAGAAGCATAGGCAAGCAACAAACGAACAGATTCAAGGCAAGCAACGGGGGCAAAGGTTTCACCGTAGTCGATACCATCGACTTGGGAGTAGCCTTGAGCCACCAGACGCGCCTTGTTGCGGATGACGATGCCATGAGCATCTTGCTTGTTCTTAAAGATCCACTTGGTTCCAATGACATTATGGTTCTCCTTTGGCCTCGGCACCAGACGCCACACTTTGTTGCGCTCGAAGTTATGGAGTTCTTCATGCATGGCATTAAGCCAATCAGGGTCTTCGAGCGCCTCATAGACCTTCTGAGGTTCAACACAGGAGACAAACGCTTGATGAGAACAGTAGTTTGCTAATTGTCTACGAGTGCTTACCCCCCTTTTGATGCTTCCAAGAATATTCTCCATGTGATGTTCTCTGGAAGCAAGCCTGGAGGCAACTTTTGCAGCACGACGCTCCAATTGCTCCTCAAGAGATAATTGAGGAGCACTAAGTTGATCATCTTGAGCGATGTCAGGAGCTAGATCTTGATCTTGAGCTTCCTCTTGATCTTGATCTTGCTCAGAGGGTAGAACTTGGCCTTGTGTATCATTTGGTGGCTCCGCACCATCTTGTGATTGATCTTGCACTTGGCCTTGTTCGTCCGGTTGAGGGCCTTCACTTTGTTCTTCGGAAGCATGTGGGTCTTGGGTTGGTGATGGTTCCACTTGAGTGGAACATTGTCCTTCTCCTTCGGCCACAAGGGGTTCCTCAGTGGGTAGGATATATCCAACACCCATTCTTCTTATGGCTTGAGGAGGAATTTCATCACCTACATCACAAGTACCACTTTGCTCCACTTGGGAGCCGTTATTTTCATCAAACTCTACATTACTCGTTTCCTCAATGAGTCCATTGGACTTGTTGAGGACACGGTAAGCATGAGAGTTTGTAGCATAACCAACAAATATGCCCTCATGAGCTCTAGATTCAAATTTAGATAAACGAACACCTTTCTTGAGGATGAAACACTTACACCCGAACACCCGGAAGTACTTGAGGTTGGGCTTGTTACCGGTAAGAATCTCATATGGAGTTTTGTTCAAGCCTTTGCGGAGATAGAGCCGATTGGATGCATGACAAGCAGTGTTGATGGCTTCGGCCCAAAAGTTGTATGGAGATTTGAATTCCGCCATCATGGTCCTTGCCGCGTCCATCAGAGTCCGGTTCTTTCTCTCCGCTACACGTTTTGTTGAGGGGTATAGGGTGCTGCATATTGATGTTTGATCCCCTCATCACTAAGAAACTCATCCAAGGTGTAGTTCTTGAACTCGGTGCCGTTGTCACTTCGGATCATCAAAATCTTTGCTTCATGTTGTCGTTGAGCTTCATTTGCAAAGTTGATGACGGTTTGTTGGGTCTCACTCTTCTTCTTGAAGAAGTATACCCAAGTGTATCTTGAATAATCATCCACAATCACCAAGCAATACTTTCTACCCCCAAGACTATCAAAAGAAGGAGGCCCGAAGAGATCCATGTGAAGGAGCTCTAGGGGTCTTTTTGAGTAGATGATTGTCGTGGGAGGGTGAGCTGTCTCATGTAACTTTCCTTCAATGTAAGCCCCGCAAGCACGATCTTTGGCAAAGCTAACATTTGTTAGTCCACGGACATGGTCCCCCTTGAGAAGACTTTGCAAAGATCTCATATTGACATGGGCTAACCGGCGATGCCAAAGCCATCCCACATCAACTTTAGCCATTAGACATGTCGCGGTCTTAGTGGGTTGGTTCGAGAAGTTAACCACATAAAGACCATTCTCGACATGTCCAACATAGGCTACTTTAAGAGTCTTGCTCCACAAGAGGGCCACGATATCAATATCAAAGAATGTAGCAAAACCCATGAGTGCAAGTTGGCGAACAGAAAGTAAATTGTATGCAAGGGACTCAACAAGCATGACTTTCTCGATCGTGAGATCATGAGAGACAACAACCTTGCCAAGCCCCAATACCTTAGAAGATGAAGCATCACCCCATTCGACGTTGGTGTCCATAGATGAACCTAGATGCACGTCCACCACCAAGTCTTTGCTTCCGGTCATATGATTTGTGGCTCCACTATCGAGCAACCATGATCCCCCACCGGAAGCAAACTCCTACAAGAGATCAATGCTTGGATTTAGGTACCCATTTGGTAATGGTTCCTTTGAGGTTAGTAACAAGGGTCTTAGGCACCCAAATAGACCATTCAATGTACTCATAAGAAGTACCAACAAATTTAGCGAAAACATGACCATCACTAGCACGACATAAAACATATGAAGGATTAAAGTCGCCGACCATGTTTGATGGTATGGTGGGGTTTTTCTTGACACCACCATCCTTCACATTGTTCTTCTTCTTAGAGGCGCCCTCTCCCTCTTTCACAAAAGTTTGTCGGAGAGGGGGTGGCAGCTTGGTCTTGTCATTCTTCTTCTTCTTGGGCTTAGGAGCAAACCCAATTCCTTCCTTTGCCACAACCTCCTTTTGATTGCTCAAAAGGTTGTTGAGGTTCTTCTCACCTTGTATGCATGTCACAAGGCCTTTCTCAAGTTGCTTCTTCAACTTGGCATTTTCTTCAACAAGATGCACATGCTCGCAACATGGGTTAGTAGAATTTGCATTATCAATCAACACCATGCGAGGAAATATGGCCTTTTCCCTGGTTAGCGAAACTTGGAGTTGATCATGAGACTCCTTGAGAGAAGCATGCATACCTTTCAAGGCCTTGTGAGCCTTTTCAAGAGTAACAAACTCCTCCTTGAGTCTATCGTGGTCAACACCAAGTTTTGCCTTCTCAGAGTTAAGCATACGAGAGACAGCTAAAGCATGATCAAGATATTTCTTTAATTTAGCATGATCATCGTTGTGTGACTCCTCAAGAGCCAAACGAAGACCACGCTCTTCCTCTAGAGCATTAGAGAGATCCGATATTTCATCGGCATAGTCTCGACTATGACCTTCCATTTTAGCAATGGTCTCCTCGTGAGCCTCGATCATGTCATTGGCCTCACCGAGTTGTTCCAAGAGAGCAACAAAATGCTTCTTGGGTTTTCCCTTGAGTTTGCTCATGAACAACTCAAATTCATTCTCTCCCTCCTTAGTTCCCTCACTCTCATCAATACAATCCATCAATGAAGGATTAGAAGTGATGGTAGTATTGATGTTTGGGGTTACCTTGTTTGTAGCCTTGGCCATGAGACACTTGGCGTTGATGTTCTCATTCGGTGAGTCGAAGAGAGATGAGTGCAGAGTAGTAGCAATAGCAATTGTGGCCATGGTGACCACCTCATCATCTTCATCATTATCATCATTCTCAACATATTCTTCTTGGGCCACCAACCCTTTAGGAGGAGTCTTCTTGTTGCAGTTGCTCTTGTTGGGATAAGACTTGGCCTTGTCCTTCCGGATAAGCTTGCCTCCAAAGTCTTCTCTTTTCTCATATGGGCAGTCCGCAACGAAGTGGATTACATTTCCATAGTTGAAGCATGTCCTCACTCGTTACTTGCCCTTGTTCCCACTTGAGTTGTTCTTGTTGAAGTTGGGCCTCGTGTTCTTCTTGTTGCCCCAAAATTGCCGTGAAGCAAGAGCCATGTGCTCATGATAGGCATATTTCGTGTCCTCGGGGCAACTCTCATCCTCCTCCTCCTCCTCCTCTTCTTCCACACAAGCCTTGGCCTTCAATGCAAGGTTAGGCTTCTTTGATCGTTGAGCTCTTAAAACCGCATTGTCGGCGGTCTTGTCCAAGATCCTCATGGCAACGAACTCATCCAACACTTCTTTTGATGACAAGTGGTGGAAGTCTGGTCTTTGACGGATGACAGAGGACATGGCCTTATGGTAGGGCATCATGGCCTTGAGAAACTTGCGCTTGATCCAATTGTCATCCGTGTCCTTACTCCCATGATCTCGAAGAGAGACCGCAAGAGTGGTTAGTCTCCGATAAAGTTCACGTGGATCTTCTTCTTCGATCATAGCAAACTCATCGGCTTCATCTTGCACAACTTCATAGTTTGAGCGTTGAATGCTAGCGCTCCCCTTGTACATAGTGCCAACATGCTCCCAAGCTTCCTTGGCCGCAGTGAAGGGTCGAAGATGTGCAATGTCTTCGGGAGGGATAGCATCTTGAAGTATGCAAAGAACGGACTCGTTGAATTGATGATCCGCAGTTTCTCTCGGAGTAATGTTGTCGGGATCACGTGGATAAAAACCTTGCTCAATGATTCTCCAAAGATTAGTAGAGCAATGATTTGAATGACGTTTGAAGCAAAACATCCAAGTAGCAAAATCTGAATTTTTTTTAAACTTAGGAGGGGGCCCAACGGAATTTAAATGCGGTGTGGGAACGGGTCCTCCATAGTGAGTAGGAGGAGAGGAGTGGGCAAAAATCCCACTCCCATTCTTAGTAACCGGGGCTTGTTCACTACTAGCTTCTCCCTTGTCGGGAGTAGCCTCCGACACGTTGGTAGCGGAACGAACCACTTCCAACGGTGTGGTGGATAATTTAAGCCCCTCAAGCAAATCTTTAAACATGCTTTTGACCTCGGTCGCTAGTTGTCGGTGTATTTGGATCGACACCTATGGGATCACAAGAATCCCTACTACGGTTGCGGGCGCGGGGTTGAGAGAAGAGCGGATCTAACAGTCAGGACACGGTTCCTTTACCCAGGTTCGGGCCGCAAAGATGCGTAAAACCCTTCTCCTGCTTTGGTGGATTATATGTTTGTGTTCTTCAGCTAGTGAGGAGCTCCAAAAGAATCGTGATGAGTTCTAAAAAGCTGAATCCTCCTCCTAGTCGCCTCGGGCCTCCTTTTATAGGAAAAAGGGGTTGCCATAGTGGCACACAGGAGGTGGAAAGGGTACATTGATGCGAGGTTATCCCTCGCATTACAGGACAAGGCGCATTTAATGCGCTTAGCTTAGGTGTCCTTGCTTTATCGGGGATGAGGGGAGACGTCCGTCTTGTCCGTCGCAACTCCTACTCGTGTTGACACACGCCCTGGCCAGCGGTGCCCGAGGTGCCATGTAGGCAGACACGCAGCTAAGGTGGCGCAACGGCGGGTCTCCACAAAGATCTGTGGGTTGCCACGCAGTAGCCTGTCCAGCTGGTCGGGTCGGCAGCTGCGTGGGTCGGTGGAAACCCAGTTGGTGCGAGCCTGACGGTGGCCCCGTGGGTGTCCTCGGCAAGGGCCTTGCCGGGGCTCCGGCAAGGGTCCTGCCGTGGCGCCTTCTAGTACTCCTTGGCTGGGATCCCGCCAAGGGTCGTCGTCTTCTTAACTTGTATCTGATCTTGGATGTCTTCACAAAGATCTGCATGACACCACGGGGATATCTCCCGAATCCTGGCCCCATGGGGGCGGTGGACTCAAGGGTGATCCGCTCCGTAGGCGCGGGGCGAGCTGCCGCAGCAAGGGTCTTGCCGGGGCTGCCAGAGCCGGCCCCGGCAAGGATCTTGCCGGGGAGAGCCGCTTCGTCCCTTTGCTCTTTGTGGACTTGTTCTTGGCATTGTTCCAGTCTCCCTCAAGCTTCGATCTTACCCCGGTACACCTCCCTTGCCGTGCTTGGTGTGGTGGTGCCCGCGGCTCAGACTGCCCGTGCACAGTCATAGGGGTACAAAAAGTGTACCCCTCTTTTTGTACACCGACAAGAGCCCCCGGGCCTGGGCCACACATAAGCGCGACACGTTGTTGGGCCAGGCCCAGAACGGTGCGCGGGCATGCGGGGCGGTTTTCACCGTGGTAAAATTTTCCGCGCGTTGTGCCTCCCACGACCCGCGCGCGCGGCGCAGGGTGGAGGGGCGTGCGTGACGTGGGCGGCATGCGTAGGGCGGTTTCCGCAGGCATGCGTCACGTCACAGTAAATGCAAAAGGAGGCGGCCCGCGTCTTCCCCGTAAACGGGGGGAGGCGTGGGGCCGCGTCCCGTTTATTGGATGGGGCCAAGGCGCGGTCGTCAAGGCGTCCACTCCCCACGATCACGGGATGGGGAGAGGTCGCCTCACCTGTCCCTTCGGTCCTGCACGTTCGCCACGTGCCTCCCATGCGTTCGAGGTGGCGAGTGGTGGAGGCGGGAAACCGAGCCGTCGCTGGTTGGGGCGGCGGGTCGGTCCCGGCCCCCCTCGCCTTCTGCGTCTTGATTGGCCGAGCGGGGCGGTCGAGCTCCAGCCCCGCCCCTTTATAAAGGGCGGAGGGAAGGGACGGCGCCCCGCACTCCTCCATCTTCTTTCTCCTTCAGCTTTTGCTTCTCGCTTCTGTCCGCCATGAGGGTCGCTGCTCGACAACGTGTCCCCCCTTCTCCTGCACCTGCAGTGGCCGAACCAGCCACGAGGGGAAGAGGGAGGGGGCGGCGCCGTGGGCGAGGCCGGGGCGCTCGGGGAAGAGGAGGACGGGGTGGCCCGCCGGCCTCGCCACCACCAGCAGCTCCTCCTCCAATGGATGGTCATATTGAAGATGAACCTTGTGAGTTCTTCGTTAGGATGCGGGGGGAGCCGCGCCGTCATCCTCGTCTCCCGACTCCATTTGCGTGGGAGATCGAGGTAGATCCGCCGGAGTCGCTGCGGCTGCACATGAGGGGCTGCGGGATCAGTGGCACGCGGACCCGCGTCGACTTCCCTGCCCCTCATGTGATGTATCTTCGCCAAGGATGGAAGAGGTTCGCTCTCATCCACAGCCTGACAGATGGGCTCACCCTCCACTTCAAGTTGATGGAGGACGGCCACCTCTCCGTCAAGGTCTTCGGGCACCTCGAGACTCGCGCGAGGTGCTGCGTGGAGAGCTCCTCCGATGACGAAGACTCCTCCTCGAACGAGGGTGACGAGGAGGACAGCAATAGCGACGACGAGGGTGGTGGACGGCAGGATGACGGGTCCGACTAGGTGTCGGGCGCCGCTCCTGGTGGCACCGGCGACCCCATCATCCGTGTCGCCGGCCCCTTGAACTTCTCGGGGCCGTCTCCTTGGCGGCTGACGTAGGGAGGCTGCGGAAGAGGAAGAGGAAGAAGGCGGGCGGCAAGGTCGTCATGTCGAAGTACGCGGGCAGCGACGCCTTCGACGCGTACTGACGACCTGCCGCCTCGTCTTCGAGCTCTGCCTCCGGCGCCGTCATCACCGTCTAGCCCTTGGGAGGCCGCCGAGATGCCTTCTCGGTGTCTTCTGCCACCCGTAGCTCACCTAGGCGCCCATTTTGCCCTTCTCGCCTCCTTGACCTGCCTCCTGAGGAGAGGGACAAGAAAGGCATTACGGGCATCTTATCTCTTTTTATTCTGTAAGCCTTCGGGCATCTGTTAAGTTTAAAACTTGTAATCCCCTTATTCATGTTTTCCATTCCCTATGGACTGTACCTGAATGGAATGTTTTTAATGAAAAAGGATTGTTTGCCGGGTCATTTGTTCGTAGGTAAAAACCCACAACAGGGAATAAATCCCTGATATCTTTAAGATAAACATTTTTTCGCTCGGCAATAGGCCCTGCCGTTTCTCTACTTCGCTCGACCTTTCTCACACCCTTGGCGGAGGCAGGGATGAAGTGGGCTTAGGCTCCTCGTTTCATCCTTCTGCTGCCGCGACTACGACCAAACTTAGTACCAGGAACGAGCCCTAGGGCCTAGAGTTATGGGAGCATGGTAGCTTAAGGAAAAGAACGAGGTTCCACATACCTCAGTCCATAATGGAATGCATGATAAGGGATAAAGAACTTATCTGAAGTTGCAGCCCCCGGCAACCCTGGTCAGCCGTGGGCGAATTCTTGCCCTTGCAGCCTTCGGCAACACTGGCTCGCCGGGGCCTAGGCGCTGGTCTGTTCTTCTTCCCTTCCCTCAAGTGGCTTCGGCAAGGATGTCTGCGCGTCCTGTGAACCAAAGAATACAGAGGAAAGACAAAGACTCGACCTCTAAGCTAGGGGTTAGCCGCCGCTAAGCACTATCAACCCTAACCAAGGACGAGACTCGACTCAGCATGCATGCTATAACTTAGGGCGCCAGCGCTTCATTTATTTATGCTCAGGTTCTGCACCTGGCTTTGTACAAAGGGTTACATGCCTTGCGGGCAAGGCTTGTACAAAAGGGTGGCTTGCCGGGGAGCCCAGCAAGCTGCGCCTTATGGGTAAAACTTGCGAAGATGCTCGATGTTCCAGGAGTTACTCACCGGAACGGCATCCTCAGTCTCCAGACGGACAGCGCCAGGCCTGGTGACTCGTATTACCCGATAAGGGCCTTCCCACTTTGGTGTCAACTTGTTCGTATTCCTGGCCGATTGAACGCGCCGGGGAACAAGGTCGCCTTCCTCAAAGCTTCGGGCACGGACCTTGCGGCTATGGTAGCGGCACAAGGCTTGCTGGTAGCGGGCTGCTCTCACAGCCGCCCGAAGATGATCTTCCTCAAGGAGCATTGCGTCGTCTTGTCGCAGTTGCTTTTGCTCAAGCTCATCATAAGCGAGCACTCGAGGTGACCCGTATATGAGTTCTGTGGGGAGAACTGCTTCTGCCCCGTATATCAGGGCAAAGGGCGTCTGGCCGGTGGCTCGATTTGGCGTCGTTCTGATCGACCAAAGAACCGTCGGCAATTCATCAATCCAGCGCCTCCCGCTCTTGTGCAGCCCTGTCAAAGGTCTTTGTCCTTAATCCCTGCAGCACTTCAGCATTTGCCCTTTTAGCTTGACCATTGCTTCGGGGGTGAGCAACAGAAGCGAAACACACCTTGCTACCGAGGTCTTGGGTATATTGCATGAAGGTGCGGCTTGTAAACTGTGTGTCGTTGTCGGTGATGATCCTATTGGGTACACCAAAACGGCACACTAGTCCCTTGAAGAACTTGACGGCTGACTAAGTTGTGACCTTCCTTACTGCCTCCACCTCCGGCCACTTTGTGAACTTGTCGATTGCAACGTACAAGTACTCAAAGCCCCCGACGGCGCGGGGGAAAGAGCCCAGTATATCAAGCCCCCGGACCGAGAAGGGCCAGGAGAGAGGAATGGTTTGAAGGGCTTGAGCTGGTTGATGAAGTTTCTTTGAATGGAACTGGCACGCTTCACACCTGGTGACCAGTGCCGTCGCATCCTGGAGGGCAGTGGGCCAGAAGAAGCCTTGCCGGAATGCCTTGCCGGGAAGGGCTCTCGACCCTATGTGGGATCCACATATGCCTCCATGTATCTCTGCCAACAGCTCTAGTCCTTCCTCTCGAGGGATGCACTTCAATTTCACACTGTTCGGTCTCCTTCTGTACAGGACGTCATCGATGAACTGGTACATGGCAGACCGACGGGCTACTTTCTCCGCTTCTTCCTGCTCCTCAGGAAGTTCCCCAGTCTGAAGGAATCAGACGGTATGCTGCGCCCACGCTTGAGCCTGGGGCTCGACGGAGAGGACCAAAGGCATTTCCTCCACCAAGGGAGCGGCCATCTCGACGGCAAAACCTTGACGCTCCGCCAGAGTTAGCCCTCTGGTGGCGGGCTCAGTGTCTCCGGAAACATCCTTGCCGGCGGCTCCGGGGAGCACGGCTGGAAAGTACTTGCCGGTCCCTGATTTCCTCCTCTTGTTCTGCTCTGTTGATGGATCAACGGATGGCTGAGAAAGCTGAAGCACAAAGGTACCTGGTTCCACAGGTAGCTTGAGGGCAGCGCGCTTTGACAGGTAATCGGCGATGTCGTTCTCCGCTTGGGGAACGTGCTCCGCCTGTATACCGTCAAAGCGCTCTTCCAACTTTCTCACTTCATCGACGTAGGCCTTCATCAACGGGCTCTGGTAATCCTTGTTGACTTGTTTGACGACAAGCTGCGAGTCGCCCCTGACAATGAGCTTCTTGATTCCGAGGTCTGCCGCGATCCTAAGACCAGCAAGCAGCCCCTCGTACTCAGCAGTGTTGTTCGTTGATACCTCCCTAGGGAAGTGCATCTGGACCACGTACTTGAGGTGCTCTCCAGTGGGCGCGACCAGCAGTACGCCAGCCCTGGCGCCCTGTAAGGAGAAAGCCCCATCAAAGTACATGATCTAGTTGCAACTTGCCTTTTTGCCGGGGAGAGCAGTTTCTTGGACTTCTTCATCAGGCATTGCGGTCCATTCTGCGACGAACTCTGCCAGGACTCGGCTCTGAATTGTCGAGGTACTGTCAAACTTGAGACCAAAGCTGGACAGCTCCAGTGCCCAGTCTACAATCCTTCCCGTCGCGTATGGATTGTGCAATATTTGTTGCAGAGGGAGGCGAGTTACGACAGTGATCTCATGCGCCTGGAAGTAGTGACGCAGCTTCCTCGAGGCCATAAGAAGGCCGAAGAGCAATTTCTGCACACCAGAGTACCTTGATCTAGCCCCCTGCAAGAGGGAGCTAACTAAGTAGACTGGGTGCTGCATCATTTTCTTCTTCGGCTGCACTCCAACCGGCTATGTCGCCTCTGCACCAGTGGCATCGGGCTCTGTTGCTACTATCACCTCATCATCGATTTCTCTCTGCGCCACTAGTGCGACGCTGACCACCTAGTTTGTTGCCGCTATGTATAGCAGCAACGGTTCTTGTGGTCTAGGCACAACTATTATTGGCGTGGAGGAAAGGTACCTCTTCAGATCTTGTAATGCTGCTTTGGCTTCTGGCGTCAACTCCATTGGGCCTTGATGACCCACAACCGTAAGGGATCTATTGCAATGTTTTTGATAAGTAAGAGTGTCGAACCCAACGAGGAGCAGAAGGTATTGATAAGCGATTCTGAGGAAGAAATTACTGCAAGCACTGAAAGATAACTTTTTAGGGGTTTTCTCGATATAAGCAACGGGAAAGTAAAAGCGAGCAATGTAAAAGGCACTGAGAGTAACAAGTGGCCCAATCCTTTCTTAGCAAAGGAGAGGCCTAGCAACTGAACTTATAAAGGCTAAAGCGTTCCTGAGGACACACGGGAGAGGTAGTTATGTGCTTTCGCCATATTCCGTATCGATACTATGTTATGTGTTGATAAGTGTTGAGTGGGTGGATCTATGCTAGCACACTCTCTAGACTAAGATGAGTGCACTCATATGATTAAACACCTTGCAAGCATCCGCAAATATAAGATAGAATTTAAGGCAAAAGCCTAACCATAGCAATACGATCGAGGATCCATTATTCCCTTATGCAAAAGCGTGCGAACTGGGGTTCAGGTTTCTGTCACTCCGGCAACCCACCATAAGCATTCTTTGTACACAATATATTCTCCTAGGTCCTTAATAAGGCGAAGTGTTGAGTGTTCGACTCACACAACACCACTAGTAGAATGACAAAGCAACTTACGTATCAAACAACACATATTACTTCAACAGCATATGACTACTAACAACAAGACTTTCCCCATGTCCTCAAGAACTAAGGTAACTACTCACGAGACATAAAAGAGATCATGATCAGTGGAGATAAATGGATGATAAACAATCTGGACATAATAATATTTCTCCAACAAAACTCAATAGCATTCACCACAAAGTAGTAATCAACACCGATGGAGTAGAGAGGATAGGTAGTACGAGTTACAACACAAGTTGCAATTGTGAGATGAGATTTGGATGAAGATGGAGATGGTGCTGGTGTTGGGGATGATGTTGATGATGATCTCGATGATGCCCGTGATGATGGTGATGACGATGGCGACGATCTCCCCTTCCGGGAGGTGATCTCCCCAGTGGAATCTGCCCGCCGGAGATGGCTTTTTCTTCTCTGTAGGTTTCCGCCACGGAGCAGCGGCGGAACTCCATAAAAACTCTTGTTTTTAGGGTTTTCAGATAACGGAGAGTATTTAGGCAAAAGGGGGCAGCCGGAGGTGGTCTAGGGGCTCCACGCGCCCCCCCGGCGCGGCCAGGGGGCGCCCCCAGGGTGCCTGGGCACCCTGTGGCCCCCCTCTGGTTGCCCTTTCGCATGTATTCGTGATTCGCCCGGAAAATATCCTCCGTCAATTTTCAGGTAATTTGGAGGTATTCTTCTTCAGCAACTCAGCGTCCACTTTTTACCGCTGAATCCTGCGTCTGCTGCTTCGGCACCGGAAAGTTGCAAACTGTGTAAAATAGGCCAAAACAATATGAGAACATCATCGTAATGTGAAATATATCAATGAGTAAGGATAAATTATGATACAAAATAGAGATGCATTTTGCACGTATCAACACCCCCAAGCTTAGACCTCGCTTGTCCCCAAGCGAATACTGAGCTCGGTAAACCAGTCCACAAGTTTAGAGAGTGAAGTGTCGATAAATATAATAGGGACAAGAAGCATCACAGTTTCTTCACCAACTCAAATATCCTCAACAGCAATCTTCAACTCATAAGGCCCTTATAAAAGAGTGGTAACACTTATATTCGGAAGTAGGGCTAAGGAAACTCATTAAATCATGGCAAACATGTCCTTTGGTCAAAGAAAAACCAATAACTTTTACTTTTGCTCTTTCTTTATGTTTTGATGAGATTAATTAAAGCTTTTGAAAGAACATGTTATCAGGCAAGAAGTGAAAGTGTTAACACAAAGGAAGATATTTGCCTTAGCTGGGCTTGACAAACAACTTATTTATCAAATGATAATGTCAACAAGGATATGATATGACAAATCTTAATGCAACTTTATATGAATGAATCCTTATCAACATCAAATGTCTGTTCTCTTTGTGAAATAGAAGGAAGTAGGAATAACTGACTCAATCTAAAATTAAAAGATAGGCCCTGCTCTAGGGTAGTAGGGAAAACTCATGTGCTATCCTTAAATCAAACAGAATGAAAACAAGTTTTGAAAGGTGCATGATTTGTCAACGAATGCTAATAGATAGCTCAATTGCTTCTTGGGCTGGACAAGTTTCGAGGAACGGCTCCCGCACGAGGACGATCACATCCTCTTATTCTCCTTTGTTTATCATTGCCAAAGTTTTCTGATTTCTCATGAACAAAGCGTGAAGGAGGGTTTGTTTGTTATATTATTTTCGAGCCGGGCGCACTCTTTGCCAGTTCCTTCTCGTATTACGGGTTTGCACATTAGACATGCAATCCCGGGGTGAAGCTTGTCCAACTCAAAAAGACCATGAATTAACTATTACTTCCTCATGAGCTAAAACAGAGGCACAAAATAAAAGATTTTTGAACATTTAAGGATAACACATAAACTCTATACTTTAGGAGGTGGCAGTGGAATACCAGGAGTAGGAAGGTATGGTGGACTCATATGGAAGGTATTGGTTTAAGGGTATGGATGCACAAGCAGAATTCCGCTTAGTACAGAGTTAGGCTAGCAAAGTTTTTAAGAGAACGGACAATTGATGATGACTAAGATGCAAAACAATATAAAGCATAAACATTGAAATAAGCATAACACATCAAGTTGTCTTCCTTGTCAGCATAACACTTCAAGCATAATAACATAAAGGTTTTGGCTATGTCGATACTTTTAAGAAAATCATGCTTGTTGTTATGACCAAAGCTATGTTTGCCAAGATTAAATAAAGTTTTCACAGTCATACCTGATATAAGGTCAATACTCCCCATAAGAATCATCATATAAGGTCGATTGCGTGAAGAGAATACCGAGTGCAGCAAATGGAACCAATAAACTTCTCATTAATATTCCATCATAGACGACTCCACACTCACGAATACAATCTCTCCACCGAAGGAGTGATAGACCTCAATGCACACACCTATTTCATATAATAACCTCCCTAAACATGATATGACTCTACTTGACTCTAAAAGACAAAAGGTAAAGATAAAGATACTGGGCACTCCCCCAAGCTTGGAACAAGCCAAGGGAATGCCGTTACCCAAGGAGATTTCACTCCTCATCCTTGTTGGCGTTGATCACATAGTCTCCGGCGAAACCCTTCCATGGAAGGGGTTCTCCAGTCGCATATGAGAAGTTTGTCTCCTGAATCCTGCATTCAGCACCCATACCCATGCACATAAACCTTAGTTCATACTCACAGTTCTGGTTATGTAGATCATAAATTTTCCCTTGGAGCTCCTCAATCCTTTCTTCAGACGCAGTGATGCTTTTCCACATCTCCTTCATCTCCTTCAGGAAGTAGGTCTTCAGCTCGTTGATGATGTCAAAGTTAGCTTCAACACCACGCTCAATCATCTTCTTGTACTCGAAGACTTCTTGCTCCACTTCTTCCAGCCTGGCCTGGATGCTCCCCTCCTTGATAGGTCCCTTCAGATCTTCTTGATGAAGGACACCGTCCTCCATCCGAACAACCTGAGGGTGCTTCTTCACCTCAGCGAGGTAAGGGTTGATGACGTTGACGACGAAATTGTCCTTGGGGGAACTTGGAGAAGCCATGGTACCTAGATTCAGCTGAAAGATTCCCTGGCAGAAACAGATCGAAAAGAAAACACACGAAATCGCAAGATACGTTGCCGGAACAATCCGGGCAAATATATAGCAAAAATTTATGCACAGAAAGGAAGGTAACAGGCTAAAGCGGGGTCGGAGACGGACTCCCGGGTGTCCAGGCGCCCTGGCGGCGCGGCCAGGAGGTAGGGCGCGCCAGGGGGGCGCCTAGACCCCCTGGAGCTCGTCTCTGGCTCCACATAGGCTCAGAATTTTACTAATTTTGCAAAAACTCGTAATACGGAACTTTTATGGCGGTTCGCGATGTTTCCTTACCGTACTACATACCTTTTCTTTATTCTGCTTCTGCTGGCGTCTGAAACAGGGCTGCAACATGTTCTTCGTGAGATGTTGTGTATATTATATTCACATCAACATTGACAGGGTCTCCTGCTATGTAATGTTTAAGTCTTTGCCCATTCACAACTTGAGGTTTGGTGCCTTCAAAATTGTTAATCTTAATTGCACCAGACCGATAAACTTCTTCAATATGAAATGGCCCTTCCCACCTGGAAAGTAGTTTGTCTGGAGAAAACCTGAAACGGGATCTAAACAACAAAACTTTATCACCAACATTAAATTCACGTTTCAGAATCTTCCTATCATGCCACTTTTTTACCTTTTCCTTCAACATTTTAGCGCTCTCGTAAGCTTCACTTCTCCATTCATCTAGAGAAGTCAAGTTCATGAGACGCTTCTCACCAGCTAATTTTGGGTCAGCATTAAGCTCTCTAACAGCCCATAAAGCTTTGTGCTCTAACTCTAATGGCAAATGGCAAGCCTTGCCATACACCATCTTATAGGGGGACATGCCCATGGGGTTTTTGTAAGCAGTTCTATACGCCCACAAAGCATCTCCTAACTTGTTTGACCAGTCCTTTCTATTTCTGTTTACTGTCTTCTGCAAGATCAACTTAATCTCTCTATTGGTGAGCTCAACTTGCCCACTAGTTTGAGGGTGATACGGTGAAGCAATTCTATGGTTGACATCGTATTTTGCTAAAGCTTTTCTAAAAGCTCCGTGCGTGAAGTGTTATCCTCCATCAGTCATGAGATACCTTGGTACACCAAACCTAGGAAAAATTACATCTTTAAGCATTTTCCAAGATGTCTTGTGATCAACACTTTCAGGTAATTTGGAGGTATTCTTCTTCAGCAACTCAGCGTCCACTTTTTACCGCTGAATCCTGCGTCTGCTGCTTCGGCACCGGAAAGTTGCAAACTGTGTAAAATAGGCCAAAACAGCATGAGAACATCATCGTAATGTGAAATATATCAATGAGTAAGGATAAATTATGATACAAAATAGTGATGCATTTTGGACGTATCAGGCCTGCCTTTTTCAAAATCTTGAAAAAGGGGAGGGCGCGCTCGGCAGACTTGGAAATGAATCTGCTCATGGCGGCAACACAGCCAGCAAGCCGACGCACATCCTTGACCCATTTGGGTGCTTCAATCTGCTCTATAGCTTTGATCTTGTCCGGATTGGCTTCTATCCCACGCTGCGACACAAAGAACCCGAGAAGCTTGCCAGACGGGACGCCGAAGACGCACTTCTCAGGGTTCAGCTTGAGGTTGATCTTGCGCAAGTTTACAAATGTTTCTTGTAAATCCGGTACAAGGGTTGCCTTGTTCTTGGTTTTGACCACTATATCATCCATATGAGCCTCCAAATTTCTATGGAGCTGGGGTTCAAAACCAATCTGGACTGCCCTTGCAAACGTCGAGCCAACACTCTTCAACCCAAAAGGCATTCGTACAAAACAGTACGTACCACATGGGGTGATGAATGCTGTCTTCTCTTCGTATTCTCTTGCCATGAAGATCTGGTGGTAGCCGGAGTAGGCATCAAGGAATGACAGTAGGTCACACCCTATCGTGGAGTCAACAATCTGGTCTATGCGCGGCAACGGGAAGGGGTCCTTGGGACAAGCTTTATTGATATCTGTGTAATCAATACACAACCTCCACTTCCCATTTGCCTTGCGCACTACCACCGGATTGTCCAATCACGTTGGGTGGAGCACTCCTCTTACCAAACCCGCAGCTTCTAGTTTCCGGATCTCCTCGGTGATGAACTCTTGCCGTTCCAAAGCTTGCTTCCTGACCTTCTGCTTGACGGGCTGCGCATGAGGACAGATAGCAAGGTGGTGCTCAATCACCTCCCTGGGAACGCCGGGGATGTCGGATGCTTGCCAGGCAAACACGTTGACATTCGCCCGCAGGAAGGTGACGAGCGCGTCTTCCTATTTGTTGTCAAGGGCGGAGCTTATGGTAAAAGCCCCTCCCGTGCCATCCTCCTTGACAGAAACCTTCTTGGTTCCCGGCTGTGTGGCCCTAGATCTCTTGTTTCTGCCGGTGGATCCCTCTGGCACGTCCTCGACGGGAGCGTAACACTCCGAAGAGGTAAGCTTGCCGGAGTGGGTGTCTGAGGTCTCATCGGTCTTCTTCTTCCCGGTGGAGCTCTCTGGCACGTCCTCGACGGGAGCAAAACACTCCGAAGTGGTGCGCTTGCCGGAGTGGGTGCCCGAGGTCTCGCCGGTCTTCTTCTTCTTCCCTCCCGGGGCTCCAGTGGCAGGAGCAAGTGGCCTCGTAGTGGCAGTTGCTGCAACTGCTTGCTGGTACAATTGGTCAGCGCAAATCAGCGCATCTTTCTTATCGGAGGGGATGGTGATGATCGTCACGGGCCCTGGCATCTTCAGGGTGTTGTAGGCATAGTGTGATGCTGCCATGAACTTGGCCAGTGCTGGGCGGCCAAGGATCCCATTGTAAGGCAGGGGGATCTTGGCAACATCGAACACGATCCTCTCTGTCCTGTAGTTCAGATCGCTTCCAAAAGTCACGGGCAGCGTGACTTTCCCCTTCGGTTGACTTCTCCCTGGGCTGACCCCCTGAAACGTGCCCGTCTCTTCGAGGTATCCATCAGGAACATGCAGCTTCTCGATCACGGTGGGCGAAAGTAGGTTCAGACCGGCCCCGCCATCGACAAGCATCTTCGTCACCTTGAGGTTGCGTATTGTCGGTGAAACCAACAATGGCAAACACCCGACCGCAGTAGTGCGATCAGGGTGATCCTCGGCATCAAAGATGATAGGTGTGTTGGACCATTTGAGCGGCTTTTGGGCACCGGACGATGGCTCCGCTGCAATAATCTCACGCGCCCACTGTTTAAGCTGGCGGTGAGAAGCATGCAGCGAGGCGCCACCATCGACGCACATGGCGTCCGTAGCCTTCTGAAACTCTTGGCCGCCGGACTCATCGTCCTCTTCGTGATCGTCGTCTTCAGGTCTTCTGTCGCGGCCCCGGGCGGGCCTTTCCTGTTGTTTCTCCTTGCCGCGACGGCCTGCTTGGCCGTCAAGCTTCTTGCTGGACCCCTCAGCGCCATCTTGGCCCTTCTCCTTGTCCCGCCTCTCGTATTCAGCCCTTTGCTTCTCAGCAAGGAGCTCAACCTGGTGGCAGTCCTAGAGATCATGGCCTTTGGTGCGATGGATCTTGCAGTATCTCTTGCCGGAGTTTCCTGGCTTCTCGGCAGCCGCCAAGGCCCGGCGGGTAACACACTCGACAATTTCCTTGCCAGGGTCACCCGCCTTGGTTTTTTTGGCGGAGCCGGTGTCATCAGATCCCTCGACGGAAAGCACGTCCTTCCCCTCGCACTTCCTATTATGGTGCCGGCCCTTCTTCGCTGGGGCGGCAGTATCCTCGTCTGAAGCGTCGGTTTCCGCACCGGCGCCATCGCCGGGGTACTTCCTTCCCTCTTCAGCCCAGGCACATCTATCGGCAAGAACGTAGAGTTCCGCCACATCCTTCACCTTGGTCATCGCCAGTTCTTCGCGCATCTTGCGGTTGCGCACGTTCTGGTGGAACGCCCTGATGATGGTGGCAGGGTGAACATCGGGGATATTGTACTATACCCGGCTGAATCTCTGTCTGTACTTGCGCAGACTCTCGCCTTCCTTCTTATCATCGCGGGCCCCGGCAGCTTGCATCGTGATGGTGTAGATGCTGAGGAACTCCGATGGGTGGGTCTTGTCGTTGTACTTCTCACCAACGGCAGGTTTGAATGTGCGGTGAGAGGGCCACTGGAACTGCCGCAGCTCACGGGTGAAAGTTGGACAGCCTACCTCGTAAGATAGACCCCCAGGGCTCTCCGGTGCCAGGTGGTATGCAGCAGGCCCTGCTCGCCTGTCTGATTGGTGGCGCGTTCTGCGCCGGCGCTCGATGGTGGTTCGAGCGTCTTCATGAGCTCGCTCTTGAAGAACTTGACGCTGGTTGCCGCGGGTCCGTGGGTCGGACGACGCTATGGAGATGGCGTCGCCCGGGACGTCTCGACGAGTCGACGCACGCGGCACCGGGCGAGGAGGAGGCGAATGCACCGTAGCCACGGGGCTGCCGGCACTCCCGCCGCCAGTGCGTGGGACTCCATCGGAGCGTCGACCTGGGAGCTCCGCTAGATTTAGATTGTCCTTGTTGGCGACTGCGACAAGGCTTCGGATGGTGGCTCTCCATTCGTCGAGTTTCCCCGTAACGGGAGGAAAGTCGAGGAGCAACCGCGCGCACGCCAAAGCTTCGGCTGGTGTCAACGGTAGCGAAACATGCACGGACCGTGACGTGCTTCGACCCCTGACCGTATCAGGGGGAGCTCCATCACGATCCCGCGGTCGCCTATCGTATCCACCAGTGCTTCAGCGGGCGGGCAGGTCTTCTACGTCCCGGGAGTGGCGCTCGAGGCTCTTCCCATGGCGACGCCCGGGACCTTCAGGGTGACGACGCCGTTCATCGCGCGTTCCTTGAGAAGAGCGTGCTGTTAGTGCCGGCGTGGGAGTTCTGGAGATCCTTGGATCACCTTCGGGTGATGCGGCAGCGACCTTGGAAGGCCCCGCGCCACCCACGGAGGGCCGGGTTCCATCTCTGGAACTGGCGGTGTGTGGCATGTTACCAGGCGCACAAGCATCGCCACCTCCCAAACTCCGGTTGCTGGGGCGGCGTTGGTGTTCGCGAGCAGCGCCCCAGGTTCTTTCCGTGACCGGTCCGCTGCTCGCCCGCGTCGGGACGGGCTGTCCGGCTTCCGAATGGCCAACCGCCACCGTCGTCTTTTTTTGGGCGCCATGACGATGAAGAGGCGTTGAACTGACTGCCAAAGCCGATTCTCACAACTGCGCCCCCTACCTGGCGCGCCAAAGATGTCGGTGTATTTGGATCGACACCTATGGGATCACAAGAATCCCTACTACGGTTGCGGGGCGCGGGGTTGAGAGAAGAGCGGATCTAACAGTCAGGACACGGGTCCTTTACCCAGGTTCGGGCCGCAAAGATGCGTAAAACCCTACTCCCGCTTTGGTGGATTATATGTTTGTGTTCTTCAGCTAGTGAGGAGCTCCAAAAGAGTCGTGAGGAGTTCTAAAAAGCCGAATCCTCCTCCTGGTCGCCTCGGACCTCCTTTTATAGGAAAAAGGGGTTGCCACAGTGGCACACAGGAGGTGGAAAGGGTACCATGATGCGAGGCCTCGCATTACAGGACAAGGCGCATTTAATGCGCTTAGCTTAGGTGTCCTTGCTTTATCGGGGACGAGGGGAGACGTCCGTCTTGTCCTTCGCCGCTCCTCCTCGTGGTGACACGCGCCCTAGCCAGCGGTGCGTGAGGTTCTATGTAGGCAGACAGGCAGCTGAGGTGGCGCAACGGCGGGTCTCCATGAAGATTTGTGGGTTGCCACGCAGGAGCCAGTCCAGCTGGTCGGGTCGGCAGCTGCGTGGGTCGGTGGAAACCCAGTTGGTGTTCTCGGCAAGGGCCTTGCCGGGGCTCCGGCAAGGGTCCTGCCGTGGCGCCTGCTGCCATCCCCGGCAAGGTGCTTGTCGGGGGCCACGTAGTTCTCCTTGGCTGGGATCCCGCCAAGGGTCGTCGTCTTCTTAACTTGTATCTAATCTTGGATGTCCTCTCAAAGATCTGCATGCCACCACAGGGATATCTCCCGAATCCTGGCCCCATTGGGGCGGTGGACTCAAGGGTGATCTGCTCCGTAGGCGTGGGGCGAGCTGCCGTGGCAAGGGTCTTGCCGGGGCTGCGAGAGCCGGCCCCGGCAAGGATCTTGCCGGGGAGAGCCGCTTCGTCCCTTTGCTCTTTGTGGTCTTGTTCTTGGCGTTGTTCCAGTCTCCATCAAGCTTTGATCTTACCCCGGTTCACCTCCCTTGCCGTGCTTGGTGTGGTGGTGCCCGCGGCTCAGACTGCCTGTGCACAGTCATAGGGGTACAAAAAGTGTACCCCTCTTTTTGTACACCGACACTAGTGATTCTTTCAATGTAGTCATAGCCACATTGAACTCCTCACGAGATACTGAGGCTCCCCCATCGGACGTAGGCAAGGACGGAGTTCCACCGGAATGTCGCTCCGTCTCGACTACGTTGTCACACATAGTTTTGGACGGTAAAGTCCTAAAAAAGAGACGAGGCTCTGATACCAATTGAAAGGATCGATATGGTTGACTAGAGGGGGGGTGAATAGGCAACTAACAATTTTAGCTTTTCTTAACCTCTTTAAATTAAGCGTCAAAGTAAGTTGTCTAGATATGCTACTAAGATGACAACTAATTTGAAGTAAAGATAACAACCTCACAAACAAGCTATATAAGATAAACAAGTAAAGCTTGCATAAGTAAAGGAAAGAAATAACCACAAGTGGAACCGGTGAAGACGAGGATGTGTTGCCGAAGTTCCTTACCTTTGAGGGGAAGTACGTCTCCGTTGGAGCGGTGTGGAGGCACAATGCTCCCCAAGAAGCCACTAGGGCCACCGTATTCTCCTCACGGCCTGACACAATGAAAGGTGCCGTGATTCCACTAGTGGTGCCCTTGAAGGCGGCAACTGAACATTTACAAACAAGGATGGGGCAATCTCCACAACCGAATTGGAGGCTCCCAACAACACCACGAAGCTTCACCATAATGGAATATGGCTTCGAGGTGACCTGAACCGTCTAGGGTGCTCAAACACCCAAGAGTAACAAGATCCGCTAGGGATTAGTGGGGGGGAATCAAATATCTCTTGGTGGAAGTGTAGATCGATGCCTTCTCAAGCAATCCCGAGAAAATCAACAAGTTTGATTGGCTAGGGAGAGAGATCGGGCGAAAATGGAGCTTGGAGCAACAATGGAGTATTTGGGGGAAGAGGTGAGTCAACAAGGAGGAAGAAGATGCCTTTATATAGTGGGGGGAACAATCCAACCGTTACCCCCCCCCCCACTCAGCCCCGTAGAGAGCGGTACTACCGCTTGAGCGAGCGGTACTACCGCTTATCAAGCGGTACTACCGTTTCCCTTCAAGCGGTACTGCCGCGCCAGGGGAGGCTGGGTCCCAGAGCGGTACTACCGCCACTACTACCGCTCCTAGTGCTGCAAAACCCTACACGAGAAAAAGCGCTCTCGAGTCGAGGCGGTAGTAAAACGGAGCAGCAGCGGTACTGCCACAGAGTGCAACAAGCGGTTCTACCGCTTAGTGGAGCGGTACTACCGCTTAAGGCACTCAGGCGGTACTACCGCTTAGGCCCGCGGTACTACCGCTGGGGCCAGGAAAACCGGAGAAGGGGGAACGTTGTACTCCATTGAGGCGGGAAGGTATGGTGGGTGCGATAAGGAAGTGTACGTGTTGATTCCACCCAAACCTTGCCAAAGCGGATCCCCTCTTAATAGTACGGCTTTCCTATTACTCAGATCCACCGAAAATAAGCAAAAGGAAACACTGTCTTCCATAGATTCCGAGGGGCATATAATCGTCTTGTGCCTAGGTGAGATATACCCGAAAGAGCTTAGAACACATGATTAGTCCGCAAAAGCATTGTCATCAATCACCAAAACACCATCGGGCTAAATATTCCCTTACACCTACGTACCACAGAAACTCGATACGCAGAGAGAAAACCCTAATTCCATCGCCGCACTTCTGTTACCACGGAGATCCCATCTTGGAGCCTGTTCCGGGAGGGGGGTCCATCACAGAGGCCTTCATCATCATCATCATCGCCCTCACCATGAGTTGTGAGTAGTTTACCTCAGACCTTCGGGTCCATAGCTAGTATCTAGATGGCTTCTTCTCTCTCTCTGGATCTCATTACAAAGTTCTCCTCGGTCTTCGAGGAGATCTATTCGATGTAATCTCTTTTTGCGGTGTGTTTGTCGAGACCGATGAATTGTGAGTTTATGATCAAGGTTATCTATGAAAGATATTTGGTTCTTCTCTGAACTTTTTATGTGTGCTCATAATATCCTTGCATGTCTCTTCGAATTATTGGTTTGGTTTGGCCTACTAGATCTATAGTTCTTGCAATGGGAGAGGTGCTTGGCTTTGGGTTCAATCTTGCGGTGTCCTTTCCCAGTGACAGTAGGGGCAGCAAGGCACGTATTGTATTGTTGCCATCGAGGATAAAAAGATGGGGTTTTCATCATATTTCTTGAATTTATCCCTCTACATCATGTCATCTTACTTAAAGCATTACTCTGTTCTTATGAACACAATACACTAGATGCATGCTGGATAGCAGTCGATGTGTGGATTAATAGTAGTAGATGCAGAATCGTTTCAGTCTACTTGTCTCGGACGTGATGCCTATATACAATGATCATGCCTAGATAGTCTCATAATTATTCGCTTTTCTATCAATTGCTCGACAGTAATTTGTTTACCCGCCGTAGAATACCGCTATCATGAGAGAAGCCACTAGAGAAAACTATGGCCCCTGGTCTATCTTTATCATATTACTTTCCCGTTAACTAGCCAATTTCTGTCGCCGTTGTTTATTTGCTTTCTTTACTTTCTGTTTCTATACCAAAAATACCAAAAATAGAATTATCATCTCTATCAGATCTCAGTATCGTAAGTGACCGTAAAGGGATTGACAACCCCTTATCGCGTTGGCTGCGAAGTTCTTATTTGCTTGTGCAGGTGCGAGGGACTGGCGCGTGGTCTCCTACTGGATTGATACCTTAGTTCTCAAAAAGCTGAGGGAAATACTTACGCTATTGTGCTGCATCTCCCTTTCCTCTTCGAGGGAATACAACGCAAGCTCAAGAGGTAGCATTCAACAGCAAGTGAATAATTCATAGGCATTTCTTGACGCTTACCGATATTACCTATTCTTTAGCATTCATCACAAGATGAGACAAACTTACGGGCATCCTTGAAGAGAGTAGGCCAATAAAATCCAGATAGCAATACCTTGGGAGCGGTTCTATCTCCAGCATGATGCCCTCCATAAGCCTCGGAGTGACATTTCCGTAGGATTTGCCCCTATTCATGCTCAGGTACATAGTGCCTAATAATACCATCTACTCCTTCTTTATAAAGATGTGCGTCATCCCAATAGTAATGTTTTAAATCATTTTTTTCCTTTTGTTGGAATGTGAAGTTAGGTGACAAATATTTAGCAACAATGTAATTAGCATAATCAGCATACCAGGGTGTACTATGAGAAACATTTATTGCAGCTAACTGCTCATTAGGAAAACTATCATCAATAGGTAGTGGGTCATCAAGCACATTTTCAAGCCTAGACAAGATATCGGCTACGGGGTTCTCAGCTCCTTTTATATCAATGATATGTAGATCAAATTCTTGCAACAAGAGAACCCAACGAATAAGTCTAGGCTTAGCATCTTTTTTTTCCATAAGATATTTAATAGCAGCATGGTCTGTGTGAATAGTTACTTTAGAGTCAACAATATAAGGTCTAAATTTATCACAAGCAAACACCACTACTAAGAATTCTTTTCAGTTGTAGCACAATTTCTTTGAGCACTGTCTAGACTTTTACTAGCATAATGAATAACATTCAATTTCTTATCAACTCTTTGTCCTAGAACAACACCAACAACATAATCACTAGCATCACACATAATTTCAAAAAGCAAGTTCCAATCCGGTAGTTGAACAATAGGCGCAGATATTAAGGCTTTCTTAAGTGTTTCAAAGGCTTCGAGACAATCATCATCAAAAACTAAAGGAATATCCTTTTGCAAGAGACTAGTAAGGGGCCTAGAAATTTCAGAAAAGTCTTTGATAAATCTCCTATAGAAACCAGCATGACCTAGGAAACTACGAATACCTTTGATGTCCTTAGGACATGGCATTTTCTCAATTGCATCAACCTTAACTTCTCCCAATTCAATACCTCTTACAGAAATTTTATGACCCAAGACAATGCCTTCATTAACCATAAAGTGGCACTTCTCCCAATTCAAGACGAGATTTGTTTGTTCACATCTCTGCAAAAATCGCTCAAGATTGCTTAAACAATCATCAAAAGACTTCCCATAAATAGGAAAGTCATCCATGAAAACCTCAACAATCTTTTCACAAAAGTCAGAGAATATAGCCATCATGCATCTTTGGAAGGTAGCAGGTGCATTACATAAACCAAAAGGCATACGTCTATAAGCATAGGTTCCAAAAGGACAAGTAAAAGTGGTCTTTTCTTGATCAAGTTGAGAAACAGGTATTTGTGAAAAGCCAGAATATCCATCAAGGAAGCAAAAGTGTGTGTGCTTAGATAATCTTTCAAGCATTTGATCAATAAAGGCAAACAGGTAATGATCTTTTCTAGTAGCTTTATATAATTTTCTGAAGTCAATTGCCATTCTATAGCTTGTAACAATTCTTTGTAGAATAAGTTCATTCTTACCATTAGGAACTACAGTTATACCTCCTTTCTTAGAGACGCAATGAACAGGACTTTCCCATTTACTATCAGCTATGGGATAGATTATGCCTGCTTTGAGAAGTTTTAATATTTCAGTTCTTACCACTTCTTTCATTTTCGGATTTAACCGACGTTGGTGATCAACATCTGGTTTAGCATCAGGTTCCATATTAATTCTGTGCTGACATAGAGTGGGACAAATGCCCTTTAAATCATCAAGAGTATATCCAATAGCAGCTCAGTGCTTCCTTAGAACTTTCAATAATCTTTCTTCTTCATGTTGTGAAAGGTTAGCACTGATAATAAGAGGATATATTTTATTTTCATTAAGATATGCATATTTCAAAGTGTCTGGCAATTGTTTTAATTCAAACACAGGATCACCTTTAGGTGGAGGAGGACCTCCAAGAGTTTCAATAGGCAAATTGTGTTTAAGTAGGGGGCGTTATTCAAAGATTTTTTATCTATTTCATTTCTTTCATGCATATGTGAATCATTTTCATGGTCTAGTAAAAGGATCAGTAGGAGGCACAACAATAGAAGCAAGACCAATAATCTCATCTTTACTAGGCAATTATTTTTCATGAAGTTTCTTACAAAACTTGGAAAAATTAAACTCATGAAACTCATCACCAAAACTAACACCGATAGTTTGCTTCTGACAATCTATTTGAGCATTAACAGTGTTCAAGAAAGGTCTGGCAGAGATAATGGGACATAAGTCATCTTGTGGGAAACCAAGAACAAGGAAATCAGTCGGGTATTCTATTTTCCCACACAAGACTTCAACATCTCTAACAATCCCAGTTGGTGATATAGTATCTCTATTAGCTAGTTTAATATTGACATCAATGTCTTCTATTTCTGCAGTTGTTATGTCATTGCTAATTTCTTGGTATAAAGAGTAAGGGATAACACTCACACTAGCACATATGTCACACAAACCATGATAACAATAATCTCCTATTTTGACTGAGACAATGGGCATGCCGACAACTGGTCTATGTTTATCCTTTTTATCAGGTTTGGCAATTCTAGCAGCATCTTCATTAAATCAAATAACATGCACATCTACATTTTCTTCCAAGAGATCCTTGACCGTAGCAATATTAGGCTCTACTCTAATTTGTTCATCAGGTTTAGGTGCTCTAATATAGCTTTTGTTAACCACAGTAGAAACTTTAGCATGTTCCTTTATCCTAACAAGGAAAGGTGGTTTTTCAATATAGGCAGTAGGAACAACTCGATCAACATTATAAAGTATAGTTTCTTATTTAACTGGTACCGGTTCTTTAATTTCTTCTTTAGTAGGTGGATGATATTTGAACCACTTATCTTTGGGGAGATCAACACGAGCAGTAGAAGATTCACAAAAGGAGGCGACTATCTCAGAGTCAAGTCCATATTTAGTGCTAAACTTTCAAAAGGCATCGGTATTTATAAAAGATTTAACACAATCATACTTAAGCTTCATAGCTGACTCTTTACCTTCGCCGAGTTACCAATCTTCAGAGTTGCGTTTAATTCTTTCTAAAAGATCCCACCGGAATTCAATAGTTTTCTTCATAAAGGAACCAACACAAGAAGTATCAAGCATGGATTAATCATTACGAGAAAGCCGAGCATAAAAATTCTGGATAATAATTTCTCTTGAGAGCTCATGATTGGGGCATGAATATAACATGGACGTAAGCCTCCCCCAAGCTTGAGCGATACATTATCCTTCACGAGGCCAAAAATTATATATATAATTCTGATCACGATGAACGCGATGCATAGGATAATTTTTTTGGTTGAACACCATTTTTAATCGGTTCCAGTTCCAAGATCCAATATCATCGCATAGCCTATACCATGCTAATGTTTTTTCCCTCAAGCATAAAGGAAAAACCTTCTTCATAACTTTATCCCTGGGTAGACCTGCAAGCTTAAACAATCCACAAATTTGTTCCGCATATATCAAGTGCATATCAGGATGTTCGGTTCCATCTCCTGCATAAGGATTAGCTAGCAGTTGTTCTATCATACCCGAAGGGATTTCATATTCAATATTTTCAGTAGGTGCAGCGGGTTGAGGGGTAGCTAATTATGGTTCCGGATGAGGTGAAGATACCCCGAACAGACCCCTCAAATGATTGTTTTCCATAGTGACAAGTGACAATAAATTTCAGCACACTATATAAATGTTTCCTTACCGAATTCCACTTAACAAAAGAGCTTCACTCGCTAGCAACAGCGCCAGAAAATTGCCTTGATGATCCAAAAGTATAGGGGATCAATTGTAGATCTTTTAAATAAGTAAGAATGTCGAACCCAATGAGTAGCAGAAGGAAATGAAAAGTAGTTTTCAGTAAGGTAGTGTCTGCAAGTGCTGAAATTGTAAGTAGCAAGTAGTTTGATAGCAAGGTAATTTGCAACGAGCAAGTTACAATAATTGTAACAAGTATGCAGCAAGGTAGCCCAATCCTTCTGAGGCAAAGTACAGGCCAAAACGGTCTCTTATAATAAGCAAAGCGTTCTTGAGGGTACACGGGAATTTCATCTAGTCACTTTCATCATGTTGGTTTGATTTGTGTTCGCTACTTTGACACTTTTATATGTGGGTGGACCGTTGCTTAGGTGCTGTTCTTACTTGAAAAAACATCCTACTAATGATCAACCCTCCCACAAGCATCTGCAACTACGAGAAAAGTATTAAGAATAAATTCTAACCATAGGATTAAACTCTAGGATCCAATCGGTCCCGTTCGGAATAGTGCATAAACTGGGGCTTAAGTTTCTGTCACTCTCGCAACCCACCATCTATTTACTACTCCACAATGCATTCCCTTAGGCCGAAATATGGTGAAGTGACTTGTAGTCGATGTTCAAATGACACCACTAAGGAAATCACAAAATACATACTATCAAAATATCAAACACATATCAAATTCACATGATTGCTTGCAACATGATTTCTCCCGTGACCTCAAGAACAAAGGTAACTACTCACAAGTGATGAACATGCTCAAGATCATAGGGGTATAAATATGCATAATAGATTTGAACATATAATCTTCCACCAAATATACCATATTGTAATCAACTACAAGATGTAATCAACACTTCTAGTCACCCCCTAGCAACAATCTATAGTTCTGGTGGAAAGATTGAACACAAGAGATGAACTAGGGTTTGAGATGAGGTGGTGCTGGTGAAGATGTTGATGGAGATTTCCCTCCCCAAGATGGGAGAGTAGTTGGTGATGACACTAGTAGAAAACATGGCTTTGGTCCAGGCCTGTCCAGCCCATTAGCCCCGGTTCAATAAAGAACCGGGACTAATGGGGGCATTGGACCCGGTTTGTGAGCCCAGGGGGCCGGCCGGGCACGTGCGCCATTGGTCCTGGTTTGTCTGGACCTTTTGGTCCCGGTTGGTGCAACGAACCGGGACCAATAGGTCTTGCTCCTGGCCCACCACCATTGGTCCCGGTTGGTGACATGAACCGGGACCAAAGGCTCCCCTTTAGCCCCGGTTCGTATCACCAACCGGGACCAATGAGGTGCCTATATATACCCCCTCGTGCAAGAGCAGAGCACACTGCTCTGTTTTTTCTGCCCGAGGGGGAGAGGGCTTGGTGGTGCTCTAGCTCACCTCCTATGCACACAACATGTTCGATGGAATGCCCGAGCCACACTAGTAAAGGTTTTGTCCTCTCGAAGCTCTATTTTCTCTGAGATTGATGTGTACCTAAGGCCATTAGTTGAAGAAATTTTACAGCTGTGGAATGGAAACGGTGTACGTGCGTGAGATGAGCACAGACAGGAGGATTTTGACCTAAAGGCGTTGCTGTTCGTGACCATCAACGATTGGCCCGCTCTCAGTAACCTTTCAGGACAGACAAACAAAGGATACCATGCATGCACGCACTATTTAGATGACAGTGAAAGTATATACCTGGACAAATGCAGGAAGAATGTGTACCTGGGCCATCATCGATTTCTTCTGACCAACCATCAATGTCGAAAGAAAGGCAAGCATTTCAAAGGCGAGGCAGATCACCGGAAGAAGCCCGCCATGCGTACCGGTGATCACGTACTTGCTATGGTCAATGATTTACACGTAATCTTTGGAAAGGGCCCCGGCGCACTAGCTGTTCCGAATGACGCTGAGGGACATGCACCCATGTGGAAGAAGAAATCTATATTTTGGGACCTACCCTACTGGAAAGAACTAGAGGTCCGCTCTTCAATCGACGTGATGCACGTGACGAAGAACCTTTGCGTGAACCTGCTAGGCTTCTTTGGCGTGTATGGAAAGACAAAAGATACAGCTGAGGCACGGGAGGACCTGCAACATTTGCACGAAAAAGACGCATGCCTCCGAAGCAGTATGAAGGTCCTGCCAGCTATGCTCTTACGAAAGAAGAGAAATAAATCTTCTTTGAATGCCTGCTCAGTATGAAGGTCCCGACTGGCTTCTCGTCGAATATAAAGGGAATAATAAATATGCCAGAGAAAAAGTTCCAGAACCTAAAGAATCATGACTGCCACGTGATTATGACGCAACTGCTTCCGGTTGCATTGAGGGGGCTTCTACCGGAAAATGTCCGATTAGCCATTGTGAAGCTATGTGCATTCCTCAATGCAATCTCTCAAAAGGTGATCGATCCAGAAATCGTACCAAGGCTAAGGAGTGATGTGGTGCAATGTCTTGTCAGTTTCGAGCTGGTGTTCCCACCATCCTTCTTCAATATCATGACACACGTCCTAGTTCATCTAGTCGACGAGATTGTTATTCTGGGGCCCGTATTTCTACACAATATGTTCCCCTTTGAGAGGTTCATGGGAGTCCTAAAGAAATATGTCTGTAACCGCGCTAGGCCAAAAGGAAGCATCTCCATGGGCCATCAAACAAAGGATGTCATCGGGTTTTGTGTTGACTTCATTCCTGGCCTTAATAAGATAGGTCTCCCTAAATCGCGGTACGAGGGGAGACTGACTGGAAAAGGCACGCTTGGAAGGGACTCAATAATATGCAGGGACGGATATTCTTGGTCTCAAGCACACTACACAGTTCTACGGAACTCTACCTTGGTGACCCCGTATGTCGATGAACACAAGAACAGTCTGCGCTCCAAACACCCGGAGCAGTGCGACGACTGGATTACATGTGAACACATCAGGACTTTCAGCAGTTGGTTGGAAACATGTCTCAGAGGTGACAACACTGTTTGTGATGAGTTGTACTTGTTGTCCAGGGGACCATCTTTGACTGTATTGATTTACAAAGGATACGAGATAAATGGGAATACATTTTACACGATTGTCCAAGATCAAAAGAGCACCAACCAAAACAGCGGTGTCCGCTTTGATGCAGCAACCGAGAGGGGAAAGGACACATATTATGGTTACATAGTGGACATATGGGAACTTGACTACGGACATGATTTTAAGGTCCCTTTTTTTAAGTGCAAATGGGTCAATCTGTCAGGAGGCGGGGTACAGGTAGACCCATAGTACGGAATGACAACAGTGGATCCGAAAAATCTTGGGTACACTGACGAATCGTCCGTCCTAGCCAATGATGTGGCACAGGTTATCTATGTGAAGGACATGTCTACCAGAACGAGAAAAAGAAAAGATAAGGAAGCGAATACATCATACGATGAGACAAAGCGCCACATAGTTCTTTTAGGAAAAAGGGACATCCTGGGAGTGGAGGGCAAGACAGACATATCTGAAGATTATGAAAAGTTTCATGAAATTCCTCCCTTCAAAGTCAAGGTTGACCCAAGCATTCTGATAAACAATGAAGATTATCCATGGTTACGGCGCAATAAGCAAATGACACAAGCGAAGAAAAAGTGAAGACTTTTTTCCGCAACTATTATGATGATACCATGCCAACTTTGTAACAGACGAGTATGATACCATTGTCTGTTTTGTACATGCACATGCTATGCCAACTTTTTCAGAGTTCATTTGAAAACTATGAATTTAGGTGTTCATTTTCTTAGTAAAGTTAACCACAAACTTGTGATTCACACAAATTTCAAAGAATTCAAATTTTAATTATTCAAATTTGAAAACTAATGGCACTAACGGAAAGTTTATAATTTTTCTAAAACTAATGGCACTAACAAAAATAATTAAAAATAAAGCAAAAAAAAAAAGAAAATAAATAATGCAGAAAACAAAACAAAAAACTTGCAAAAAAATAGCAACAATAAGTATTTTGTTGTAAGTAGAAACAAAATAAAATAAATAAAGCAACAAAGAAAACAAATAATTTCAAAATTAAACTATTCAAATTTGAATACTACTTGCACTAACATAAAGTTTGTAATTGGTTTTACCTAAAGCAATAATATTCACAAAGAAACTCTAAATACAGCAAAAAACAACTTAGAAATAAATAAAGAAGAAACAGAAAAAAAATGGCGCTGCACAGTGAGCCTGCAAGGCCTACGGCCCAGGATGCAGCTGGACTATAAGGCCCAGCAGACTCACAGGGCAGCGCGCAGAGTTAGGCCCAGAAGCCTGCAATAGAGAGGAGTTCAATACAGCCACCGCAGTGGGGCATATAAACCACTCCTAGCCCCTGTCAACTAGCAAGGTGGGACTAAAGATTTTCGCCGTGGGGCAGGACAAGGGATTTGGTCCCGGTTGGTGGCAACAACCGGGGCTAAAGGGGGGGCATTCGTCCCGGTTCATGGCACCAACCGGGACCAATGCACCCCTTTAGTCCCGGTTGGTGGCACCAACCGGGACCAAAGGTCTCTCCTTCCCGCCCTTTGGGTTGCTGAAAAGGGACCTTTGGTCCCGGTTGGTGGCACCAACCGGGACTAAAGGGGGGCATTCGTCCCGGTTTGTGCCACGAACCGGGACCAATGCCCTGTCTATATAAGTAGCACTTGTGAAAATTCGTTTCAGTTATCTCTTCCCCGCCCCCGACGCCGCCAAGCTCGAGCTCTCCGTCGCCCCGTCGCCCCGCGCCGTCGCGTCGTCGCCCCGCGCCGTCCCCTCGTCGCTCCTCGTCGCCGGCGCCCTCTGCCCCCGCGCTCCTCGTCGCCGGCGCCCTCTGCCTGCCCCTGCGCTGTGAGCCGCCGCGCCCCTGCCCGGCTCTGTTATATGCAATATATATGTTTTTTTTTCATATGTGATATGATATGTATATATATGTGTATGTGTATATATATAGTTGCTTATGTGTATATGTATATGTGTATATAGTTGATGTATGTGGCTATAATGTATATGTGTATGTGATGTATATGTGTATGTGGCTATAATTTTTTTTTATTTTTCTTAGGAATTTGCTAAATATATATGTTTAAAATGTTTTTTTGTTCATAGAAAGTTTTTTGTTCATATATAAAAAGTTACAATTGTAGAAAAGTTTTATATATGCAAAAGTTACAAATTTAGAAAAAGAAGGATAGGAAAGAAGAAAATAAGAAGAGGAAAGAAAGAAGAAGAGGAGAGGAAGAAGAGGAGAAATAAATAAGAAGAAGAGAAAAGAAGAAAAATAAGAGGAGAAGAATAAAGGAATAGAGGAGAAGAAGAGAAAATTAATAGAGGAGAAGAAGAGAAATTTTTTCTTCTTCTCCTCTATTCCTTTCTTCTTCTCTTTTTTTTTCTTTTTTTCTTCGATCTTCTCCTTTATCTGTTCCTTTCTTCTTCTCGTCTTTTTTTTTCTTCTTCTTCCTCTTCTTCTTTTTTATCGGGTACGTCGTTGTCGATATACCCCCTCCCCGATAACTTCGACATGAGGGGGGGGGAGTCGAGGGTCATCGAGGGACCGAGGGTCGTCAAGGGTCGAGGATCGCCGAGGGGTCGAGAGGTTGCCTAGTGTCAAAGTATTGAAGAAATCCATGCCTTCATCATTTGCCAGAAGTAACCAGGGCATGTTAGTACGAAGTTCTGGAAAGTTATTTTGGAACGGAGTTCCTGATAGGATAATCCATCTGTTGTTACGAACTATCCTATCTGGGACTCCGTTCCAAAATAACTTTGGAGAGCTTCGTACCATCATGCGTCTGTTACTTTCTCCTAATGATGAAGACATGGTTTTGTTGAATCCTTTGACACTAGACAAAATGTGACATGAGGGGGTCTAGGGTTGTGGATATCGCCGAGTAGTCGAGGGTCGAGGGGTCGAGAGGTTGCCTAGTGTCAAAGTATTGAAGAAATCCATGCCTTCATCATTTGCCAGAAGTAACCGGGGCATGTTGGTACGAAGTTCTGGAAAGTTATTTTGGAACGGAGTTCCTGATAGGATAATCCGTCTTTTGTTACGAATTATCCTATCTGGGACTCCGTTCCAAAATAACTTTGGAGAGCTTCGTACCATCATGCGTCTGTTACTTTCGCCTAATGATGAAGACATGGTTTTGTTGAATCCTTTGACACTAGACAAAATGTGACATGAGGGGGTCTAGGGTTGTAGATCACCGAGCAGTCGAGGGTCGAGGGGTCGAGAGGTTGTCTAGTGTCAAAGTATTGAAGAAATCCATGCCTTCATCATTTGCCAGAAGTAACCGGGGCATGTTGGTACGAAGTTCTGGAAAGTTATTTTGTAACGAAGTTCCTGATAGGATAGTCCGTCTTTTGTTACGAATTATCCTATCTGGGACTCCATTCCAAAATAACTTTGGAGAGCTTCGTACCATCATGCGCCTGTTACTTTCGCCTAATGATGAAGACATGGTTTTGTTGAATCCTTTGACACTAGACAAAATGTGACATGTGGGGGTGTAGGGTTGTGGATCGCCGAGCAGTCGAGGGTCGAGGGTCGTCCAGGGGTCGAGGTTACTAAAAAGAAAATTACTCTATCGGGAACTCCATCCAAAACAACTTTGAAGAGCTTCTCGTACCCTTATGCGCCTGTCATTTCCGGCTAATGATGAAGTCATGGTTTTCTTGAAATCTTCGATATTACCCCCTCCTTGAAGCGTTCTCGAGGCCACCCCTAACCCTTGAAGTGTTGTCGCGGCCACCCGAAACCCTAGAGAAGCAGCGTCGAGGCCACAAATTAATATATATGATCCCTTACTGTGATTAGCTGGCTAGTTCTACGTTTGCCATTAATATATCCATCTGTCATGTTTGAATAATAATTGGCATGTTGTAAATATTTGTAGAAACTATGGACGACAACCCCCAAGACGAAGCACAAGAAGCGATGTTGCTGGACATAATCGCAGACGGACAAGATGCCGTCTTGTCGTTTCTCAACGACACCAATGAGCTGCTGGAAAGAGAGGAAGATCCAGGCTATGGTTATGATGGCTCCGGTGACCCAATGCACATGCAAGAAGTAGACCGTGGGGACGGCTCCGGTGTCTCAATGCCGGTGCAAGAAGGAGACCGTGATGATGGCTCCGGTGACCGAACCGAGTCCGGCCAGCCGGTATATCTATTAGTTAAGCCTTTGCTGACTAGTTAATTGGTGCATTCATTAACTCTCGTCTTTGTTCTTTTTTCTAGCCCTCCGAATCGAGCAAATCTTCGGTAAAGAGACGAGGCGCGAAGAAAAAGTTGAGGTCGGATGAAAAGTTTGAGATCACAGAAATCGCGCGCACCAGCGAACCGATTGAACCCATCCGAACAAAGAACGCATTTGTTAATCAGTGCGGGGTTCTGGTTAGGGACAAGATCCCGATCAGCATCCATCAATGGTTAAAGCCGGCTGCAGAAGACGCTCAGGTGTCTTATGTCACTGATATGCAGAAAGAAGATCTTTGGACTAAGCTGAAGTCAAATTTCACCCTACCGCCAGAGGCTGATCCGGCGAAGCCAGTTACAGAGGATTTAATCAAGTCTTTTGCTCTTACGAAGATGGCAGAACTATTCAGGGGGTGGAAGAAACACCTGAATAAGTTTGTCCGCAAAAAAGAGACTCCAGAATTCCAGGGCATATATGAGAAGATCAGAGATGACTGGCCCGCATTTGTGGCCTATAAGACATCGAAAAAGAGTAAGAAGATGTCGGCGACAAACCAGAAAATGTTGCGAAGAAGATGCATCACCATCGCACAGGGTCAGGTGGCTACCTCAGAGCCCGGCCTAAGTGGGCCAAGGCTGAGAATGATCTGCTTCAGAAAGGGACCGAACGAGAGACGATGAACTGGCCAGACCATTGCCGGACTTGGTTCTTCGAGGCTGGCGGAACCTTGGACCCTGTATCAGGGAGGTGCATTTTGACGGACAAGCAATTGGAAATACCACTCAAGAAACTTCGTTACTATATCAAAGCAAGGGACGTTCTTTCCCTACAGAGAGAACGACGAGCTCACAATGGCCCTCGGGAATCCTGAGCACCCTGGACGGACACGAGGCACGCCAGGCTCCGTTCCGTGGAGTGCTGGGTTTCCGGACGCAGGCGGTTACAAATGCCACGAGAGGAGGAAGAAAGTGCAGCAGACCGAAATGCAGGCGATGCGCGCCAGAATAGAAGCGATAGAGGAACGAGAAGCAAATCGGGACAAAAGAACTGCCGAAGCTTCCCCCGAAGCTACCCCGCCATCTCAGCGGAGAAGCAGCGTGGCTTCCACCGAGCTACTTCAGCCGAAGCATGTCTTGACGGCTCCTGCCAGCTATCCCGTGGATGCTATCACCGAGTCTCAAAATTGCCACCTTATGACGCAATGGATAAATATGAAGGTCAAGGCGGCTGCTGGCTCTTTTTATCCTACTGGACCCGGCGCAACTTTTCACTGCCGGCAGATTCCAAAAGGATATGCTAGGGTGATGGTGGATGAAATAACGGAGGGATTTGAGGACCTCCAGCTTGACCACCCTACCGGTGAAGGGGAGACTGAGCTGGGTTCTTCACTGAAGACTCCATGCCTATGGCGGAAGGACCTCATCAACATTCTCAACTGGACGCCTTCGCCTCCTCCTCCGACGACGACGAGTCAGGGCACTCCACCTCCTCCACCGCCTCCTCCTCCGGCGAGTGACGATCAGGGCACTCCAGCTCCTTCTCCGGCGCGTGCTGGCACTCCGCCTCCTTCTCCGCCTGCGCCGGGGCGCCCGAGCAGCCAGCCTCCTCCTTCTCCGCCTAGTCAGCAAGGACGGAAGAGACCTGCCACCGCTCCGGCTGCTCCTTCTCTGGCGCGTAAGCAAGGAAAGAAGGCATCCGCTTTGTGTGATCTGTCGGCGTCTAGCAGTACAGCCAGAGGCGGGAGGCAGTACAGATTCGGTCCTTCTCTCACGCCTTTAGAGAAGTTACCATACGAGAGGTCCGTCGAGGAAAACAGGAAGATCGCTGAAGGTGAAGTGAACGACTGGCTTGAAGGGTTGAAAGCACAGAGACATCCACCTCCGGAGGAGAAGATAGATCCGGTGAAAGCAAAGCGCACTCTTGCTGCCCTGAAGAAACCAGCGAAAAGTCAGCCGAAAGACAACTATGACCGCATTATTGAAAAGTCATTTCACAAAGCGAAGCGGTCGGGAAGTACTAAAAGTGATCAAAGGTTAGCAGAAGGACGAGCTGGGAAACAAATTGCCCAGCTCGGCGAACAAGCGGACCAATCGTGCCCCCCGCTCAAGGTGTCTAGCGACATGGTCGCTAATGATCCGAGGATGGTGCCCGGTTATAGCAATCTTGGAGATTACCTGCCCGACGATGTACATTATGATTTCTTGGAGGTGTAGATACAAAGATACGAGTACGGGAAGCCTCTCGTCAAAGATGAAAGATCTCTATCAACGATGATGCGAAGATTGCATGATTGGTACTTGAAAATCTGCAGAGTCTGGGGGAGGGATAGTTTGTATTGAGAGTTAAACCGGAGCATGGCCTCGTTGGAATTGAACTGTTGCCTATTCCATTTGAGGAGTTCTATCAGTTTTTCAATCAATTGGCCCTCGATAAAGCAACGGTCACCTGCTACTGTCTGTAAGTAGTACTACTTCTGTCATTAAGTCTCTCTATATAGCTCAGCTCTTTCATTACATGTATTTATAATTATCCTCACTATATTATGCAGATTGAAGATCGTCGAATTGAAGAAAAGACAAGTCGGTGATATTGGGTTCATTAACACATACCTCGTAGATGCAACCGAGGTTACATTGCGTGCCTCAGATACCGAGGTCAACTTGCTACGATCGTTGGTGGTAAATGAAAACAAAGATATAATACTCTTTCCTTACAACTTCAAGTGAGTGTTACTGTCTTGTGCATATGCGGTTTCCCTTATATATCAGTCAAGGTTATAGTAATGTAATTGATGAGTTCATGCATGCGTGCGCAGTTTCCACTATATTCTCCTAGAGATTAAGCTTGAGCAGGGAGTAGTAACTATCTTGGACTCTAAACGAAAAGATCCCAAGGAGTATGCGGACATGACTCAAATGCTCGAGAAGTAAGTTAAATCAATCATTATCCACCATGCATATCAGCAACTTTGTTCATTTCTGATATCAAGTAATTATTTTCTTTGCCTGGCAGGGTTTGGAGAAAATTCACCAAAAAAGCTCCGGGACTGCCGAAGAAGCTGGAATTTAGACACACGAAAGTAAGTACTATATAGTAGCATGTTCCGCGCATCTCCTATATATTGATTCAAGCACTAGTTTCATCAATACCATTTGGCATTCTTGCTTATCTGTTTGATTGAGCTCTATTTCTTGTAAAGTGGTTGTGGCAGGAACAAGGGAATGATTTCCGTGGATACTACATTTGCGAGTCCATCCGCCACACGACCTGTGAGCGGGGCTACTCTGAAGCACAATTTGAAGTGCGTAAGAAATTAATAATATTCACAATTTTATTTCATTACCATCATTTGTGTTGAGTTTCATTTATTCATATATATATATATATATATATATATGTGTGTGTGTGTGTGTGTGTGTGTGTGTGTGTGTGTGTGTGTGTGTATTGACCTCCTTCTTCAAATTAGATCTTTCGGATGCGGAATGAACTCCTAGCACCAGATCGTCTGCGAGCAATTCAAGAGGAATTGGCGGCATTCTTCCTTGACCACGTGATCGCGCCAGACGGAGAATACTATGTGGACCATGCATCCATCGTATAGGATATTATATTTGTAAGAGATAATTATTGTATATATGCACCTGGTAGTGTCGGATAGATATACGAGAACTTGTTGTTCGACCAATCTCTTGGAGAAGGAGAGGTAGTCGATATTACTTCTCTCTGTATGCATATATATGTTGATTACGATCTTCTGTTTCCTTCGTTTGCTTACTAGCTAGCTAGCTAGCTAGCGTGTCTAGTCCTCTCTATACGTATCTGTAGTACGTAGCGTCGACCAAGCACGGACATAAAAGAGGACACTTCTCTCTATTAATTAGCTAGCTAACACAATATATGAAACACCTAAATTAACCCCCCAAAACCTCC
>LR738713.1:661988674-662020604 GCA_902687465.1 Secale cereale
AAAACCACAGCCACATAAATGCTGACGCGCGGATGCCTTTTGGTCCCGGTTGGTGCCACCAACCAGGACCAAAGGCCCTCCTGCCTGGGCTCCACGCACAAGCCACGTGGAGACCCATCTGCCCCGGTTCTAGACTAAACCGGGACTAAAGGGCTAGGGCATTAGTACCGACCCTTTAGTCTCGGTTCAAGAACCGGGGCTAAAGGCCCTTACCAACCGAGGCAGATGTCCCTTTATCTACTAGTGTGATGATGATGATGATGATTCCCCCTTCCGTGAGGGAAGTTCCCCCGGCGGAATCGCTCCGCCGGAGGGCAAAAGTTCTCATGCCCACATCCCGCCTCGAGACGGCGATGTTCCTTCCCGAAAGTATTTTTCTTATTTCTTTCTAGGTCAACATCGCTTATATACCAGAAGATGTGCACCGGAGGTGGGCCGAGGAGACCACAATACACCAGGGCGCGCCCAGGTGGGTTGTGCCCACCTGGTGGCCCCCCTCTGGTGTTTATTGACTCCAATATATCTTAAATATTCCATAAAAAATCCTCATGGAGTTTCAGCTCATTTGGAGTTGTGCAGAATAGGAGGCCTGACATAGCTTTTTCAGGTCCTGATTTCCAACTGCTAGAATTCTCCCTCTTGGTGTGTTCCTTGCAAATTATGAGAGAAAGGGCATTAGAATTACTCCAAAAAGCATTATTATGGACAAAAACATTGTAAATAACAGTAAGAAAACATGATGCAAAATGGACGTATCAACCACCTTCGGTGCCCCTCTTCTGATATATAAGTCATTTTGACCTAGAAAAACAAAGGAGAGGACTTTCGGGACGGAATGCCGCCGTCTCGAGGCGGAACTTGGGTAGGAGCACTTTTGCCCTCCGGCGGAGCGATTCCGCCGGGGGAACTTCCCTCCAGGAGGGGCAAATCATCGTCATCATCACCAACAACTCTCCCATCTGGGGGAGGGCTATCGTCATCAACATCTTCACCAGCATCATCTCATCTCAAACCCTAATTCATCTCTTGTGTTCAGTCTTCTTACCGGAACTATAGATTGTTGCTTGTAGGTGGCTAGTAGTGTTGATTACATCTTGTAGTTGATTACTATATGGTTTATTTGGTGGAAGATTATATGTTCAGATCCATTATGCTATATATTAACCCTCTGATATTGAGCATGTTCATCACTTGTGAGTAGTTATCTTTGTTCTTGAGGTCATGAGAGAAATCATGTTGCAAGTAATCATGTTAATTTGATATGTGTTCAATATTTTGATAGTATGTATGTTGTGATTCCCTTAGTGGTGTCATGTGAACGTCGACTACATGACACTTCACCATATTTGGGCCTAAGGGAATGCATTGTGGAGTAGTAATTAGATGGTGGGTTGCGAGAGTGGCAGAAGCCTAAACCGCAGTTGATGCACTATTCCGTATGGGTCTGATTGGATCCAAAAGTTTAATGCTATGGTTAGAATTTATTCTTAATACTTTTCTCGTAGTTGCAGATGCTTGCAGGAGGGTTAATCATAGTAGGAGGTTTGTTCAAGTAAGAACAGCACCTAAGCACCGATCCACCCACATATCAAATTATCAAAGTAGCGAACACGAATTAAACCAACATGATGAAAGTGACTAGATGAAATCCCGTGTACCCTCAAGAACGCTTTGCTTATTATAAGAGACCATTTTGGCTTGTCCTTTGCCTCAAAAGGATTGGGATATCTTGCTGCATTATTGCTACCATTATTTTTACTTGCTCGTTACAAAATTATCTTGCTATCAAATCACTTTGCTACTTACAATTTCAGCACTTGCAGACACTACCTTACTGAGAAACACTTTTCAGTTCCTTCAGCTCCTCGTTGGGTTCGACACTCTTATTTATCGAAAAGAGCTACAATTTATCCCCTATACTTGTGGGTTGTCAAGGCGGTTTTCTAGCGCCGTTGCTGGGGAGTGAAGCTCTTCTGGTAAGTGGAAATTGGTAAGGAAACATTCATATAGTGTACTAAAATTTATTGTCACTTGTTACTATGGAGAACAATCCTTTGAGGGGTTTGTTCGGTGTATCTTCAACTCGACCAGAACCAAAATTAGCTACCCCTCAACCCGCTGCACCTACTTAAAATATTGAATATGAAATTCCTTCGGGTATGATAGAACAGCTGCTAGCTAATCCTTATGCCGGAGATGGAACCGAACATCCTGATATGTACTTGATATATGTGGAACAAATCTATGGATCGTTTAAGCTTGTAGGTCTACCCAGGGATCAAGTAATGAAGAAGGTTTTTTCGTTATCTTTGAAGGAAAAAGCATTAGCATGGTATAGGCTATGCGACGATATTGGATCTTGGTACTGGAACCGATTGAAAATGGAGTTTCAACAAAAGAATATCCTATGCATCTAGTTCATCGTGATCGAAATTATAGATATAATTTTTGGCCTCGTGAAGGAGAAAGTATCACTCAAGCTTGGGGGAGGCTTAGGTCAATGTTATATTCATGCCCCAATCATGAGCACTCAAGATAAATTATTATTCAGAATTTTTATGCTCGGCTTTCTCGTAATGATCAATCCATGCTTGATACTTCTTGTGCTGGTACCTTTTTGAAGAAAACTACTGAATTCTGGTGGGATCTTTTAGATAGAGTTAAACGCAACTCTGAAGATTGGGAACTTGACGAAGATAAAGAGTCAGGTATGAAGCTTAAGTATGATTGTGTTAAATCTTTTATAAATATCGATGCCTTTTCAAAGTTTAGAACTAAATATGGACTTGACTCTGAGATAGTAGCCTCCTTTTGTGAATCTTTCTGCTCATGTTGATCTCCCCAAAGAGAAGTGGTTCTAATATCATCCACCTGTTAAAGAATAAATTAAAGAACTGCTACCAGTTAAAGAAGAAACTATACTTTATAATGTTGATCCAGTTGTTCCTACTGCTTACATTGAAAAGCCACCTTTCCCTGTTAGGATAAAGGAACATGCTAAAGTTCCCACTATGGTTAACAAAAGCTATATTATAGCACCTAAACCTGATGAACAAATTAGAGTAGAGCCTAATATTGCTATGGTCAATGATCTCTTGGAAGAAAATGTAGATGGGCATGTTATTTGACTTAATGATGAAGCTGCTAGAATTGCCAAAACCTGATAAAAAGGATAAACATAGACCAGTTGTCGGCATGCCCGTTGTCTCGGTCAAAATAGGAGATCATTGTTATCATGGTTTGTGTGACATAGGTGCTAGTGTGAGGGCTATCCCTTACTCTTTATACCAAGAAATTATAAATAACATAGCACCTGCAGAAATAGAAGACATTGATGTCACTATTAAACTGGCTAATAGAGATACTATATCACCAATTGGGATTGTTAGAGATATTGAAGTCTTCTGTGGGAAAATAAAATACCCGACTGATTTCCTTGTTCTTGGTTCCCCACAAGATGACTTCTGTCCCATTATCTTTGGTAGACCCTTCTTAAACACCTTTAATGCTCAAATAGATTGTCAGAAACAAACTGTCGGTGTTATTTTTTGTAACGAATCTCATGAATTTAATTTCTCCAAGTTTAATAGAAAATGTCATGAAAATAATTGCATAGTAAGGATGAAACTATTGATCTTGCTTCTATTGATGTGCCTCCTACTGATCCTCTATAACAATATTTGCTAGACCATGAGAATGATTTACACATGCATGAAAGAAATGAAATAGATGATAATTTCTTTGACCAACGTCCTCTTCTTAAACACAATCTACCTATCGAAACTTTAGGAGGTCCTCCTCCACCTAAAGGTGATCCTGTGTTTGAATTAAAACAATTGCCTAACACTTTGAAATATGTTTATATTGATGAAAAGAAGATAAAACCTGTTATTATTAGTGCTAACCTTTCAGAACATGAAGAAGCAAGATTATTGAAAGTTTTAAGGAAGCACCGAGATGCTATTGGATATACTCTTTATGATTTAAAGGGCATTAGTCCCACTCTATGTCAGCGTAAGATTAATATGGAACCTGATGCTAAGACCATTGTCGATCATCAACGTCGGTTAAACCCGAAGATGAAAGAAGTGGTAAGAACGGAAATATTAAAACTTCTGGAAGCAGGTATCATCTACCCTATAGCTAATAGTAGATGGGTAAGTCCCGTTCATTGTGTTCCTAAGAAGGGAGGCATTACTATTGTTCCTAATGATAAGAATGAACTTATTCCACAAAGATTTGTTACAGGATATAGAATGGTTATTGACTTTAGAAAATTAAATAAAGCCACTACAAAAAGATCATTACCTTCTACCTTTTATTGATCAAATGCTAGAAATATTATCAAAGCACACACACTTTTGCTTACTTGATGGATACTCTGGCTTTTCACAAATACCTGTTTCTCAACCTGATCAATAAAAGACTACTTTTACTTGTCCCTTCGGAACTTATGCTATAGACGTATGCCTTTTGGTTTAAGCAATGCACCTGCTACCTTTCAAAGATGTATGACTGCAATATTCTCTGACTTTTGTGAAAAGATTGTAGAGGTTTTCATGGATGATTTCTCTGTTTATGGGAAGTCATTTGATGATTGTTTAAGCAATCTTGATCGAGTTTTGCGGATATATGAACAAACAAATCTTGTCCTGAATTGGAAAAATGCCACTTTATGGTTAATGAAGGTATTGTTTTGGGTCATAAGATTTCCGAAAAGGGAATTGAGGTGGACAAAGCTAAGGTTGATGCAATTGAGAAAATGCCATGTCCCAAGGATATCATAGGTATTCGTAGTTTCTTAGGTCATGCTGGTTTCTATAGGAGATTCATCAAAGACTTTTCTAAAATTTCTAGACCTCTCACTAACTTTTTACAAAAGGATCTTCCTTTTGTTTTGATGATGATTTCTTTGAGGCCATTGAAGCACTTAAGAAAGATTTAATTTCTGCACCTATAGTTCAACCACCTGATTGGAACTTACCTTTTGAAATTACGTGTGATGCTAGTGATTATGATGTTGGTGTTGTTCTAGGACAAAGAGTTGATAAGAAACTGAATGTTATTCAATATGCTACTAAAACTCTAGACACTGCTCAAAAGAATTATGCTACCATCGAAAAATAATTCTTAGCATTTGTGTTTGCCTCCGGTGCCCCTCTTCTTGTATATTAGTCATTTTGACCTAGAAAAATAAAGGAGAGGACTTTCGGGACGGAACGCCGCCGTCTCAAGGCAGAACTTGGGAAGGAGCACTTTTGCCCTCCGGTGGAGCGATTCCGCCGGGGGAACTTCCCTCCCGGAGGGGGAAATCATCGTCATCATCATCACCAAGAACTCTCCCATCTTGGGGAGGGCTATCTTCATCAATATCTTCACTAGCACCATCTCATCTCAAAGCCTAGTTCATCTCTTGTGTTGAATCTTGTTACCAGAACTATAGATTGTTGCTTGTGGGTGACTAGTAGTGTTGATTACATCTTGTAGTTGATTACCATATGGTTTATTTGGTGGAAGATTATATATTCTGATCCAATATTCTATTCAATACCCCTCTGATCTTGAGCATGCTTATCATTTGTGAGTAGTTACCTTTGTTGTTGAGGTCACGGGAGAAATCATGTTGCAAGTAATCATGTGACTTTGATATTTGTTCTGTATTTTGATAGTATGTATGTTGTGATTCCCTTAGTGGTGTCATGTGAACGTCGACTACATGACACTTAACCATATTTGGTCCTAAAGGAATGCATTGTTGAGTAGTAATTAGATGATGGGTTGCGAAAGTGACAGAACCTTAAACCCCAGTTTATGCACTATTCCGTAATTGACCGATTGGATCCAAAAGTTTAATTCTATGGTTAGAATTTATTCTTAATACTTTTCCCGTAGTTACGGATGCTTGCGGGAGGGTTAATCATAAGTAGGAGGTTTGTTCAAGTAAGAACATCACGTAAGCACCGATCCAGCCACATATCAAATTATCAAAGTAGCGAACACAAATTAAACCAACATGATGAAAGTGACTAGATGAAATCCTGTGTACCCTCAAGAACGCATTGCTTATTATAAGAGACCATTTCAGCATGTCCTTTGCCTCAAAAGGATTGGGATGTCTTGCTGCATACTTGCTACCATTATCGTTACTTGCTCGTTACAAAATTATCTTGCTATCAATCCACTCTGCTACTTACAATTTCAGCACTTGCAGACACTACCTTACCAAGAAACACTTGTCAGTTCCTTCTGCTCCTCGTTGGGTTCGACACTCTTATTTATCAAAAAGAGCTATAGTTGATCCCCTATACTTGTGGGTCATCATGGGCCATGCTTTCATGCCGGCCACTACTTATTCATGTTGCAATGGTGGGTGTAGTGGCTCGCCCACCACATTTGGCTTATTCATGAGAATTACAAGCCACAACACCAATTGTGCTGCCATGGATGTGTTTTGCATAAATCCAATATAAAAAGCAAATGAAGCACGCATTGTATGCTTAGGCATGCAAGTTTACTAGGTAATTAGTACTCTTCATAAAAACTAGTAACACTTCAAGTTTGTTCGAGTTAACAAACCAACATCAAAATATGACATGCATCATAACTAAGTAACTAAGAGTTCATTGCTAGAAGATATTTGCACGGACCTTATTTCTTAATAAGATCTGCAAAAACCATCATCTGGAAGTTGTTGTTCCTATTGTTTCCTATTTTGACCACTCTGTGTCAACTATTAGTCGTCATCTCTTTCCCTTCAGGAATTCCCGCCAGCCAACCTCATAGAGCGATAGGCGCCCGTCTGTATCCATCTTGTATCAAACTCTAGTGACAGGACCTACTGCTCCAAGGCTTACTCCGGCCATGCTGGCAGCAGGGATGTCCTCGGCACAAATCATCTTCATAAATAATTTCTATGATACCCACGATTAAAAACAAAATAGAGCACGCAGTGTTAGACATTGTTGCCATATAGTGTTATGAATAGAAAAAACTGAAAATAAACAAAACATACCATGGTGTGTTTCACGATGTTGGTATTGGTAAGGTGATGCACAAATGGCCTCCGCAAGTTGTGCACACTTGCTTGTAGGATCGCGATGAGTTTGGCCTTCTCATCATCATTAAGCTCTTTCATTCTTTGAGAGAAAATTGCATAATTGTATGGATCATCATCGTCGTCATCTTTGGTACCCTCATCATCTTCCTCATCCTCATCCTCATGCTCCTGGTTGCTATTGTTATCCTCGCTAGCATCATCATCATCTTGTCTCTCATCATCATCATCCTAGGAATCCTCAGCATCATCCTCGTCAAGCTCATCATATTGGTTGGAGAAATACTTACTCCTTAAATTGTTGACCTCTTTCTTCAAGTAAAAGCCTCTGTACTCTCCCCTGGTAAGCTTATTATTTGAAATGTATAAGCAAGTTTATCATCAAGTCACAGACATATATAGTACACCATAGCAAGATTCATAAGTACTACACTAAAGGTTCAAACATCTGAAGCACGAAATTATATGACTAGGCACAGTGGATAGATCAACTCCTAATATAATCCTCATCAAAATCCTTGGCGAGATCATCCCAGTCTATCGGGTCATCCTCGGCATACTTCTGGTGTACAGATGCAGAGCCTCCCGACGGTACTATTCCACCAAGTGATCGATGCTTTGACGTTCACGGGGCCTGATGAGTGCCTCAGCCTTCGGGTGCTCCTGCTCCTCGGCCCTAGATACTATTGATACGTCTCCAACGTATCTATAATTTTTGATTGTTCCATGCTATTATATTATCCTTCTAGGATGTTTTATGGGCTTTTATATACATTTTTATATGATTTTTGGGACTAACCTATAAACCCAGAGCCCAGTGCCAGTTTCTGCTTTTTCCTTGTTTTTTAGTTTTACAGAAAAAGGAATACCAAACGGAGTCCAATTGACGAACCAATTTTTGATGATTTTTTCTAGACCAAAAGAAGCCCCTGAAATAAAAGAGTTGGGCCAAGAGAGTCACGGGCTTCCCACAAGGGTGGGGGGCGCGCCCACCCCAAGTGGTGGTGCCCCTATCTCGTGGACAGCCCGGAGACCCCCCCTGACGTGAGACCTACGCCAAAAAATCTAATAAATACAGAAACCTCCAGAAAATAACCTAGATCAGGAGTTCCGTCGCCGAAAGCCTCTGTTGCCATCAAAAACCAATCTAGACCCGTTCTGGCACCCTGCCGGAGGGGGATTCCCTCTCCGGTGGCCATCTTCATCATCCCGGTGCTCTCCATGACGAGGAGGGAGTAGTCCACCCTCGGGGCTGAGGGTATGTATCAGTAGCTATGTGTTTGATCTCTCTCTCTCTCTCTCTCTCTCTCTCTCTCTCTCTCTCTCTCTCTCTCTCTCGTGTTCTTGAGGTGGCACGATCTTGATGTATTGCGAGCTTTGCTTTGGATCTTATGATGTTTCTCCCCCTCTACTCTCTTGTGATGAATTGAGTTTTCCCTTTGAAGTTATCTTATCAGATTGAATCTTTAAGGATTTGAGAACACTTGATGTATGTCTTGCATGTGCTTATCTGTGGTGACAATGGGATATCACGTGATCTACTTGATGTATGCTTTGGTGATCAACTTGCGGGTTCCGTGACCTTGGGAATCTATACATAGGGGTAGGCACACATTTTCTTCTTGACTCTCCGGTAGAAACTTTGGGGCACTCTTTGAAGTTCTTTGTGTTGGTTGAATTGATGAATTAGAGATTGTGTGATGCATATCGTATAATCATGCCCACAAATACTTGAGATGACAATGGAGTATCTAGGTGACATTAGGGTTTTGGTTGATTTGTATCTTAAGGTGTTATTCTAGTACGGACTCTATGATAGATCGAACGGAAAGAATAGCTTCGTGTTATTTTACTACGGACTCTTGAAAAGATCGATCAGAAAGAATAACTTTGAGGTGGTTTCATACCCTACCATAATCTCTTCATTTGTTCTCCGCTATTAGTGACTTTGGAGTGACTCTTTGTTGCGTGTTGAGGGATAGTTATATGATCCAGTTATGTTATTATTGTTGAGAGAACTTGCACTAGTGAAAGTATGGACCCTAGGCCTTGTTTCCTAGCATTGCAATACCTTTTATGCTCACGTTTACCACTAGTTACCTTGCTGTTTTTATATTTTTCTTATTACAAAAACCTATATCTACCATCCATATTGCACTTGTATCACCATCTCTTCGCCGAACTAGTGCACCTATATAATTTACCATTGTATTGTGTGTGTTGGGGACACAAGAGACTCTTTGTTATTTGGTTGCAGGGTTGTTTGAGAGAGACCGTCTTCATCCTACGCCTCCCACAGATTGATAAACCTTATGTCATCCACTTGAGGGAAATTTGCTACTGTCCTACAAACCTCGGCACTTCGAGGCCCAACAACTATCTCATGTTAGGAGGAGCTATATCACTCACACGCCAAGCATCCTCAGAAAAGTTGATATGGGCCCTTTACCCCCGGTACTCGAGTGCCTCAGCATCTGCTACCTCTTGAGCTTGCGTTGTATTCCCTCGAACAGGAAAGGGAGATGCAGCACGGTAGCGTAAGTATTTCCCTCTGTTTTTTAGAACAAAGGTATCAATCCAGTAGGAGACCACTCGCGAGTCCCTCGCACCTGCACAAACAAATAAGAACTTCGCAACCAACACGATAAGGGGTTCTCAATCCCTTTATGGTCACTTACGAGAGTGAGATCTGAGAGAGATGATAGTTTATATTTTTGGTATTTTTAGTTTAATAAAACAGCAAATAAAAGTGATAAAATTAAAGTAGATGTTGATTGATATGTTGAGGATAGACTCGGGTCCATAGTTTTCTCTAATGGCTTCTCTCATGATAGCGATATTATATGGCGGGTAAACAAATTACTGTCGAGCAATTGATACAAAAGCGAATAATTATGAGACTATCTAGGCATGATCATTGTATATAGGCATCAGGTCCGAGACAAGTAGACCGACTCCTGCCTGCATCTACTACTATTACTCCACACATCGACCGCTATCCAGCATGCATCTAGTGTATTGAGTTCATACGAACAGAGTAACGCCTTAATCAAGATGACATGATGTAGAGGGATAAACTCAAGCAATATGATGTAAACTCCATCTTTTTATCCTCGATGGCAACAATACTATACGTGCCTTGCCGCCCCTACCGTCACTGGGAAAGGACACCGCAAGATTGAACCCAAAGCCAAGCACTTCTCCCATTGCAAGAACTATAGATCTAGTAGGCCAAACAAAACCAATAATTCGAAGAGACTTCCAAGGATATTATGAGAACACATAAAAAGTTCAGAGAAGAACCAAATATCTTACATAGATAACCTTGATCATAAACTCACAATTCATCGGATCTCGACAAACACACCGCAAAAAGAGATTATATCGAATAGATCTCCTCAAAGACCGAGGAGAACTTTGTATTGAGATCCAGAGAGAGAATAAGCCATCTAGATACTAGCTATAGACCCGAAGGTCTGTGGTAACCTACTCACAACTCATGGTGAGGGCGATGATGATGATGATGATGAAGGCCTCCGTGATGGATCCCCCTCCGGTGGAGCTCCTGAACAAGCTCCAAGATGGGATCTCCACGGGAACAGAAGCTACGACGGTGGAATTAGGGTTTTCTCTCTGTATATGGTTTTTCTGGGGTACGTGAACTTATATAGGAAGAAGGGGGCACCGGGGGACGCTCGAGTGGGCCTCGAGGTAGGGGGCGCGCCCCCCACCCTCGAGGGCCACTCGAGGCTCCCCTGACGTGGTTCTCAAGTTCCTCTGGCGTGATTTTCTCCAAAAATATCTCTCGCGGAGGTTTCATTCCATTTGGACTCTGTTTGATATTCCTTTTCTGCAAAACCCTAAAATAGGCAAAAAAACAGCAATGTGGACTGGGCCTTTGGGTTAGTAGGTTAGTCCTAAAAATGATATAAAAGTGAATGATAAAGCCCATTAAACATCCAAGACTTCATAAATAATAGCATGGAACAATCTAATAGGTAAACTACTCACAATCTATGGTGAGGGCGATAATGATGATGATGAAGGCCTCCGTGATGGATCCCCCTCCTGTGGAGCTCCGGAACAGGCTCCAAGATGGGATCTCCATGGGAACAGAAGCTACGGTGGTGGAATTAGGGTTTCTCTATGTATATGGAGTTTTTGGGGTACGTGGACTTATATAGGAAGAAGGGGCCACCGGGGGACGCTCGAGTGGGCCTCGAGGTAGGCGGCGCGCCCTGGGAAGGGGGGCGCGCCCCCACCCTCGAGGGCCACTCGAGGATCCCCTGAAGTGGTTCTCAAGTTCTTCTGGCGTGATTTTCTCCAAAAATATCTCTCGCGAAGTTTTCATTCCGTTTGGACTCCGTTTGATATTCCTTTTCTGCAAAACCCTGAAATAGGCAAAAACAGCAATCTGCACTGGGCCTTTGGGTTAGTAGGTTAGTCCCAAAAATGATATAAAAGTGAATGATAAAGCCCATTAAACATCCAAGACTTCATAAATAATAGCATGGAACAATCAAAAATTATAGATACGTTGGAGACGTATCACACCCCAAGGTAATATTCAAGGACAACCAAAAGCCTTTGCTTGGGGATGCCCTGGGAAGGCATCCCCTCTTTCGTCTTCGACTATCAGTAACTATACTTGAGGCTATATTTTTATTCACCACATGGTATGTGTTTTGCTTGGAGCGTCAATTTATTTTATTATGTTTTGCTTGCTGTTTGAATAATATCCCAAGATATGAAATTATTAAATGATAGAGAGTCTTCACATTGTTACATAATTATTCAACTACTCATTGATCTTCACTTATATCTTATGGAGTAGTTTGTTGTTTGTTCTAGTGCTTCACTTATATCTTTTAGAGCACGGCGGTGCTTTTATTTTATAGCAATAGATGAACTCTCATGCTTCACTTATATTATTTTGAGAGTCTATTAGAACAACATGGTAATTTGCTTTGGTTATGAATTTAGTCCTAATATGATAGGCATCCAAGATGGGTATAGTAAAAACTTTCATAAAAATGCATTCAATATTAAGAGAAGTTTGATGCTTGATGATTGTTTTGAGATATGAGGATGGTGATATTAGAGTTATGCTAGCAAGGTACTTATGAATTCAAGAAATACTTGTGTTAAAGTTTGTGATTCCCGTAGCATGCACGTATGGTGAACCGCTATGTGACGAAGTTAGAGCATGAGGTATTTATTGATTGTCATCCTTTGTGTGGCGGTCGGGATCGCGCGATGGTTAACTCCTACCAACCCTTCCCCTAGGAGAATGCGTTGAATACTTTGTTTTGATGACTCTTTGATTTTTGCAATAAGTATATGAGTTCTTTATGACTAATGTTGAGTCCATGGATTATCCGCACTCTCGCCCTTCCACCATTGCTAGCCTCTCTTGTACCGCGCAACTTTCGCCGGTACCATACACCCACCATATACCTTCCTCAAAATAGCCACCATACCTACCTATCATGGCATTTCCATAGCCATTCTGAGATATATTGCCATGCAACTTTCCACCTTTCCGTTCATATGACACGCTTCATATTGTCATATTGCCATGCATGATCATGTAGTTGACATCGTATTTGTGGCAAGGCCACCATTCACAATTCATTCATACATGTCACTCTTGATTCATTGCACATCCCGGTACACCGCCGGAGGCATTCACATAGAGTCATATTTTGTTCTAGCTTCGAGTTGTAATCTTTGAGTTGTAAGTAAATAAAAGTGTGATGATCTTCATTATTAGAGCATTGTCCCATGCGAGGAAACAAAAAAACAAAAAAAGGGAGAGAAAGGCCAAAAAAAGAGATGGCCCAAAAAATATAGAGAGGGGCTAAAAAAAGAGAAAGCCCCTCCAAAAAATGAGAGAAAAGAGAGAATTGACAATGCTACTATCCTTTTCCACACTTGTGCTTCAAAGTAGCACCATGATCTTCATGATAGAGAGTCTCTTGTTTTGTAACTTTCATATACTAGTGGGAATTTTCATTATAGAACTTGGCTTGTATATTCCAACGACGGGCTTCCTCAAAATGCCCTAGGTCTTCATGAGCAAGCAAGTTGGATGCACACCCACTTAGTTTCTTTTGCTGAGCTTTCATACACTTATAGCTCTAGTGCATCCGCTGCATGGAAATCCCTACTCACTCACATTGATATCTATTGATGGGCATCTCCATAGCCCATTGATACGCCTAGTTGATGTGAGACTATATTCCTCTTTTGTCTTCTCCACAACCACCATTCTATTCCACCTATAGTGCTATATCCATGGCTCACGCTCATGTATTGCGTCAAAGTTGAAAGGATTGAAAGAATTGAAGTGTGAAACAATTGCTTGGCTGAAACCGGGGTTGTGCATGATATGAATATTTTGTGTGATGAAGAGGGAGCATAGCCAGACTATATGATTTTGTAGGGATAACTTTCTTTGGCAATGTTATTTTGAGAAGACATGATTTCTTTGTTAGTATGCTTGATGTATTATTATTCTTATGTCAATACAGACTTTTTTCTTGAATCTTTCGGATCTAAACATTCATGCCACAATAAATAAAATTACATTGAGAATTATGTTGGTTAGCATTCCAAATCAAAAATTATGTTTTTATATTTTACCTACTCGAGGACGAGCAGGAATTAAGCTTGGGGATGCTTGATACATCTCCAACGTATCTATAATTTTTTATTGTTCCATGCTATTATATTATCCTTCTAGGATGTTTTATGGGCTTTTATATACACTTTTATATGATTTTTGGGACTAACCTATTAACCCAGAGCCCAGTGCCAGTTTTTGTTTTTTCCTTGTTTTTGAGTTTTACAAAAAAGGAATACCAAACAGAGTCCAGTTGACGAGCCAATTTTTGATGATTTTTTCTAGACCAAAAGAAGCCCCCTAAGTAAAAGAGTTGGGCCAGGAGAGTCACGGGCTGCCCACGAGGGTGGGGGGCGCGCCCACCCCAAGTGGTGGAGCCCCCCTATCTCGTGGACAGCCCAGAGACCCCCCTGATGTGAGATCTACGCCAAAAAATCCTATAAATACAGAAACCTTTAGAAAATAACCTAGATCGGGAGTTTCGCCGCCGAAAGCCTCTGTTGCCATCGAAAACCAATCTAGACTCGTTCTGGCACCCTGCCGGAGGGGGGAATCCCTCTCCGGTGGCCATCTTCATCATCCCGGCGCTATCCATGATGAGGAGGGAGTAGTCCACCCTCGGGGCTGAGGGTATGTATCAATAGCTATGTGTTTGATCTCTCTCTCTCTCTCTCTCTCTCTCTCTCTCTCTCTCTCTCTCTCTCTCTCTCTCTCTCTCTCTCTCGTGTTCTTGAGATGGCACGATCTTGATGTATCGCGAGCTTTGCTATTATAGTTGGATCTTATGATGTTTCTCCCCCTCTACTCTCTTGTGATGAATTGAGTTTTCCATTTGAAGTTATCTTATCAGATTGAATCTTTAAGGATTTGAGAACACTTGATGTATGTCTTGCATGTGCTTATCTGTGGTGACAATGGGATATCACGTGATCTACTTGATGTATGTTTTCGTGATCAACTTGCGGGTTCCGTGACCTTGGGAATCTATGCATAGGGGTTGGCTGTGACACCCCGAGACTGGTGCGCCAGGTGTCAGACAATTATTCGTCGCCGTTGCCATGTCATCTGCTTGCGTGTTGCATCTTGCCATGTCATCATGTGTGTTGCATCAGCATGTTTTCAAAACTTGCATCCGTCCGAGTTCCCTCGTCCTCTCCGTTGTCCGTTCTGAGCCCAGACACACTTGTATGCGCCCGCGGTGCCTCCGAATATTTATTTTATGAGTGGACGAAAAATGTTCTCGGAATGGGATGAAACTTGTCATGTGGTCTTATTATAGTGTAGACAGGCCGCATGCCAAATTTCATCGCATTCGAAATCTGTTTGATAGCCTAACGGTTATATATAGCGGCACTAGTCGCCGGTTAAATCATCGGACGTTTTCGGTCCCCGAAAACCCCGCGGGCCTCTACCTCTCTTCTCTTCTCTAAGCCCGAGAGCTCTCCTACACATCCCACTAACCTCCCCTAGGCCCATCCTAACTCACCTCGTGATCGGATCCGTCGGATCGCGATCGGAGGGCTCAAAAACCCCTCCAAACGCCCCTAAACCTAATCCATGCCTATTTAAGCAGCCTACCCATTCCATTTTTGGAACCGTAGCCCCCTCCACCTACCTCTAGCCTCCCCTGCCTCAGTTTCCGCGTCAGCCCGCTCCCCCGCCGCCATGTGTCGCGCCACCATTAGCCCCACCGCCACCTGAAACCACCAGCGCCGCCGCCCGCAACCATTGAGGGGCTGCCACGTCGCCCCCTCAACTCCCGCCGCCGTGGGCCCTGCAAGCCCGTGCCAGGCCCGCCCGGGCCCGACCACACCCCGCTCGGCCTCCTGCGCCCGAGCGCCGCCGTCCCTCTGAGCCGCCAGAAGTGGCCGCTGGAGCTCCTCCCCGGGTCAGAGCAGCCAGGTCGCCCCGCCGCCATCCTTCTCGCCGCCTTTGTCCAAGCCCTAGGCCCCAACCTCCATCACTCAACATCTCCAGATCCCCGCCTGGTCGTTCTTCCTCATCCCGCTGACCTCGCCGGCGACCTGGACCCGCCCGCCGTCTCGATCTACGCCCAAGACCACCGTGGAGCCCGGATCTGGGATCCCCACCTCCGGATCCGCCCATTTTTCGCGACGTCCCGACACCGCAGCCTCGCCGGAGTGCCGGCTTCGCCAGAATCTTTGCGCCGCCGCCGTTGCCTGCCTGCCCGATCCAGGCGGGATCGGGAGGTGGACGAGGCCCTGCCTCCTGGGCCGCCTCCTTCGCCCTGCGAGGCCCAACCCAGCCGCGGCCCAGCTGGCGGCCTGCCAGTTCCTACGCGACCCCGGGCCGAGGCCCATGGTGAGGCCTCCCCAGCGCCTCCTTTTTTTCAGTAGTTGGGCCAGTCAGTTTCGGTCCGTCTTGTGTTTTTTTCAGCAGAGCGTTTTGTCATTTAATCCTATGCATGCATAATTACAGTAATGCCATTGCTTATAAGATGCTAATAACTAAACATTCATGCATCATATGCTAACATGCCATATATGTAATATGCTTAGAATTGTAGCTAGTTTCACAATAATCAATTTTCACCCATGTTTGAAATGTTTTAACTAGTTGTTTGAGTAAGTTTGCATCAATGACATGTTAAAAATTTCAGCATCATGATGCATTCTTGTGAGTGGCGTAAATTTGTGCATACTTGTCCGTTTTGAGTGAATAATATGTCAAAATGATCGCGGTGATATGCTCTACACTTTGTTCCATTGTGCCATGCTTGTTTGACTTCATCTAGATGCTCTAATATCTGTTGCAAGAGTGCTACTTGTTATAAACTGCTGCTACTTGTTATTCTGTTGCCATGTTTGAGATATGATAACTTGGTGCATGTTTATCCAAATGATGCATATGATATGTCAAAATGTTCCTTGTGAAGTGTACTACATGATGGTTGCTGTAGCTTGCTTGTTTGAGTTCATATTGCCATGTTAATCTCTGTAGCAAAAGTGCATTTGACTGTTAAGTGCTGAAACTTGTTATGAGATGCTGATTTCAATTGCTCTTTGCAATTGATGTGTTTGTCCTCATGCCACATGTCTAGATGTTTTAGAAGCACCATCTTATGGTATTTGCTATGGTGCATTTAACTTTCCATGATATGCCTTAAGGTGACTTAAACATGCTTGTAAACATGCCATGTTGTTATTGTTGTTTTATACTTAGTGAAAATTCTACTAAGTCTGGAATCTGTCATATCCTAATGCTATGTTTGCTTGATTCCCTAGGCAAATTCATGATTGTTTTGGAGTGGCCAATGATCATGTCTTGTTGTCCATGTTATTGTCTATCCATTCATGCCCTTACTTGCTCATATGCCCTGTTGTAGCTTATTTATTTCTTGCTCTCAAGTTGCTATAAATTATATCTGTCAGGTTTTTAACGTCATGATCAAAATGTTGTAGCTTGTTGCTATTGATCCATGCCTCCTATGGAGTTGCTCCAATGGAGTTGTTCTTTGTAGGATATGTCTACTACATGTCCATGCTCTTTATGTTCTTATTAGAGTTGATATGCATGTTGTTTTGTGCCTCCGAAGGCAGCATCGTGATGATGTTTTTGCCTTCCCTAATTTGGCCAAGTCTGGAATATTTTATTGCAACTTTCCATGATTGTTCAAATGTGTTCCAGCAAGATTTTGGGTGTGTTCTAAGTTCCTACTTGTTAAGTAACATGTTTACTTCACATCCATGCCTCTTGTTAACCTGTTTGGGTGATTTAGCTTATATTTTACATTGCTCCAAAGTTGCTATGTGGCTGTTAACTTCAGCTTGTTGTTATATCTTGTTTCATGTGTATCTTTTAGCCCGTTGCTCCGTTTGGAGTGAGTTTTGCTTCATGTTTGGGTGCATCTCGCACCGTTGCCATGCTTGTCTTGTTTTGCTCATATCTTCTAGGCCGTAGCTCCGAATTAAACAAACTTCATATGAAACTTGACTAGAATTTCATGTAGATCATCTTGGTGCATGTTAAATTTCTGTTTAACAACTTTAACTTAAGGTTTGGTCAGATCTGGACTAATTTTAAACTATGCCTATGACGACTTACCGGATTTGTTATATGTAGTTTCCGGCTCATTTAAACTTGTTGACTTGTGTTGTTTTTGAGTGCTTCCTGCCTTGCCATGTATTGCATCATATATAGACTTGTCTTGCATCATACTTGCTTGAGCATATTGTCATGTTCTTGTGTTGTTTTTCTGTGCTTTCTACCTTGCCATGTATTGCATCATATATAGACTTGTCTTGCATCATACTTGCTTGAGCATATTGTCATGTTCTTGTGTTGTGTGTTTACTGTGTTGCTTGCTTCTTCTCGTTAGTGCTTGTTCCGTTGCGATCGTGAGGATTCGTTCATCTACTCGTGGTTCGTCTTCAAGGCTTCTTCTTCGTCTTCTTCACGGATCCGTTCTTCTTCCTTGCGGAATCCCAGGCAAGATGACCATACCCTTGGATACCTTTACTATCATTGCCATGCCTAGTTGTCTCGATGCTATCGTTACATGTCGCGCTACCCATCATTATTGTCAGCCCCTCTCCTTGTTGCCATGAACCTCTAACCTTTGACACCTTCCTAGCAAACCATGGTTTGGCTATGTTACCCGCTTCCTCAGTCCCTCTTCTAGCGCTGTTAGTTGCAGGTGAAGATGAAGATCGTTCCATGTTGGAACTTGTTGTTGGAATATCACAATATCTATTATTATTATTAACACACCTATATAATGGGCATGGGTGGAAGGCTTGGCCTTTTGCTCGGTGTTTTGTTCCACTCATGCCACCTTAGGCGTCGATAAACCGGCATTATGTTCCTTGATTTTGCGTTCCTTACACGGTTGGGTATATGGGGACCCCTTGACACTTTGTCTTTGAATAAAACCCCTCCAGCAAGGCCCAACATTGGTTTTAAATTGCCTCGTAATAATAACTTAATTAATTAAATTGCATAGGGGGACGCTCCCTCGAGATTCTTTTCTACATAGCAGGGGGGGCAGTGCTAATGGTGTTGGTCCCAAATAGAGTCGTTTGCGGCGCCCCCCCCCCCTCTTGGAAACTTGGGGTTTGGTTGCTGTACGCTGTGCTCATCCGGACGTGGCCTGAGACGAGATACGCGCGGCTACTATCAGGGTGTCGGCACGCCGGGAGGTCTTGCTGGACTTGTTTTACCATTGTCGAAATGTCTTGTGCACCGGGATACCGAGCCTGATCGGATTTCCGTAAGATAAGGGGTAATAATTATCATTACTTCAGCTGATTGTGAGAGCTTGTGATGGGCTAAGTTGGGACACCCCTGCAGGGTTATGATCTTTCGAAATCCGTGCCCGCGGTTATGTGGCAGATTGGAATTTGTTAATGTCTGGTTGTAGAAAACTTGACAGAGGATCCGAAGTAAAACACACAACTGTGTGAGTAACCGTGACTGTCGCTTTTCACTTAGAGAAGAGAACACGGTGGGGTTATGTTTGACTCGTAGGTAGTTCAGGATCTTTAGAGATCACTACTAGTTTGCGACCGCTTGCGTAGATGGTCATCTTATTCTTGTACTCGTAAGTTAGCCACCATATTATGCTTAGTCGCTGCTGCAACCTCACCACTTTACCTCTTCCTACCCATTAAGCTTTGCTAGTCTTGTTACCCATGGTTATGGGATTGCCGAGTCCTCATGGCTCACAGATACTACAAAAACAGTTGCAGGTGTAGGTTTCCGATGACTTGACGTGAGAGCATTGATCGTTGTGTTGGAGTTCTTTCTTCTTCTTCTTCTTCTTCTTCTTCTTCTTCTTCTTCAGTCTTGGGTTAGGTTCCGGGTCGGCAGCCTGGGATAGCAGATGGATGTCTTTGTGCTTTTCATGTTTGTATCCGTAGTCGGATACCTTGTGTTGATGTTGTATTCATGTGACTTGTATGTATTGTTGTATCCCCCATGTATGTATGTAATGGTACGATGTAATGATATCCATCTTGCTAAGCGCCCGAAATGCGGTTGTGCCCCAATCACGTAAGTGTCACATGATCGGGATAGAATCGCATCTTGGGCCTGACAAGTTGGTATCAGAGCCTCGACCGACCATAGGAGCCCCCTTGATTGTTCGTAGCTTGGCCGTTGTTGAGTCTAGCAGAAAACTTTTTTGGAGTCTAGTTATATTGGAGAGTAGGAATTCTTTTTACTCCTCAGTCCCTCCGTCGCTCTGGTAAGGAATCTTGACGTAGGTGTTTTGAATTACCCCTCTTCCCCTTCAAAAATTTTTTAGGATCACGTGGTTAGTTTTCGTTCATTGCGATGTTAGTTCTTTCATCTGGTGCATCTCTCGTCAAGTGGACTCGACTCTCTTCTTCTTGCAAGTTCAACCCTCAGTCCTTTTCAACCGACGGTGTTTTCCCCGTCCGTTGTGGTTTTTTCTTTTTACCACCCGCCCACCCTTTTTCTTCTCGGAGCTGGAGTCCTTAATCGAGTATCCATCCTACTCGTGTGATCCTCTGCATTCTTTCCTTTATTATTCCAACTGGTGAATTCTCATCTAGTTTGTCCTTCTTCATCTCTTTTCTTTTCCGGTGGATTCAACTCAAGTATTCGATGTTGTTCATATTCTTTTCCCCTCGGCTCGAATATTCCCCTTGCTCATTTACCTCTCGCCATTTTATTATTCCGGAGTTCCGAAGATATCTCAGGAGTTTTGTTTGTGTTCTAATTAATTCGAGGTTGTCACCTCCTTCGAGTATTTTAATCGTTCCGGTGTATCATCTCCTTTTCGATCCTTTCCAACGGTGTTTTCTCTTCGGTGGGCTCATAACCCACGGGTCTTTCCCAGGATCTTACCTGACTCTTCTAATTTCCCGAAGTGTTCCAAAATACTTTTCAAGTGTGATGTAATTATGTATTCCATCAGTCACATCCCTTCTCCAATATCATTTTTCAATTCTTTTCATATGTGGTTCAACCCTTCTTCTTTTCATTCGTCCAGAGCATTTCATTAATTCTTTTCATTGTGTTCCTCCGAAGGCCATCAGTTCAGAAGATTTATTCGTTCTCAGTTTTCAACTTCGTCCCCTAAATATTCCTCAGTGATGCCTCTTCGTTCGTATCACATTCTTCCGGTGCTTTGTCAACATAGTCTTTAATCAGTTTGCGACCTCTTCGTTCTCTTGTATCTTAATTTTCCTCAAATGCTTTATTCTTCCGGTGATTCATCGTATTCACTCAATTTTAATTCTTCTTGGTGGTTGTTCTCCTTCATCATTCGATTTTAATTCTTCTCGGTGGTTCATTCCTTTCTTCACTCGCCTTTATTTCTTTACGGTGATTCGCTCAAGAGTTCTTTTCCGGTGCTATCATATCAATTCGATCGTTCTTCTATCCTACCGGTGTTTCTTGAACATTTTCGCAAGTTCGAGATATACCTCTCTTAATCCTTTTCAACAATTACTATGTGAATCCATTGTTCATCAATTTAATTGATGGAGGATAAGCATAACATAATTCTTATTCTTTCTTCAAGTTCATTTAATCTTTTCCTTCGGAGTTTGTTCTTGATGAATAAATTCTAGTTCCAAGTGTTTTATTCTTTCTTCCCGGAGTTCATAGTTTCTTAGTTATCTCGTCGGAACCCCGACTAATCACTGCAAGGCTTTAATTTTATTCTTTCCATCTGTTATTTCTATATCATCATTCTTTCGTTACCGGAGTTCTTCTTGGTGGTTCATCGCGAGTAAATTCATTCTTCAAACGTTCAGCTAATTATTCTGGAGTAGCTTAAGCATTCTTATTATTTTGCCTCTCGGGTGCAATTAATTCTCTGTATTCTTTGAAGTGGAGTTTTGCATTTCTTACTTCATCTCATCTATTCAATCTTTTATTGCGGCATTATTCACCTCAAGTTTTGAGATGATTTCCATAAGTCCACAATAAGTTAATTCTTTCCATCGTTGATTTTCAACAACTCTGTTCATCCTTTCTTCGCAAGGATGCTTTGAATTCATTCTTGGTTTAAGTTGTCATTTTTATATTCCGTTCGTTTCATCCAACTCTTTCAATTCTTCCGGAGGCATTGTCTTGTTAATTTCATCATGCTTTGTTCCATCTTCTCAGGGTCTTGTTCCATTCCATTCATGTTCAACCGGTGTGCTATTTCTTTTACTTTCAGCCGGAGTGCTGCCCGAATTACTTCGTTCAAACTCCTTTCTTTCTCTTATTAACCGGAGTGGTTTCTTATTCATTATTATTCTTTCAACCTTTTGGTTCTCGTCGTATTCCTTCTTCCTCTTGTCTAACGAAGTTTTTGCAACTTCGTTCATCTCCGTTGTACCCTTCTCTCATACTGTTCAACCTCTCAACGTTCTTTGGTTTCACTCTTTTGTTCTCGAAGAACTTTGTTCTTCCTCTTTTCTCTTCCGTCTCATTCCTAAGATCTCGGGACGAGATCTCTTGTTAGTAGGGGAGTGTTGTGACACCCCGACACCGGTGCGCCAGGTGTCAGACAGTTATTCATCGCCGTTGCCATGTCATCTGCTTGCGTGTTGCATCTTGCCATGTCATCATCTGTGTTGCATCATCATGTTTTCAAAACTTGCATCCGTCCAAGTTCACTCGTCCTCTCTGTTGTCCGTTCTGAGCCTAGACACACTTGCACGCGCCCGCGGTGCCTCCGAATATTTATTTTATGAGTGGCAGAAAAATGTTCTCGGAATGGGATGAAACTTGTCATGTGGTCTTATTATAGTGTAGACAGGCCGCCTGCCAAATTTCATCGCATTCCGAGTCCGTTTGATAGCCCAACGGTTATATATAGCGGCACTATTCGCCGGTTAAATCGTCGAACGTTTTCGGTCCCCGAAAACCCTGCGGGCCTCTACCTCTCTTCTCTTCTCTAAGCCCGAGGCCTCTCCTACACAGCCCACTAACCTCCCCTAGTCCCATCCTACCTCACCTCGCGATCGGATCCGTCGGATCGTGATCAAAGGGCTCAAAAACCCCTCCAAACTCCCCTAAGCCTAATCCCTGCTTATTTAAGCAGCCTACCCATTCCATTTTTGGAACCCTAGCCCCCTCCACCTACCACTAGCCTCCCCTGCCTCAGTTTCCGCGCCGGCCCGCTCCCCCGCCGCCATGTGTCGCGCCACCATTAGCCCCGCCGCCACCCGAAACCACCAGCGCCGCCGCCCGAAGCCACTGAGGGGCTGCCACGTCGCCTCCTCAACTCCCGCCGCCGTGGGCCCTGCAGGCCTGTGCCAAGCCCGCCCGGGCCCGACCGCACCCCGCAGGAGCCCCAACCCCTCGCTCGATCCCATTTGGTCGAGGCTCGGCCTCCTGCGCCCGAGCGCCGCCTTCCCTCTGAGCCGCCGGAAGTGGCCGCCGGAGCTCCTCCCCGGGCCGGATCCGCCAGGTCGCCCTGCCGTCGTCCTTCCCGCCGCCGTCATCCAAGCCCTAGGCCCCAACCTCCATCACTCAACATCTCCAGATCCCCGCCTCGGCCGTTCTTCCTCATCCCGCTGACCTCGCCGGCGACCTAGACCCGCCCGCCGTCTCGATCTGCGCCCAAGACCACCGTGGAGCCCGGATCTGGGATCCCCACCTCCGGATCCGCCCATTTTTCGCGACGTCCCGACACCGCAGCCTCGCCGGAGTGCCGGCCTCGCCGGAATCTTTGCGCCGCCGCCGTTGCCTGCCTGCCCGATCCAGGCGGGATCGGGAGGTGGACGAGGCCTTGCCTCCTGGGCCGCCTGCTTCGCCCTGCGACGCCCAGCCGAGCCGCGGCCCAGCTGGCAGCCTGCCAATTCCTACGTGACCCCGGGCCGAGGCCCATGGTGAGGCCTCCCCAGCGCCTCCATTTTTTTCTGTAGTTGGGCCAGTCAGTTTGGGCCCGTCTTGTGTTTTTTCAGCAGAGCGTTTTGTCATTTAATCTTATGCATGCATAATTACAGTAATGCCATTGCTTATAAGATGCTAATAACTAAACATTCATGCATCATATGCTAACATGCCATATATGTAATATGCTTAGAATTTTAGCTAGTTTCACAATAATCAATTTTCACCCATGTTTGAAATGTTTTAACTAGCTGTTTGAGTAAGTTTGCATCAATGACATGTTAAAAATTTCAGCATCATGATGCATTCTTGTGAGTGGTGTAAATTTGTGCATACTTGTCCATTTTGAGTGAATAATATGTCAAAATGATCGTGGTGATATGCTCTACACTTTGTTCCATTGTGCCATGCTTGTTTGACTTCATCTAGATGATGTAATCTCTGTTGCAAGAGTGCTACTTGTTATAAACTGCTGCTACTTGTTATTCTGTTGCCATGTTTGAGATATGATAACTTGGTGCTTATTTATCCAAATTATGCATATGTTATGTCAAAATGTTCCTTGTGAAGTGTACTACATGATGGTTGCTGTAGCTGCTTGTTTGAGTTCATATTGCCATGTTAATCTCTGTTGCAAAAGTGCATTTGACTGTTAAGTGCTGAAACTTGTTATGAGATGCTGATTTCAATTGCTCATTGCTATTGATTTGTTTGTCCTCATGCCACATGTCTTGATGTTTTAGAAGCACCATCTTATGGTCTTTGGTATGGTGCATTTAACTTTCCTTGATATGCCTTGAGGTGACTTAAACATGCTTGTAAACATGCCATGTTGTTATTGCTGTTTTATACTTAGTGAAAATTCTACTAAGTCTGGAATCTGTCATATCCTGATGCTATGTTTGCTTAATGCCCTAGGCAAATCCATGCTTGTTTTGGAGTGGCCAATGATCATGTCTTGTTATCCATGTTATTGTCTATCCATTCATGCCCTTACTTGCTCATATGCCCTGTTGTAGCTTATTTATTTCTTGCTATCAAGTTGCTATAAATTATATCTGTCAGGTTTTTAACGTCATGATCAAAATGTTGTAGCTTGTTGCTATTGATCCATGCCTCCTATGGAGTTGCTCCAATGGAGTTGTTTGCTGTAGGATATGTCTACTACATGTCCATGCTCTTTATGTTCTTATTAGAGTTGATATGCATGTTGTTTTGTGCCTCCGAAGGCAGCATCGTGATGATGTTTTTGCCTTCCCAGATTTTGGCTAAGTCTGGAATATTTTATTGCAACTTGCCATGCTTGTTTAAATGTGTTCCAGCAAGCTTTTGGTTGTGTTCTAAGTTCCTACTTGTGAAGTAACATGTCTACTTCACATCCATGCCTCTTGTTAACCTGTTTGCGTGATTTAACTTATATTTACATTGCTCCGAAGTTGCTATGTGGCTGTTAACTTCAGCTTGTTGTTATATCTTGTTTCATGTGTATCTTTTAGCCCGTTGCTCCGTTTTGAGCGTACCTTATATGAAACTTGTGTGATTTTGTATGTAGAATCAGAATTTCATGTTTTTTTTCATGTTTGGAGTGAGTTTTGCTTCATGTTTGGGTGCATCTCGCACCGTTGCCATGTTTGTCTTGTTTTGCTCATATCTTCTAGGCCGTAGCACCGAATTAAACAAACTTTATATGAAACTTGAATAGAATTTCGTGTAGATCATCTTGGTGCATGTTAAATTGTTGTTTAATAACTTTAACTTAAGGTTTGTTCAGATCTGTACTAATTTCAAACTATGCATATGAGGACTTACCGGATTTGTTATATGTAGTTTCCGGCCTCATTTAAACTTGTTGACTTGTGTTGTTTTTGAGTGCTTCCTGCCTTGCCATGTATTGCATCATATATAGACTTGTCTTGCATCATACTTTCTTGAGCATATTGTCATGTTCTTATGTTGTTTTTCTGTGCTTCCTACCTTGCCATGTATTGCATCATATATAGACTTGTTTTGCATCATACTTGCTTGAGCATATTGTCATGTTCTTGTGTTGTGTGTTTACCGTGTTGCTTGCTTCTTCTCGTTAGTGCTTGTTCCGTTGCGATCGTGAGGATTCGTTCGTCTACTCGTGGTTCGTCTTCAAGGCTTCTTCTTCGTCTTCTTCACGGATCCGTTCTTCTTCCTTGCGGAATCCCAGGCAAGATGACCATACCCTTAGATACCTTTACTATCATTGCCATGCCTAGTTGTCTCGATTTTATCGTTACATGTCGCGCTACCCATCATTATTGTCAGCCCCTCTCCTTGTTGCCATGAACCTCTAACCTTTGACACCTTCCTAGCAAACCATTGTTTGGTTATGTTACCCGCTTGCTCAGCCCCTCTTATAGCGTTGTTAATTGCAGGTGAAGATGAAGATCGTTCCATGTTGGAACTTGTTGTTGGAATATCACAATATCTATTATTATTATTAACACACCTATATACTAGGCATGGGTGGAAGGCTTGGCCTTTTGCTCGGTGTTTTCTTCCACTCATGCCACCTTAGGCGCCGATAAACAGGCATTAAGTTCCTTGATTTTGTGTTCCTTGCACGGTTGGGTATATGGGGACCCCTTGACACTTCGTCTTTGAATAAAACTCCTCCAGCAAGGCCCAACATTGGTTTTAATTTGCCTCATAATAATAACTTAATTAATTATTTAAATTGCATGGGGGGGACGCTCCCTCGAGATTCTTTCTACATAGCAGGGGGGCCAGTGCTAATGGTGTTGGTCCCAAATAGAGTCGTTTGCGGCGCCCCCCCTTGGAAACTTGGGGTTTGGTTGTTGTACGCTGTGCTCGTCCGGACGTGGCCTGAGACGAGATACGCGCGGCTACTATCAGGGTGTCGGCACACCGGGAGGTCTTGCTGGACTTGTTTTACCATTGTCGAAATGTCTTGTGCACCAGGATACCGAGCCTGATCGGATTTCCCTAAGATAAGGGGTAATAATTATCATTACTTCAGCTGATCGTGAGAGCTTGTGATGGGCTAAGTTGGGACACTGTCGTGGTTCTAAGTCTGACAGTAAGGGTAGGGGGTACCAATGGAGAGGCAAGGTTCTAGCTATGGCGAGGTTGTACACAAGGTGTTTAGCGAGTTCAGGCCCTTCTCAGAGGAAGTAATAGCCCTACGTCTCGGTGCCCGGAGGCTTGGTCGACTGGTATGTGTATGCGTGTGTTACAGAGGTGCGAACCCTTGTTCTGGAGGAGGGGTGGCTTATATAGTGTGCCAGGACCCCAGCCATGCTCCACGTTACCAAGGGTTTAAAGGTACATTAAGGCAGGCGTTACTGATAACGCCTGCAGTAAAGGACAATTAAGGTGTTTACTACAGTGAGTAAATATAGGACCATTGCTGTTCCAAGAGGTGCTTGACCTTCGGAGGTCGAGTGCCTGATCCGGTCGAGTGGAGTTGAGTCGTCCTGCGTACATCAGTCAATCGAGTGAAGTGTCTCTTTGGACCGTCTCAGTCGACTGTCTCCACTGTCATGGGTCTTTTCTTTTGATCTTCTAGGGTAGTGACCTTGGATGGGGTACCTCGATCAAGCCTGTGACCCTACCCTAGGTCTGTAACCTCGTCAGTAGCCCCCGAATGGATCGAGGCTTGAGCAAGGGGATGCTAAGAGAAGCTCTGGTCTTGGTTCGACGTCCTTGTGGTATATTGTTTCGGAGCTCGTGACTTGGGCAGGCTCCCTTAGTTGTGTCTTGGTCGCCTCGATCGATTCTGAAGCCATCACTGAATTAGTTGCCTCTTGCGTCGACTGGACTTCTTGCGTCGATTGGGCTCCCTGCGTCGACTGGACTTTGCGCTAGGCGTCGGGCGCCGTGAGCGCGCGTCGCTTTCGACTTGATCGGTTGCCCTTTCGGTCGCCGGATTCGGCGGGGCTTTCGAAATTTGGGGGAGCGCGCGGGGCGGAGCGTGCCGCATCAATCGGAGAGGTGCGCTTCGAATGCCTCGATTCCCGCGCCTCCTTTTTCGCCACGTATTGTGTCAGCGTCTCTTACGGGATCGGATAGGATTGCTCGGGGCCACCGATCAGCCACTCCACCGAGCCGTTATAAAGGCGCGCCGAGCCCGCAGCGGGGGGCACTGTGCGCCCAATCTTCTCCCGTTCGCCTCAACTTCTCTGCAGTGCTCTTGCTTCTCCGCTGCGCCCCCGTTCCTTCCTGCCTCTCTCCGCAGCGACCCCCGTCGCGCAAGCCATGGGCAAGGACAAGACCGCGGCCATGGAGCGCTCCAAGAAGGCGGCTTCGGGGAAGGGGAGGAAAGCTGGCCGGAGCGGTTCGTCGTCGAGGTCCGGACTCCCCGCTGGATGGATCCAGGGGGATTGGATCCGGTCCACCGTCGTGGTGCAGGAGCTGGAGGAGCTGGAGGAGGAAGGGTTGATCGCCCGCGAATCCTGGCGGGCGCCGGGGGGAGAGCTCGAGCCCCGGCCGCGGGAGGGCGAGTGCGTACTCCACGCCACCCACGTCGACCGAGGTTTCTCTACGCCCCCGCATCCTTTCTTCCGCGCGTTCTTGATCTTCTTTGGCGCCCAGTTGCATTACTTTACGCCCAACTCTATCGCCTTCCTCTCTTCCTTCGTTTCTATGTGCGAGAACTTCCACGGTTGCCGACCGTAGTGGGGCTTGTTCAAACACATCTTCACCTGTTGCTCGCAAACCGTCAAGAGGGTGAACCCGAGTAACGGCAAGACGCACATCCTTCAGGCGTGCGGCGGGCTCGGGATTCAGCTTAGGAATAGGAGCGCCTTTCCCCCCATGAACCTTCCGGAGTCGATTCGGGGCTGGCAGTCGACCTGGTTTTATTACAAGGACAGTCCGACTCCGGGTCAGTCGACTGGCCTTCCTCCATTCTCCCTAGGTCGAGCCAGCCCACCTCCTTCGATGATAGTGAGTAAGGCTGAGAGGGCCGAAGTAGACATGTTGATGGAGAGGGTCGTCCAGTTAGTCCGCGAGGGGGTCACGGGGATGGACCTGTTTGAGGTCTATCTCGCGCGAAGGATCCAGTCGCTCCAAGCTCGGGACCATCCGATGTGGCTGTATTCCGGCACCGACGACTCGTCGCGAGTCCATCCGGAGGTGGCCGACCCGATGTACGTGGTGCAGTGCTTGAAGAGCATCACTGTGAATAAGGACAACCCCAGGGGGTCTGGGAGGATCGTCCCGTTCGATGCTGATCACCTGCCCGACAAGGTTAGTCTTCTGCTCCCGAGTGATATATCTGTCGACTGGCTTGTAATTCGTCTTGATGGATCTGACTGATATTTGGTCAAACTTCTTTTCTTTGCAGATCTATACAGAGATGTATTCACTGCCCAACGGGGACTTTGACCAGGAGGGCGAGGAGGGCACGGGCGACGCCGCCGAGTGGAAGTCGGAGGAGGAGACCGAGGAGAGCGAGGATTATAGCAGCGGGGAGGAGGTCGAGTCGCCTCCCCGTGTCGAGCGTCGATCCAAGGAGAAGAACGACCCAGAGGCCGGACACCTCCAGACGGGTCCTTTGGGGTCTCGGACACCTAAACGCACTCGAACGGCCACTCCCGACCCCGCCGAGAAGATGCCCAAGCAGCCCAAGGTCACCACCACCAAGCCCCGGAAGGCCCTGCCTAGGATTAAGGTGGATGTACCCATCGCCTCCACGTAAGTGTCGCTTGGACTTGTTTCTTTCTGTTTCTTGGAGGTCGACTGCAACTTCAGTCGACTCATCTCTTGACTGGATCTTTCAGAGCCGCTGCTTCCACGACCTCGATGGACATCGACCGGGGTCGAGACAACGAGGAGACCGCGGATGCCGCGACTTCTCGCACAGGTGTGGGCTCTATGAGACTTGTCTTATCCTTATTTTCTTTCGCGGGCGACGGTCGACTGACTTAGTTCTCCGCTTGACCCGAAGTGCCATGCCTCGTCATAGAGCTGCCGGATGACGACGAAGACGAGGAGCAGTTGGGAGGGGACCGCCGGCGTGCAGGGAAGAAGGGCCGGAAGGCGCCTTCTGGCTCAGAGGCCCAGCGACAGGAGGACGCAGCCCGAGCCACGATCTCTTTCGCCGTCCCTGTCTCAACCGTGCGTGATGTCGACCCATCGCCTGCACCGAACGTCGACCTAGCGCCCGCCCCGACACCTGCGCCGATCGTCGACCCAGCGCCCGCTCCAGTCGTCGACCCAGTGCCAACTCGTGCCGTAGATCCAGCGCCCGTGCCTGCGGCCGACCCGACGCCCGCCGCTTCATCAGTCCTCTTCTCTACCTACCGCCTCCCGGAGGACCCTGTGGGGGCGGCTCAAGAAGCCATTCGCGAGGCGGAGGTGATGATGGGGAGGACGAAGGCGGCATACGAGGCCAGCATGGCGGCTTACGATGCCAGCTCTGCTCTTCGGGCTAACGTCCAGGTATGTTGTCTTCATTGAAGTAGTCTTTAATTTCGAGAGAATCTGCTTGTTTTGTTTCGTGAGATACCACACCCACTGGGTGTTCTTTTTTTTCCTCTCTTCTTTGAGCTCGCGCCGGACTGACCTTGGCCGAGTGAAACCAGTGGGGGCACGCTCAGTGCAACCACTGGGTGTAGTCCCCGAGATTGTGGTCGACTGCTGGCGGTCGGCCATGGTCTTACTATAGAACCATTCTTTTTTGTTGTTGAAAAAAAAAATTTGCTCTCGCCGGACTGACCTTGGCCGAGTGAAACCAGTGGGGGCACGCTCAGTGCACCCACTGGGTGTAGTCCCCAAGACTGCGGTTGAGTATTTTGACTCGATTGTAGTCTTATAATCTTGCTTTGTTGTGTTGATGCAGAAATCTTGCGAGTTCGGGGCCAAGTTTGCAGATCTTGAGAAGAAGCAAATCCAGCTTAATCTTGACTTGCAGTTGGCTCGGGACCACCTGAAGAAGACGCAGGACGATGCGGCTGGTAACTTACTTCTATCTTTTGTCGACTGACTTTTCGATGGATGTGCCTTGTGTTCCTTCATGTTCATCTGTCCAGTGGCGGCTTTGGTAGGTAAACTGAAGGCAGCCTCGGAGCAAAAGGATCTTGACCTGGCGGCGGCGCAGCAGGCGGCTTAGGAGAAGTCGGAACTGGCGGCGAAGAAGCTGGCTTCCGTGGGTGCGCTCGAGGCGGAGATCATCCGACTGAGAGGCTCACTCGACGCGGCCAACCAAGAGGTGACTCAGCTGAAGAAGTCCAAGGCCGTCCTGAACGACAAGTACGAGGCTCTCTTTCGGAAGAGGGTTGATCTTGAGGCGTATCTGGGCGACATCACCAAGAAATGGTACCTCGTGCTCGAAGGTATGCCTCCTTCGGCTTGGTTAAAATTGGATCGATCGACCCGTATCTTATCCGCTGACTCGACTTGCTGTTTTTGGTGCTGAGTTCTGTCGTAACTTCGAAGAGGAGACTGGACGGGTCGAGCCTGGCTTGGACCCGACCAACTCCATCGTGAAGGACGAGGTGTCCATGAATATAGTAAGGTTGGAGTCCCGCCTCACTGCGGCCACGGATTATCTGGGACGACTGAAGGCAGTGATGGCCCGAATCGACACCGCGCTTTGGAGGGGGATCATGCAGGAGAACGACCTCGAGTCCTTGATGAATCGACTCAACGAGATCCCCGACCGAGTGCAGGAGTGGAAGAAGTCGGCAGCCCGGGGAGGAGCTGACGTGGCGCTGTCCTTGGTCCGTGTGCACTGCAAGGAGGTGAAGGAGAAGAAGCTCGCCGCGCTGAAGGTCGCGAACACGAAGGAGCTCGAATCGAGACTTTCTTGGAAGCCGCCACCCGCATCACCGATGGGATCGATCTGGACGAATTCGTTGCGCCTGCAAGCCCGCCTCCTCCCAAGCCATGACTTTGATACATTAATCTCATTTGCCGCGGAATGCCGTGTGGATTTGTAATCGTTAAACTCTGGTGGGTCTGTGGCCCAAGTACTCTTGCCCGATCTTTGCGGGGCTTTTATTTGATTTTGATCCTTTGGTTTGTATCTCTTCTTCTGATTGTTCGAATCTCCGAGTCGACGTCTTCAGCTAAGCCCCCGAGTGAGAGGATTGCTCTTCACTCGGAGTGGAATGTTTATAACTTAGGAGATTCCAAGCTACGTTGTACTTGTGGCGGAGTTCGGAGGACCGAGCCGCTTTATACTTGTAGCGTAGCTTGGGGGACCGCAGCTAAGCCCCCGAGTGAGAGGGTTGCTCTTCACTCGGAGTAAATAATTGTAACTTAGGCGAGTCACGGGGTCGCGGCTAAGCCCCCGAGCGAGAGGGTCGCTCTTCACTCGGAGTGGAATGTTTATAACTTAGGCGATTCCAAGCTACGTTGTACTTGTGGCGGAGCTCGGAGGACCGAGCCGCTTTGTACTTGTAGCGTAACTTGGAGGACTGCAGCTAAGCCCCCGAGTG
>LR738713.1:662021294-662069200 GCA_902687465.1 Secale cereale
AACTTGCAGGACCGCAGCTAAGCCCCCGAGTGAGAGGGTTGCTCTTCAATCGGAGTAAATGATTGTAACTTAGGCGAGTCACGGGGTCGCAGCTAAGCCCCCGAGTGAGAGGGTCGCTCTTCACTCGGAGTGGAATGTTTATAACTTAGGCGATTCCAAGCTACGTTGTACTTGTGGCGGAGCTCGGAGGACCGAGCCGCTTTGTACTTGTAGCGTAACTTGGAGGACCGCAGCTAAGCCCCTGAGTGAGAGGGTTGCTCTTCACTCAGAGTAAATGATTGTAACTTAGGCGAGTCATGGGGTCGCAGCTAAGCCCCCGAGTGAGAGGGTTGCTCTTCACTCGGAGTGGAATGTTTATAACTTAGGCGATTCCAAGCTACGTTGTACTTGTGGCGGAGCTCGGAGGATCGAGCCGCTTTGTACTTGTAGCGTAGCTCGGAGGATCGTGGCTAAGCACCCACTGGGGGATTTAGAGGACACCAATCGTTAGGAGATCGTTGCTATCTTGTCTTTGAAACAGATTGGGAAATCTTTATTACAACTCGACCGTCGAGTGTATCAAGTGTAAAAGCGGCGGAGCAGGTCCGCATTCCATGAATGAGGTTCGTCTTTCTTCTGGTATACGTTGTAGAGGTGGTATGCTCCGTTGCGCAGCACCTTGGTGATGATGAACGGGCATTCCCAGGCCAGGGCGAGCTTGTGCGGACGTTTCTTAAGGTCACGCACGGTGGGCGCCAACTGTCGTGGTTCTAAGTCTGACAGTAAGGGTAGAGGGTACGAATGGAGAGGCAAGGTTCTAGCTATGGCAAGGTTGTACACAAGGTGTTTAGCGAGTTCAGGCCCTTCTCGGAGGAAGTAATAGCCCTACGTCTCGGTCCCAGGGGGCTTGGTCGACTGGTATGTGTATGTGTGTGTTACAGAGGTGCGAACCCTTGTTCTAGAGGAGGGGGTGGCTTATATAGTGTGCCAGGACCCCAGCCATGCTCCACGTTACTAAGGGTTTAAAGGTACATTAAGGCAGCGTTACTGATAACGCCTGCACTAAAGGACAATTAAGGTGTTTACTACAGTGAGTAAATATAGGACCGTTGCTGTTCCAAGAGGCGCTTGACCTTCGGAGGTCGAGTGCCTGATCCGGTCGAGTGGAGTTGAGTCGTCCTGCGTACATGAGTCAGTCGAGTGAAGTGTCTCTTTGGACCGTCCCAGTCGACTGTCTCCACTGTCATGGGTCTTGTCTTTTGATCTTCTAGGGTAGTGACCTTGGATGGGGTACCTCGATCAAGCCTTTGACCCTACCCTAGGTCTATAACCTCGTCAGACACCCCTGCATGGTCATGATGTTTCGAAAGCCATGCCTGCGGTTATGTGGCAGATTGGAATTTGTTAATGTCCGGTTGTAGAAAACTTGACAGAGGATCTAAAGTAAAACACACAACTGTGTGAGTAACCGTGACTGTCTCTTTTCACTTTGAGAAGAGAACACGGTGGGGTTATGTTTGACTCGTAGGTAGTTCAAGATCTTTAGAGATCACTACTAGTTTGCGACCACTTGCGTAGATGCTCATCTTATTCTTGCACTCGTAAGTTAGCCACCATATTATGCTTAGTCGCTGCTGCAACCTCACCACTTTAACTCTTCCTACCCATTAAGCTTTGCTGGTCTTGTTACCCATGGTTATGGGATTGCTGAGTCCTCGTGGATCACAGATACTACAAAAACAGTTGCAGGTGCAGGTTTCCGATGACTTGACGTGAGAGCATTGATCGTTGTGTTGGAGTTCTTTCTTCTTCTTCTTCTTCAGTCTTGGGTTAGGTTCCGGGTCGGCAGCCTGGGATAGCAGATGGATGTCTTTGTGCTTTTCATGTTTGTATCCGTAGTTGGATACCTTGTGTTGATGTTGTATTCATGTGACTTGTATGTATTGTTGTATCCCCCATGTATGTATGTAATGGTACGTTGTAATGATATCCATCTTGCTAAGCGCCTGAAATGCGGTTGTGCCCCAATTACGTAAGTGTCACGTGATTGGGATAGAATCGCATCTTGGGGCTGACATTGGCACACGTTTTTGTCTCGACTCTCCGATAGAAACTTTGGGGCAGTCTTTGAAGTTCTTTGTGTTGGTTGAATAGATGAATCTGAGATTGTGTGATGCATATTGTATAACCATGCCCATGGATACTTGAGGTGACAATGGATTATCTAGGTTACATTAGGGTTTTGGTTGATTTGTATCTTAAGGTGTTATTCTAGTACGAACTCTATGATAGATCGAACGGAAAGTATAGCTTCGTCTTATTTTACTACGGACTCTTGAATAGATTGATCAGAAAGAATAACTTTGAGGTGGTTTCGTACCCTACCATAATCTCTTTATTTGTTCTCCGCTATTAGTGACTTTGGAGTGACTCTTTGTTGCATGTTGAGGGATAGTTATATGATCCAGTTATGTTATTATTGTTGAGAGAACTTGCACTAGTGAAAGTATGAACCCTGGGCCTTGTTTCCTAGCATTGCAATACCTTTTATGCTCACGTTTACCACTAGTTACCTCTTGAGCTTGCGTTGTATTCCCTCGAAGAGGAAAGGGAGATGCAGCACAATAGCGTAAGTATTTCCCTCAGTTTTTGAGAACCAAGGTATCAATCCAGTAGGAGACCACGCGCGAGTCCCTCGCACCTGAATAAACAAATAAGAACTTCGCAGCCAACGCGATAAGGGGCTGTCAATCCCTTTACGGTCACTTACGAGAGTGAGATCTGATAGAGATGATAGTTTATATTTTTTGTTTTTTTAATAAAACAGCAAATAAAAGGGGTAAAGTAAAGTAGATGTAGATTGATATGTTGAGAATAGACCCGGGGGCCATGGTTTTCTCTAGTGGCTTCTCTCATGATAGCGATATTCTACGGCGGGTAAACAAATTACTGCCGAGCAATTGATAGAAAAGCGAATAATTATGAGACTATCTAGGCATGATCATTGTATATAGGCAGCACGTCTGAGACAAGTAGACCGACTCCTGCCTGCATCTACTACTATTACTCCACACATCGACCGCTATCCAGCATGCATCTAGTGTATTGAGTTCATACGAACAGAGTAACGCCTTAAGCAAGATGACATGATGTAGAGGGATAAACTCAAACAATATGATGTAAACCCCATCTTTTTATCCTCGATGGCAACAATACAATACGTGCCTTGTGCCCCAACTGACACTGGGAAAGGACACGGCAAGATTGAACCCAAAGCCGAGCACTTCTCCCATTGCAAGAACTATAGATCTAGTAGGCCAAACCAAACCAATAATTCGAAGAGACTTGCAAGGATATTATAAGCACACATAAAAAGTTCAGAGAAGAACCAAATATCTTTCATAGATAACCTTGATCATAAACTCACAATTCATAGGATCTCGACAAACACACCGCAAAAAGAGATTACATCGAATAGATCTCCTCGACGACCGAGGAGAACTTTGTATTGAGATTCAGAGAGAGAGAAGAAGCCATCTAGATACTAGCTATGGACCCGAAGGTCTGTGGTAAACTACTCACAACTCATGGTGAGGGCGATGATGATGATGATGAAGGCCTCCGTGATGGATCCCCCTCCGGTGGAGCCCCAGAACAGGCTCCAAGATGGGATCTCCACGGGAACATAAGGTACGGCGGTGGAATTAGGGTTTTCTCTTTGTCTTCAGAGTTTCTGGGGTGCGTGGACTTATATAGGAATAAGGAGGGCACCGGGGGACGCTCAAGTGGGCCTCGAGGTAGGGGGCGCGCCCCCCACCCTCGAGGGCCACTCGACGCTCCCCTGACGTGGTTCTCAAGTTCCTCTGGCGTGATTTTCTCCAAAAATATCTCTCGGCGAAGGTTTTATTCCGTTTGGACACCGTTTCATATTCTTTTTCTGCAAAACCCTGAAATAAGCAAAAAAAACAGCAATCTGGACTGGGCCTTTGGGTTAGTAGGTTAGTCCCAAAAATGATATAAATGTGAATGATAAAGCCCATTAAACATCCAAGACTTCATAAATAATAGCATGGAACAATAAAAAATTATAGATACGTTGGAGACGTATCAAGCATCCCCAAGCTTAATGCCTGCTCGTCCTCGAGTAGGTAAATGATAAAGAAATAATTTTTTATGTGGAATGGTAACCAATATAGTTTTCAATGTAATTCTCTTAGTTCGGGCTTGAATGTTCAGATCCGAAAGATTCAAGATAAAAGTCTATATTGACATAAGAAACAATAATACTTCAAGCAATAATAACAAAGCAATCATGTCTTCTCAAAATACTATGGCTAAAGAAAGTTATCCCTACTAAACCGTATAGTCTCGCTATGCTCGCTCTTCATCACACAAAATATTCATATCATGCACAACCCCGATTTCAGGCAAGCATTTGTTTTCATACTCTATCTTTTCAAACCTTTCAACTTTCACGCAATACATGAGCGTGAGCCATGGATATAGCACTATGGGTGGAATAGAGGTGGTTGTGGAGAAGACAAAAAAAGGGAGATAGTCTCACATCGACTAGGCGTATCAACGGGCTATGGAGATGCCCATCAATAGATATCAATGTGAGTGAGTAGGGATTGCCATGCAACGGATGCACTAGAGCTAAATATGAATGAAATCTCAACAAAAGAAACTAGTGGGTGTGCATCCAACTTGCTTGCTCACGAAGACCTAGGGCATTTGAGGAAGCCCATCGTTGGAATATACAAGCCAAGTTCTATAATGAAAATTCCCACTAGTATATGAAAGTGACTAAGCATGAGACTCTCTACAATGAAGAACATGGTGCTACTTTGAAGCACAAGTGTGGAAAAATATAGTAGCAATAGTCCTTTTTTTTTTCTTTTCTCTTTTTTTTGTTTAGCCTTTCTTTTTTTTTCTTTGGCCTTTCTTCTTCTTGTTTTCTCTTCTTTTTGCGGATGGGATTTATAGATTTAGCCTTTCCTCCCATGGGACAATGCTCTAATAATGATGATCATCACACTTTCATTACAACTCGATACTACAACAACAAAGTATGACTCTATATGAATGCCTATAGCGGTGTACCGTTATGTGCAATGAAACAAGAGTGACATGTATGAAAACTATGCATGGTGGCTTTGCCACAGATACGATGTCAACTACATGATCATGCAATGGCAATATGACAATATGATGCGTGTCATATAGACGGAACGGTGGAAAGTTGCATGGCAATATATCTCGGAATGGCTATGGAAATGCCATGATAGGTAGGTATGGTGGCTGTTTTGACGAACAATATGGTGGCTGTTTTGAGGAAGGATATATAGTGTGTTTATGGCACCGGCAAAAGTTGCGCGGTACAAGAGAGGCTAGCAGTGGTGGAAGGGTAAGAGTGCGTATAATCCATGGACTCAACATTAGTCATAAGAACTCATATACTTATTGCAAAAATCTACGAGTCATCAAAACAAAGCAATCAACACATGCTCCTAGGGGGGATGTTGGTAGGAGTTAACCATCGCGCGCCCCCGACCTCCACACAAAGGTTGACACTCTACAAATACCTCATGCTCTAACTTCGTCACATAGCGGTTCACCTTACGTGCATGATACGGGGATCACTAACCTTAACACAAGTATTTATCAATTTCATAATAGCTCCACTATCATGACTCTAATATCACTATCCTCATATCTCAGAACAATTATCAAGCATCCAACATCTCATTCTATTCAATGCATTTAGTGTGAATTTTTTTACTGCATTGACATTGGATGTTTATCATGTGAAGACTAGTCTCTTTAGCCTAAACACATTACCATGCTGTTCTAATAGACTCTCAAATAGATCTAAGTGAAGCATGAGAGCTCAACAATTTATACAAAATATTACCACCACCGTGCTCTAAAAGATATAAGTGAAGCACTAGAGCAAAAACTATTCAACTCAAAAGATATAAGTGAAGCACATAGAGTGTTCTAACAATTTCTAGGTGTCGGGGAAACTGATTGCCCACGAACGCCTATGGGACCGGAGCCCCTTCTCGGTACGACAAGGGGCGGAGGATGCACAAAGAGCGGATCGAGGCAAACACACGATCAGTTTACCCAGGTTCGGGCCGCACGGATGCGTAAAACCCTACTCCTGCTTTGGTTTGTTATTGAGTTCTTGGCTCGGGAGCGAGGAGAGCAATAGTAACCTCTAACCGCTAGCAAGACCGAGCGTGGAGAGTGATCGATGATCGGAACCCCCTCTACGTTGCGCATGGGCCTCCTTTTATAGGTCAAAAGGGGTCACCGATAGGTGGCAACACAGATGAGGGTAAAAATGTAAAAAGAGTGGTAGTTGGAATAGTGTTTGTATAGTGCTCTATACCTAACTCTGACGGCAGGGGACAAGGGCATTGAATGCCCGTCGCCGTCGCCCCAAACAGTGCAAAAAGTGACCGTCAGGGCGCCACCGTCCGCCACGAAGGTAGCCTTGTCATCGCCGCTTGCCACCGTGTTCCCCTGGCTGCACAGCCTTCCGCCACGTGCGCCCGGGATGGTCCTAGAGCGACACGTGGGTGGATGCGCTGGAGGACAGGTACTGAGTGGAAGTTTGCCGTGGCAAGCGTCTTTCCGCGGCGGCTATCTTGTCGCTTCTAGGAGCTTGTCGCTCACCGGTCCTTGCCGGGACGCGTGGCGCGTCGCGGCAAGCTTGTTGATAGGCCTTGGATGGCCTTCCCGGCAAGCTCCTCTCGTCGGGGTCTTGTGTCTTGAGTGGTTTTTGTGCCTTGAGTGGCCTTTCCGGCAAGCTCCTATTGCCGGGGTCTTGTCTCTTTGACTAGTATACTTTGTTCTTGCATGGCTCCAAAGGAACCATGAGGGGTCTTGGCGGTCGCCTGGCTAGCCTTGCCGCGGGACGCTGCAACTGCCCGTGCACAAGTTCGGGATACTAAGGTACCCCTACTTTAGTACACCGACAGGAGCCCCCGGGCCTGGGCCACACACGGTGCCGAGCGCTGTTGGGCCAGGCCCAAAACAGTGCACGGGCACGCGCGGCCTGGTTCGTGCCGAATCTTTCTCCGCATCCACCGCGCTCTCCCCGAACGGCACGCGTTGATTGCGGCATCGTGGGAGAGATCGTGGGGGTGTTCTTTAATCGATAATGCGGAACGCCCCCCCCCCCTCCCCCCTTAAAAGCAGGGGAAACAGTGGCAGTTCCTTCCATTCGCCCGTTGCTTCTTCAATCCTCAGAAACCCCCGCCGCTCCCCTCCTTCCCGAAGGTCGAAAGAGAGCAGCGCTCCGCCCTCCGTCGCCACCAGCACTACCAGCGCCATCGACCTCCTTCACTGCTTCAGCCATGGCCCCGAAAGGCGAGAAGGGGAAATCAGCGAAGTCGGCCGAGGCGCTGCGGCTCGCAGCGATGCGGAAGAAGAAGGTGGTCTCCCCCCCCCAATATTGACGCGGAGGAGCTGAGGGGTTCCTTCTACCTTTTTTAGTCGAGCGAGACGAAGGCGCATCCGCGCACCAAGGTACTCCCCGCCGTAGCCGCTGAGATGTTCCTGAATAGCTACGCATTCTTCGCCCTGTTCTTCTACTGCGGGCTCTGCCCGCCCTATTCTGAGTTCTTCTGCGACATCATGAATACCTACGGGTTTCATCTCCTTGACTTCACCCCCAACGCCGTCCTGACAATGGCAGTTTTCGCACAGCGGTGCGAAAACTTTGTCGGAGTCTTCCCCAATGTAGCTCTTTTCCGCCATTACTTCACGCCTCGAGTCGATGCAGGGTCGCCTTTGTCTGGCGGAATCTCTTGGATCTCTAGGACCCACAAGAAGGAAGCTTACTTGTCGGGAGAGCTCCGCGGCAAGTGGGATGAGTGGAGAGCCAATTGGTGTTGGATCGTAGAGGATGACCCGCAACCATTCACCGCCTGGCGTCAAGCCCCAGTAGTACGCGGCAATGATTGGAGCGACTTGGCCCTGGAGGACAGCAGATTGAAGATTGCTACTACCCGGATCCTTCGCCTCAGGCACGCCAAGCTCACTGTAGGCGCGGTTGGAGCAGACTTTCTCCGCCGCCGCATCGCCCCCTTGCAGGAGAGGAAGAGGGCCGCCTGGGAGTTCGAGAACGCGGCAGACATCATGAGGCTGCGCCCGGGCCTCAATTGGAATTTTACTGTCCTGGAGCTCAACGCGATGCTCCAGGCGTTGTTCATGTATGACTCCGACCACCCAGAATGGTTCACGTTGCCGGAGGGCGTAGTTCCGCTGTGCAACAGCTCCTCGCTCAGCGCCATCTGTGCAGTGATGCCGCTGTGCGATTCCCACGGGATTGACCCCACTTGGCAAGAGCCTTCCGACGAAGCTATGCAGGCGTTCTTCGACAACTTGGTGGAACAGCCAATCAACCTCGACGAGAAGAAAGGCCTCACCCGCAACACCACTGACCAGGAGATGGCATATATTGCCACCAGGCTGAAGGAGGCAGCGGCAGCCGCGGCCGCGGGCGAGTTCGGGTACACAGTGGAGGAGGCGGAGGCAGCGGAGGCGACAAGCCTTGCCGAGCAGGAAGAGTTCCTCAAAGCGGGGAAGCTTGCCGGGGAGGTCGCCGAGACAAGCGAGCCCACCGAGCTGGGCGTCGAGTCGAGCGGGCCCGCTGAGCAGGGTGTCGGGTCAAGCGAGCCTGCCGAGGACTCGAGCGGCTCGCTGGACCTCGACTCCTCTTCTTCCTCGTCCTCGGGCAGCTCGCCACCACCAGCAAGTCCTCCAGCTCCGCCAAGAAGACGCCTCTGCAAGGCCACAGACGTGCCGGGGCGGCAGGCGGGCCAGCAGCCGCAGCGCCGCGCGGCGCGCGCCACCGCGACAAGCAAGGCCACCAAGGGAGTGCCTCGTGCTTCAGCGGCAACTGGAGCGGGATCTTCCCGGACTGGTGCCTCTGCTCCCGCCGCCCCTCGTGCTTCGGCGGCAACCGGAGCGGGGTCTTCTCAGACCATCGTCCCTGCTCCCGCAAAGCGGCCGAGGGAGCCCACTCCTCCGCCTCCTCGCGCCGGGACGCGCGAGCCAGATTTTGACTTCTCCGCGCTCAGTTCCGACGAGGAGGAAGAAGAGTAAGTCTTCGCAATCCTTGTTTTTCTTCGATTTTCTGTTGTTTCTTGCATCTCTTTTGCCTAACTCTGAACCTGTCCTTCTTTCAGTACTCTGGCCCAGAGGGCGGTGAAGAGGGCCAAGGTCCCGGTGATCGTCATCGAGGACGAGCCCGCCACAACAGCAGGGGGGCGCCCGCGACAAGCTTGCCGGACCCGGCAGCTGTTCTCCAGAGCAGCCCCCAGCGCAGCCCCCAGCATAAGTGTGGTTCACTTTCCGCTTGTCGGGCGCGCGTGGGCGCTACTTCTTCATTGACGTCTTGTTCGTTGACTTGCGTAGGAGCAGAGCAGCGGGACCAGGAGCGCCAAGAGACCGCCCCCGACGTGCCGCATGCTTCGATCACTCCGCCAAGGGGAGGCTCTCCGGCAAGGGTGAGCACTCCGCCAAGGGCGAGCACCCCACCAAGGGCGAGCACTCCGCCAAGGGGTGGCGCTAGCGGCCCCTCGCCGGCGGGAGCTACCACCACGCCGCCGAGGGAGAGCTCCCCGGCAAGGAACCCCACCGAAGAGGAGGCCCGCGCGGGTAAACCCTTGGACTTTTCTTCTTTCAATTCTTCTTTTTGGATATTTGCTTGACTGTGATTCTTTCCTTTTCCTCTGTCAGACCCGTCCGCAGTCGAGCCCATGGAGACGGAGGTCGTCGCCGACGACGCCGCCGTTGCTGAAGAGACGGTTGGCACGGACGATCCTGCCGGCGCAGAGGCCGCCAAGGCTGCCGCCGCGGCAGCTGGCGAAGAGGCTGGCGATCGCACTGACGGCACTGAGGCTGGAGGAGCGCCAGGCGCTACGCCGACCGCTGAGCCCTCCGCCGCCGTCGCAGCCCCCAGCTCCGACGAGCCCGAGCCAAGCGCCTATCTGAAGGCCGGCGACGACATCTTCATCCAGCTCCCGTGGGCGTCCATGTCCAGGGCGCCAGTCGAGGGAGAGGTCTTCGACGGGGAGGTCCTTGCCTCCGCCGGACTGAAGCTCGTCGATGCGCCGAGCAGCAGCAGCGAGCCCGAGGAGGACCGGCTGCTGCGCATGCTTCTGTCTTTGTACCGCGCCTCGCAGGCCAAGCTGGAGTCTCGAGAGGCTCTGGCCGCCAAGGCGGGAGTTGACTTGGAGAAGCGCGCAGAAGAGCTCCGGGCCGTCAACCAAGCGACTCTCCGGTCCCTGGCGGAGGAGCGGGAGCAGCTTGCCGAGGCGCAGCAGGCCTTCATCCTGGAGAAGGCCGAGGTGGAGGAACAGCAGCGGCTTGCCACTGAGCAGTTGTCCACGCTGGAGGGTGAGTTGACGCAGCGGAAGGTCAACCTTGATGGCCACGAGGAGGAACTTGCCGCGCGTGAACGATCTCTTGGCGGAGCTCTACAGGAAGCAAGGGATGCTGCTGCAGCTGCCGAGACCGCCAAGAGGGAGCTGGAAACGAGGGTGGCGCAACTGGAGGCCAACCTCAAGACGAGCGGCGAGGAGGTTGCCGCACTCAAGCTCGAGAAGGAGAAGGACGCCCACAGCCACTCCGAGCTGCAGGTCCGCCTCTCCGAGAAGGGCAAGGAGCTCGCCGTCGCCAAGGACTCCATCGCTGATCTGGAACTGAATCTGTCCACTCTTACCACGACGTTGGACGGCGCCAGGGAGCGGGAGACGGCCCTGAAGGAGGAGCTCAGGGCCGAGAAGGTGTTGCTGGATAGTGCTGCCATTTCCCAGAATAACTTTAGGCGGACCGTCGAGCTATGGACGGAAGGCCTTGTCAACGCCGCCACGGACATCGACACGGAGTTGGCGCAGCTGGGGGCGGAGCATCTCGGGTACTCCACCGACGAGAACCTCCACCCCAGCGCCAAGCTCACTCTATTTTTCAAGAGCGTGGCGACGGCCCTCCAGCAACTCCGGTAGAAGATCCCGAAGCATCTGGCGGACGAATCGCGCAGGCTCTGCGCGGGGGCTCTCCAAAAGGTGTTGATGAAGGTGGCTTTCTGCAACCCAGGGCTCAACCTCACCAACGTCCTCAGGACCCTGCCTCCCGACGCCGACCAGGAGGCGCTCAAGGCCCTTGTCGCACCCATTGTGGACAAGGTGGGCGGGATCAAGAGGGTTGAAGGCGACCGCTCGGACCAGGCTTCTTACTTTCTTCTTTCCTTGTCGCTGCCAACCATGTTATGAACAATAGTCTATTAGAATTGCGGCAAGTCATTTTGTAATATAACTCTATCTTAGGCGGTTAATGCAACGTTATTTCCTTTACTTGACTTCCTTGCTTTGTATGTTTTTACCCTACGCTTTTAGGGAGCTTCCCGGCGTAGGCACCTTTGTCGCGAGCGCTGAGTGCGGAACTACAGCAGCCTGCTGGCGGTGCCGTTGCCGACAAGCAACCTCGTCGCAACTAGTCGCGGCACACTTAAGCTGTTGAGCGGACTCGAAAACGAAGTAAGGGCGCGACACTAGTCGCAGCACACTTAAGTCGTTGAGCGTGCTCGAAACAAAGTAAGGGCACGGCTAGCCACGAGTTGGTTCCTCCGCGCACAGGTTTTCATACAAAGTGCAGTCGTTCAAGGAAGATAACTTAAAAAATTTAAAATTTTGATTGCTCAAACTTTGGTTACTTAGCTTTTGTGTTGTTTGCTTCCCGGCAAGGCAAGGCTTTCTTGAACGGCGCTTGGTCCATACCACTATCTTCCTCCCCCCTCGGCAAACTTGTGCGCGAGGGAACTTTCTTCTCCTTGAGAAAAAAGATAGAAGAGAGAATACAGACATGGAGCTTTTGGGTCCGTTATTGCTTACCGGGGGGCAGGTGCTGCACAAAGTGTCAGATAATACATGCCAAAAAAGTAGAAAGCACGAAATGACAAGTTGTGCGGGGCACATAAACTTTACTGATGCACGGGGTCTGCGCCCGGCTTTGTACAAAAGATTACATGCAACAGCGGCAAGACTTGTACAAAAGGTGGTTGCCGGAGCGGATCACGGCAACCGCGCCTTATGGGTAAAACTTACGAAGATGTTCGATGTTCCAGGAGTTGCTCACCGGCAAGCCATCTTCGGTCTCAAGGCGGACAGCGCCGGGCCTAGTGACTTGTTTCACCCAATAAGGGCCTTCCCACTTCGGCGTCAACTTGTTGGAATTCTTGGCAGACTGAACGCGCCGAAGAACAAGGTCGCCTTCCTCGAGACTTCTGGCGTTAACTTTGCGGCTATGGTAGCGGTGCAAAGCTTGCTGATAGCGAGCAGCTCGCACAGCGGCCTCAAGACGGTCTTCCTCAAGGAGCAGCGCGTCATCTTGTCGCAGCTGCTCTTGCTCGAGCTCATCATAAGCGAGCACTCGAGGCGACCCGTATGCGAGTTCCGTGGGGAGAACTGCCTCTGCTCCATAGACTAGAGCAAAGGGTGTCTGTCCAGTGGATCGATTTGGCGTCGTCCTGATCGACCAAAGAACCACTGGCAGCTCTTCGAACCAGTTTCTTCCGCACTTGCGCAGCCTGTCGAAATTTCTTGTCTTGAGTCCGCGCAGCACTTCAGCGTTTGTCCTCTCCGCTTGACCGTTGCTCCTCGGGTGAGCAACAGAATCGAAGCAGACCTTGGCGCCAAGGTCTTGTACGTACTCCATGAAGGTGCGACTTGTGAATTGCGTACCGTTGTCGGTGATGATCCTGTTAGGGATCCCAAAACGGCAAACAATCGACCTGAAGAACTTGACTGCTGACTGTGCGGTCACCTTTCTCACTGGTTCCACTTCCGGCCACTTTGTGAACTTGTCGATGGCGACGTACAAGTACTCAAAGCCCCGGCTGCGCAGGGAAAGGGGCCGAGGATGTCGAGCCCCCAGACCGAAAATGGCCAGGATAAAGGGATCGTCTGGAGAGCTTGAGCTGGCTGGTGCATCTGCTTGGAATGGAACTGGCACGCTTCACACTTGGTTACTTGTGCAGTTGCATCCTGGAGGGCTTCTGGCCAAAAGAAACCTTGCCGGAAAGCCTTGCCGGCAAGTGCTCTTGCGCCAATGTGGTGGCCACATATGCCTCCATGTATCTCTGCCAACAGCTTCTGTCCATCTTCCCGGGGAATACACTTCAATTTCACACCGTTGAGTCTTCTTCTGTATAGTTCGTTGCCGACAAACTGGTACATACTTGACTGCCGGGCTACTCTTTCAGCTTCTTCTTGCTCTTCGGGAAGTTCTCCTGTCTGGAGGAAACGGACGATCTGCTGCGCCCATGCCGGAGCCCGTGGCTCGACGACAAGGACTAAAGGCATATCTGCTGCTGTGGGAACATCCGCTTCTACGGCGAGAACTTGTGTCTCAGCCGGAGCGTGATGTTCCCCGGCAAGCTTTCCGGAACAAAACTTGTCGGGAGCGTCTGCTTCAACTGTACAAACCCTAGGGCTTGCAGGAGCAGACTGCTCCTCAGCATTTTTGGTGTTGATCTTGGGGACTCTATTGGCGGCGGCTTCGGGAAGGTCCGCCGGAAAATAGTCACCGGAAACCAACTTCCTCTTCTTGCTTTGCCCAGTCGATGGTGTTACGGATGGTTGAGTCAACTTGAGCACAAATATCCCTGGTTCCACAGGTAACTTAAGTGCAGCGCACTTTGACAGGCCGTCGGCGATGTCGTTCTGAGCTCTTGGAATATGCTCCATCTGTAGGCCGTCAAAGTGCTCTTCAAGCTTTCTCACTTCGTCAACGTACGCTTTCATCAACGGACTCTGGTAATTCTTGTTCACTTGGCGGACGACAAGCTGCGAGTCACCCCTTACAATCAGCTTCTTAATCCCAAGGTCTGCTGCGATCCTAAGACCGGCAAGCAAACCCTCGTACTCTGCAGTATTGTTTGTCGCTTGCTCTTTGGGAAAGTGCATCTGGACCACGTACTTGAGGTGCTCCCCGGTGGGCGCGCCAAAGATGTCGAGGAAACTGATCGCCCATGAACACCTATGGGACCGGAGCCCCTTCTCGGTACGGCAAGGGGCGGAGGATGCACAAAGAGCGGATCGAGGCGAACACACAAGCAGTTTACCCAGGTTCGGGCCGCACGGATGCGTAAAACCCTACTCCTGCTTTGGTCTGTTATTGAGTTCTTGGCTCGGGAGCGAGGAGAGCAACAGTACCCTCTAACCGCAAGCAAGACCGAGCGTGGAGAGTGATCGATGATCGGAACCCCCTCTATGTTGTGCATGGGCCTCCTTTTATAGGTCAAAAGGGGTCACCGACAGGTGGCAACACAGATGAGGGTAAAAATGTAAAAAGAGTGGTAGTTGGAACAGTGTTTGTATAGTGCTCTATACCTAACTCTGATGGCAGGGGACAAGGGCATTGAATGCCCATCGCCGTCACCCCAAACAGTGCAAAAAGTGACCGTCAGGGCGCCACCGTCCGCCACGACGGTAGCCTTGTCATCGCCGCTTGCCACCGTGTACCCCTGGCTGCACAGCCTTCCGCCACGTGCGCCCGGGATGGTCCCAGAGCGACACGTGGGTGGATGCGCTGGAGCGCGGGTACTGAGTGGAAGTTTGCCGCGGCAAGCGTCTTGCGCGGCGGCTATCTTGTCGCTTCTGGGAGCTTGTCGCTCACCGGTCCTTGCCGGGACGCGTGGCGCGTCGCGACAAGCTTCTTGATATGCCTTGGATGGCCTTCCCGGCAAGCTCCTCTCGCCGGGGTCTTGTGTCTTGAGTGGTTTTTGTGCCTTGAGTGGCCTTCCCGGCAAGCTCCTCTTGCCGGGGTCTTGTCTCTTTGACTTGCATACTTTGTTCTTGAATGGCTCCAAAGGAACCATGAGGGGTCTTGGCGGTCGCCTGGCTAGCCTTGCTGCGGGATGCTGCAACTGCCCGTGCACAAGTTCGGGGTACCAAGATGTCGGGGAAACTGATCGCCCACGAACACCTATGGGACCGGAGCCCCTTCTCGGTACGGCAAGGGGCGAAGGATGCACAAAGAGCGGATCGAGGCGAACACACGAGCAGTTTACCCAGTTTCGGGCCGCACAGATGCGTAAAACCCTACTCCTGCTTTGGTTTGTTATTGAGTTCTTGGCTCGGGAGCGAGGAGAGCAACAGTACCCTCTAACCGCTAGCAAGACCGAGCGTGGAGAGTGATCGATGATTGGAACCCCCTCTACGTTGCGCATGGGCCTCCTTTTATAGGTCAAAAGGGGTCACCGACAGGTGGCAACATAGATGAGGGTAAAAATGTAAAAAGAGTGGTAGTTGGAATAGTGTTTGTATAGTGCTCTATACCTAACTCTGACGGCAGGGGACAAGGGCATTGAATGCCCGTCGCCGTCGCCCCAAACAGTGCAAAAAGTGACCGTCAGGGCGCCACCGTCCGCCACGACGGTAGCCTTGTCATCGCCGCTTGCCACCGTGTTCCCCTGGCTGCACAGCCTTCTGCCACGTGCGCCCGGGATGGTCCCAGAGCGACACGTGGGTGGATGCGCTGGAGCGCGGGTACTGAGTGGAAGTTTGCCGCGGCAAGCGTCTTGCCGCGGCGGCTATCTTGTCGCTTCTGGGAGCTTGTCGCTCACCGGTCCTTGCCGGGACGCGTGGCGCGTCGCGGAAAGCTTCTTGATATGCCTTGGATGGCCTTCCCGGCAAGCTCCTCTCGCCGGGGTCTTGTGTCTTGAGTGGTTTTTGTGCCTTGAGTGGCCTTCCCAGCAAGCTCCTCTTGCCGGGGTCTTGTCTCTTTGACTTGTATACTTTGTTCTTGAATGGCTCCAAAGGAACCATGAGGGGTCTTGGCGGTCGCCTGGCTAGCCTTGCCGCGGGACGCTGCAACTGCCCGTGCACAAGTTCGGGATACTAAGGTACCCCTACTTTAGTACACCGACATTAGGCCATATTTAACTCTTTCAAATAGGTGTGTCCAGCAAGGATGATTGTGGCAAACTAACAAGCAAATACTCAAAATATACAAGACGCTCCAAGCAAAACACATATCATGTTGCGAATAAAAATATAGCTCCAAGTATAGTTACCGATGGATGAAGACGAAAGAGGGGATGCCTTCTAGAGGCATCCCCAAGCTTTGGCATTTGATTATCTTGAATTTACTTGGGGTTCCATGGGCATCCCCAAGCTTAGGCCTTTGCTACTCCTTGTTCCATAGTCCATCAAAGCAATACTCAAAACTTGAAAACTTCACAACACAAAACTTAGACAAAAATTCTCGTGAGCTCTGTTAGTATAAGAAAGCAAACCACTACTCAAAGGTACAGCAATGAATTCATTCTTTGTTTATATTGGTGTTAAACCTACTGTACTCCAACTTATCTGCGGTTCATATCCTCCAATACTACTCATAGATGCATCGGAATAAGCAAACAACACACGAAAAACAGAATCTGTCAAAGACAGAACAGTCTGTAGTAATCTGCAGGATTAGCCTATTCTGGAACTCCAAAAAATTCAAACTAAATTGGTAAATTTGCGAAATTTGTCTACCAATCATCTCCAAAAAGAATCAATTAAAAATCACACTCCAGTAAAATCCCACGACTACTTTAGCGAGTGCTAACGATTCTGTTTTTCACAGCAAGATCATATAAACTTCACACAAGTCTTCCCAAAGGTTCTACTTGGCACAAACTAAAACAAAACATGAAAACTCATCAAATCAGAGGCTAGATGCAATATTTATTCCCTATCAGCAACAAAAACAAAAAACATAAAATTGAGTTGCCTCCCAACAAGCGCTATCGTTTTACGCCCCTAGCTAGGCACAATACAAGATAAATCTAGGTATTGCCATCCTTGGAAGGCAATCCATAAGTGGCTCTCATGATAGATTCATATGGTAATTTGATTTCCTTTCTAGGAAAGTGTTTCATGCCTTTCCTTAACGGAAATAGGAATCTAATATTTCCTTCCTTCATATCAATAATTGCACCAATCGTTCTAAGGAAAGGTCTAGCAAGAATTATAGGACATGAAGGATTGCAATCTATATCAAGAACAATGAAATCTACGGGCACATAATTCCTATTGGCAATGATAAGAACAAAATTAATTCTTCCCATAGGTTTCTTAATAGTGGAATCCGCAAGATGCAAATTTAAAGAACAATCATCAAGCTCATGGATCCCTAACAAATCACACAAAGTTTTTGGGATAGTGGAGATACTTGCACCCAAATCACACAAAGCATAGCATTCATGATCTTTTATTTTTATTTTTATAGTAGGTTCCCACTCATCATAAAGCTTTCTAGGTATAGAAACTTCCAACTCAAGTTTTTCTTCATAAGATTGCATCAAAGCATCAACTATATGTTTAGTGAAAGCTTTATTTTGACTATAAGCATGCGGAGAATTTAGTACGGACTGCAACAAGGAAATACAATCAATCAAAGAGCAATTATCATAATTGAATCCCTTGAAATCCAAAGTAGTGGGTTCGTCACTATGCAAAGCTTTAATCTCTTCACTCCCACTTTTAGCAATTTTAGCATCAAGATCTAAAAACTCTGAATCATTGGGGCACCTTAAAGCAGAATCATCTCCAATCCTATTCTCATCAAGATTAATACTAGAAAACAAGGATCTAATAGGAAACACATCAATAACTTTCAGATCTTCATCTTTATTTTCATGCTCTTCCGGTTTAGCAGCCATCTTATTAATCAAGGTGGACTGTTTATCCAAAATTTGGGCAATTAAGTTCTCAAGATGAGCAAACTGAGATTTCAAGCCATAAAATTCTTTAGACATATCATCAAGGTATTTATTCATATACTCCATAAACTTTTTATGTTCTTTAAGCTCACTTCTGAAGAAGTCATTATGCTCAAATTGTATAGTCATAAAATGTCTAACATTGTTTTCAATCTCCTCCAGCCTCTTGAGGTGAGGGTCAACACTAGAAGGAAGAGCCATAGTGACAAGCAAGCAATCCAACACACACAAGCAAACAAGAAGCAAGCAAACGATAGACACACGACGGAAGAAGGGCAAATAAAACAGCAAGGGTGGAGTGGGGGAGAGGAAAACGAGAAGCAAATAAATGTAATGCGAAGGATAAGGGTTTGTGATTGGTACTTGGTATATGACTTTTGCGTAAGCCTCCCCGGCAACGGCGCTAGAAATTCTTCTTAATACCTCTTGAGCTTGCGTTGTATTCCCTCGAAGAGGAAAGGGAGATGCAGCATAGTAGCGTAAGTATTTCCCTCAGTTTTTGAGAACCAAGGTATCAATCAAGTAGGAGACCACGCGCGAGTCCCTCACACCTACACAAACAAATAAGAACTTCGCAGCCAACACGATAAGGGGTTGTCAATCCCTTTACGGTCACTTACGAGAGTGAGATCTGATAGAGATGATAGTTTATATTTTTGGTATTTGTAGTTTAATAAAACAACAAATAAAAGCGGTAAAGTAAAGTAGATGTAGATTGATATGTTGAGAATAGACCCCGGGGCCATAGTTTTCTCTAGTGGCTTCTCTCATGATAGCGATATTCTACGACGGGTAAACAAATTACTGTCGAGCAATTGATAGAAAAGCGAATAATTATGACACTATCTAGGCATGATCATTGTATATAGGCATCACGTCCGAGACAAGTAGACCGACTCCTGCCTGCATCTACTACTATTACTCCACACATCGACCGCTATCCAGCATGCATCTAGTGTATTGAGTTCATACGAACAGAGTATCGCCTTAAGCAAGATGACATGATGTAGAGGGATAAACTCAAGCAATATGATGTAAACCCCATCTTTTTATCCTCGATGGAAACAATACAATACGTGCCTTGCTGCCCCTACTGTCATTGGGAAAGGACACCGCAAGATTGAACCCAAAGCCAAGCACTTCTCCCATTGCAAGAACTATAGATCTAGTAGGCCAAACCAAACCAATAATTCGAAGAGGCTTGCAAGGATATTATGAGCACACATAAAAAGTTCAGAGAAGAACCAAATATCTTTCATAGATAACCTTGATCATAAACTCACAATTCATTGGATCTCGACAAACACACCACAAAAAGAGATTACATCGAATAGATCTCCTCGAAGACCGAGGAGAACTTTGTATTGAGATCCAGAGAGAGAGAAGAAGCCATCTAGATACTAGCTATGGACCCGAAGGTCTGTGGTAAACTACTCACAACTCATGGTGAGGGCGATGATGATGATGATGATGAAGGCCTCCGTGATGGATCCCCCTCTGGTGGAGCTCCGGAACAGGCTCCAAGATGGGATCTCCACGGGAATAGATGCTACGGCGGTAGAATTACGGTTTTCTCTCTGTATACGGAGTTTTTGGGGTACATGGACTTATATAGGAAGAAGGAGGGCACCGGGGGACGCTCGAGTGGGCCTCGAGGTAGGGGGCGCGCCTTGGGAAGGGGGGCGCCCCCCCCCCCTCCACCCTCGAGGGCCACTCGAGGCTCCCCTGACGTGGTTCTCAAGTTCCTCTAGCGTGATTTTCTCCAAAAATATCTCTCGCGAAGGTTTCATTCCGTTTGGACTCCGTTTGATATTATTTTTCTGCAAAACCCTGAAATAGGGAAAAAAACAGCAATCTGAACTGGGCCTTTGGTTAGTAGGTTAGTCCCAAAAATGATATAAAAGTGGATGATAAAGCCCATTAAACATCCAAGACTTCATAAATAATAGCATGGAACAATCAAAAATTATAGATACGCTGGAGACGTATCAGCATCATAAGCGCGCGCCGCTTCCTCGGCGAGGTCGAACATGCCGAGCCATTGTTTTTTGCCAGTGACGGGGTTTTGGATTTGGGCGCCTTACTTTCCCCTGGGCCTCTGGAAAACACCACTGTACCTGCCATTGTCCGCCATTTCAAGAAAAAATGACCTAAATCATGCAGATAAAGAAATTTGACAAAAGAACCGAACAAATCGTCAACAACACAATCTGAATTAACAATAAACAAAAAAATGGCATGACCTCTGCATAAAAACGGACACATTAAGAGCTAGAAATTTGGCAAAACGGAAATAAATCAACGTTTCGGCCAAACTTTAGCGCTCATAGTATGAATTCCTGTAATGAAATGAAGAAATCTACTACAAAGCAATATCAATAAAAAATAAACAAGGAAATTTAGCATGCCCTCTTCCTAAAAATGGACACATTAAGTGCTAGAAATTTGGTGAAACGGAAATAAATCAACGCTTCGCCAAAATTCTAGTATGTACCCCTATAACGAACTATAAACTCCAACTATACGACTGTTGATTTCATATATACTGCTAGTTTTGGTTGCTACAACTATAAACTACAACTACAAAGTACAATCGAACTACAACTAGAAATATCAATCTACAACTATAAAGTACAACAACAATTTATTATAATGTGTGCATTACGAACAATACAACTAGAAACTACTACTATCAAATTGAAAACAACAAGAACATACAAACTAAAAACTAAAAATACAACGATGAAACCCCTAACCCTAGTCGAATGTGTGTGGTGGCCATGGAGGCGGGTGGCGACGAGGATGACCGGAAATACAAGGGGGGACAACGACCTTATACCTACCGGAGTGCACGGCAATGGGGCGGCAGACCGAGGGCGACGTCGGCAGGGCAACAGATCGAGGGTGAGGGCGACATGGTGGAGGGCGAGGACGATCGCGACGGCGACGATATCAGCGTACGGCGACAACAACGTGGTAAATGTCGTGGTGTGGAGGGCGAGGGCGGCGACGAGAGCAGATGTTGGAGAGAGTGAGAGTGGGAGTGAGAGTGTGGGGTAAGGGAGAGAGGGAGGGGGGTTGTGCAAATAGTGCTAACCAGATGCGGCAGGCGCGCCATAAGACCCACCACTGATAATTTGGGTGGCGGGCGGCAACCCTTTAGTTGAATTTGAATAGTTTGGTGCTAACCTACTTGTGGCGGGTATGACATGTTGCCCGCCACAACTATCATCTGTATTAAAAAAAATATGTCACTCGTTGGAGGCTTTTAGCTGTCGCGGGGACATTACCTCGCCCGCCGCTGCTACTTGTAACAACAGAGGCGGGTAAGCATAGCCACTCGCCGCAAGAAACATTCATAACGCACCCACATGTGACCTTTTACCAGATCATTGTAGCACGTCACTTGAGCCTAATGCTCATCGCAAATTTTATGGACGATTGTATATCCAATCGTCTGTGATGAAGCATAGTCATGGTACCATTTACATCCTTGTACGAGTTCTCAAGCTCACAAATGACAAACTTTGATGTGGTAGTTTTCATTCGACTATCCAAATCATTTATCTCATCGGACACTGTGTTGATTTCAACAACGTGTTCTCTCATGTAATTGACGAGGGATCCTCCATGTGCAATGACCTTAACACGAATGGGCAGAGATGCCACTTTCCGCCGAATGGATGTTCCACAAACTTATAAAGTTGTCCCATAATGAATGTGTGATTGAAGTAGTGAGGATCCACTGTGGTGACTTGAGCAGGAGCAGGATGAGGTGCAACATGCTTGGTCGGAGGCATAGAAGCCAGGGGCTAAGTTAGAGTGGGGGGAAACTTGGCAATTTTCCCTTTGAAGCGTCATCAACTTATGGAGCATTTTTATGAGTTGGGCAGCCTTGCGATTCTTCAGAGCAAGCTTCGGAATCCATTTGCTTGGTTTGGCAGACTTCAGAGGTTCCTCAACAAAAAAAATATTCAAATCAATTGCATTGGGATGAGGAGTGGTGTTGACATGCTGTTGCAAAGTGACAGTTGTAGGAGGAGTTTTTCTTGTAACAACAATTTTCTTCGACGAAGCCTAAGGAATAATATTTGCACAAAAATCTGGCAGCACTGTGGAAGTTGTAATGTTAACTTGCTCACTAAGAGCCGCAAGGCCATCCTTAGATATAGAAGGATCAGAGGGATCAGAGGGAACTCATACCATACTCTTTAACAGGTGGTGCCTTCTTTTTCTTTGGTGCACCCTTCTTTTTTGAAGCAGAGCTGGGATCATGCTTTCGTTTAGTGTGTGATAACCCATAAGTATAGGGGGTCAATTGTAGCCTCTTTCGATAAGTAATCGTGTCAAACCCAACGAGGAGGTAAAGGTAGAATTTATATTCTCTTAAGTTCTATCGACCACCCATACAACTCTATGCACGCTTGACGTTCGCTTTACCTAGAACAAGTATGCAACTAGAAGTACTTTGTAGGTGTAGGATAAGTTTGCAAGATAATAAAGATCATGTAAATAAAAGCTAAGGGCTGTTAAGATATCTTTACCTAGAACAAGTATGCAACTAGAAGTACTTTGTAGGTGTAGGATAAGTTTGCAAGATAATAAAGAGCACATAAATAAAAGCTAAGGGTTGTTAAGATAGAGAAACAACTATAAGTTAGTTTTAGTAGAAAGCTTTTTGTCACAAGAAAGTTATCTGTTCCTAGGCAATCGGTAATTAGACCGGTAATCATTATTGCAATTTTATATGAGGGCGAGGCATAAGCTAACATACTTTATCTACTTGGATCATATGCACTAATGATTGGAACTCTAGCAAACATCCATAACTACTAAAGATCATTAAGGTAAAACCCAACCATGGCATTATAAGGTATCAAGTCCTCGTAACTCCCATACGCAACAACCCACTTACTCATGTCTGTGCTTCTGTCACTCACGCCACCCGCCATAAGCGAATCATGAACATATTGCAACACCCTACAGTGGGGATCCCTCACGCTTGTGCAACACGGAGAGCACCATAGGACAACACCAATAATAAAATATACAACTCAAACCAATCACAAGCATGAGCACCATAGGACAAAAAAGATCTACTCAAACATCATAGGGTAGCCACACATCATTGCATAATTATATATAGTGTTGAGCACCATGTTTAAGTAGAGATTACATTGGGGAGAAGAGGTGTTACACCGCTTCATAGAGGGGGGGAGTTGGTGTTGACGGTAGCGAGGTTATTGGTGTAGATCGTCGTCATGATCCTTGCCCCGGCGGAACTCCGGCGCCACCGGGAGCAAATGGGGAGAGAGCCCCCTCCTTCTTCTTCTTCCTTGGCCTCCCCTCTAGATAGGAGGAGGGTTTACCCTCTGGTCCATGGAATCCATGGCGGCGGAGGTGCGGGAACCCCTCCGAGATTGGCTGTATCTCTTTGTTTTTCTTTTGTTTTGCGACCCCCGTTTCTGGCCTTTCACCGTTTCTTAAATTCTCGGACATCAAAAACTCCGATTGGGCTGAAATTTTAACACAATTTTTTATCCGGATATTAGCTTCCTTGCAGACGAAGGACACCTCCAACCGACCTACGGGGTGGCCACAAGACCCCTGGCCGCGCCCTAGGTAGGGGGTCGCGCCCCTAGGGCTTATGGGCCCCTCGGGCATCATCTCATGTTGATTCCACTACCGAAAAATCAAGTATAATCCAAAATAATTCTTCGTGATTTTTTATCGCGTTTGGACTTCGTTTGATATGAATTTTCTACGAAACAAAAAATGCAACAAACAGGAACTGGCACTAGATCAATATATTAGTCCAAGAAAATCATATAAATTGTTGCCAAAAGTATATAAAAGTTGTAGAATATTGGCATGGAACAACAAACAATTATAGATACAACGGAGAAGTATCAGTGTGTCCTTCGGATTCTCCTTTGGCCTTTTTCTTCTCAAGACCATCTTTAAGTAGGCGAAGGTTTTCAGCTTCCTTAAGCCTTTTGTTTTCGGCCTACTTGGCTCATTTTGCAGCATTCCGTTGACGTCTAGAAGTTCTTAGGGAAAGTCAGCGAGTCTGAGAAGTGATGATTCATCAATATCAGGTGGAGGAGGATGTCTTGCTTCGGGACCCTGACGAGGTATGAGAGAAATTTCTCGATAATTACCCATGGTGGATGAGAAGCAAAGTTCTTGGCATATAGAGGGTCAATGAACTTATAGAAGAACCATTTGCACACCCAATGAAGGTGAATATTTTGCAGGCACTTTTCTCTTTGATCCTTGGTTTCTCCTTCAATGGTTTTGTAATCATCATGAGAGAGATATTTTGCGTAGTTTGTGTACGGCTACCGACCACCCTTTCTCTTTTTCTTCGGCGCAGTCTCTTCTTGCTTCTTGTTTGGATCATCAGATTTTTTTTTCGCTTGCTCGATGAGGGGCCTACCGTTGGGCCCTTTGCATTTCGAGCTTTTGATTCATCCACTGTGCCTAAGAACATGTCTTCTTATCTGTCAATGCGACTCACTAGTTGGGCAGAATCTTCAACGTACTACACTTCCCTTTGAATAAGAATAGACGCGAGGGAAATGAGACAGGGTTACAAATGCACACAACGAGAGGTTTGAAGGGAACATGTGTCGATGGAAAAAGATGCATGCCTTGAGTAATACTTAGAAAGAAGGAAATGGCCAGGGTTAACTAGTTGATCAAAGAAATATCGTAGCTAACGAGCCAACCATTTCATTCGTTCGAGACACAACACAAACCCTAGATCTGAACAGAGAGTGAGGGACAACTACCAACCGCATCCACGAATTTTACCAAATGGTGAAGATCTGATAAATACAATAAAATTCCATGAAAATTACCGTGGATGAACTCAAACGGATAAATGGAAGCCCGTGTTCGTGCTAAACATACCCTAGCTTGGTGGTGTGAAGTTGTTATGGCAGCGCGGAGTAGGAGATGACCCACGGCGGCGAGGAAGGACTCCGGCGACCACCTTCTGGCAGTTAAGCCATGAGGTTGATCAGCGATGTCGCACTCGAGCTAGAGCGGTATGGTAGGGGTCAGAGGAAGGAGGAGGATGGCGAAGGACGAAGTGGATTCGTGGACGATGCGGCGTAGTATTTATACGCGAGAGGAAATAACCGCACCCGTCGAATCCGATCGAACAACCACAGTCAGAGGACTTTTGCAATTCAACGTCCTAGATTTGATGGTAGTTGTTGAACAACACGTGGTAACCATCATCAAAGACATGGTCCTGACTTGGGCGGGAAACCCCAAATTTTGGACGACTTTCGCCAAAATAGATAAGGTACATACAAAAAAAATATTGGTCAAGGACACCAGATAAATTTCGTTCTCGGTAAAATTTTGCGTTTATAACGAAGTAGCATAGACAGGACGAGATAGATAAGAATGAAACACTAGGTCCTGCACATTTCACTCAGAAGAAAAAAACAACCGAACGGAAAGCTATGAGCGAAATGCATTCGGACAAAAGGACAAACAACAGAATGAAAGGAAAATGAGATGAAGAAAAATGTGTTGGCATGACCCATCGTATAAGAACGGTATTGTTGGGGAACGTAGTATTTTAAAATTTTCCTACGATCACGCAAGATCTATCTACTAGATGCATAGCAACGAGAGGGGAGAGTGTGTCTACGTACCCTCGTAGACCGGGAGCGGAAGCGTCAAGTGACGCGGTTGATGTTGTCGAACTTCTTCGCGATCCAACCGATCAAGCACCGAACGTACGGCACCTCCGCGTTCAGCACACGTCCAGCTTGATGACGTCCCACAAGCTCTTGATCCAGTTGAGTTTCACGGGAGAGTTTCGTCAGCACGATGGCGTGGTGACGGATATGATGTATTCACCGGCGCAGGGCTTCGCCTAAGCACCGCGACGGTATGACCGAGGTGTGTTTCTGTGGAGGGGGGCACCGCACACGGCTGGAACAATTCAACTTGTGTGTCTTTGGGTGCCCCCCTCCCCCCGTATATAAAGGAGCAAGGGGGGAGGCCGGCCGGCCCTTGTTTGGTGCGGCTAGGGGTGCAATCCTACTAGGAATAGGATTGCAATCCTATTCCTAGTAGGAATCACCAAAGAAGGAAGAGAGGGAAAGGAAAAGAGGGAGAGGTGGCGCCCCCCCAATCCTAGTCCAACTAGGAACCCTAGGTGGGGCGCCGGCCAGCCCTATGGGCTGCCTCTCTCTTTCCCTTAAGGCCCACTATGGACCATCCCCCCTCGTAGGGGGTTCCGGTAACCCCCTCCGGCAATCCCGTTAAATCCGAAACTTTTCCGGAACACTTCCGGTCTCCGAATATAGTCGTCCAATATATCAATCTTTATGTCTCGGACATTCCGAGACTCCTCGTCATGTCTGTGATCTCATCCGGGACTCCGAACTATCTTCGGTACATCAAAACTCATAAACTCATAATATCGATCGTCATCAAACGTTAAGCGTGCGGACCCTACGGGTTCGAGAACTATGTAGACATGACCGAGACTCATCTCCGTTCAATAACCAATAGCGGAACCTGGATGTTCATATTGGCTCCTACATATTCTACGAAGATCTTTTATCGGTCAAAACCGCATAACAACATACGTTGTTCCTTTTGTCATCGGTATGTTACTTGCCCGAGATTCGATCGTCGGTATCTCCATACCTAGTTCAATCTTGTTACCGGCAAGTCTCTTTACTCGTTTCGTAACACATCATCTCGTGACTAACTCATTAGTCTTTTGCTTGCAAGGCTTATTGTGATGTGTGTTACCGAGAGGGCCCAGAGATACCTCTCCGACACTCGGAGTGACAAATCCTAATCTTGATCTATGCCAACACCACGAATACTTTCGGAGACACCTGTAGAGCATCTTTATGATCACCCAGTTACGTTGTGACGTTTGATAGAACACAAGGTGTTCCTACGGTATTCGGGAGTTGCATAATCTCATAGTCATAGGAACATGTATAAGTCATGAAGAAAGCAATAGCAGTAAAACTAAACGATCATAGTGCTATGCTAACGGATGGGTCTTGTCCATCACATCATTCTCCTAATGATGTGATCCCGTTGATCAAATGACAACTCATGTCTATGGCTAGGAAACATAACCATCTTTGATCAATGAGCTAGTCTAGTAGAGGCATACTAGGGACATACTGGTTTTTGTCTATGTATCCACACATGTACTAAGTTTCCGGTTAATACAATTCTAGCATGAATAAAAGACATTTATCATGATATAAGGAAATACAAATAACATCTTTATTATTGACTCTAGGGCATATTTCCTTCAGTCTCCCATTTGAACTAGAGTCAATAATCTAGATTACAAAGTGATGATCCTTACACCCATGGAGTCCTGGTGCTGATCATGTTTTGCCCGTGGAAGAGGCTTAGTCAACGGGTCTGCAACATTCAGATCCGTATGTATTTTGCAAATCTCTATGTCTCCCTCCTTGACTAGATCGCGGATGGAATTGAAGCGTCTTTTGATGTGCTTTGTTCTCTTGTGAAACCTGGATTCCTTCGCCAAGGCTATTGCTCCAGTGTTGTCACAAAAGATTTTCATTGGACCCGATGCACTAGGTATTACACCTAGATCGGATATGAACTCCTTCATCCAGACTCCTTCATTTGCTGCTTCTGAAGCAGCTATGTATTCCGCTTCACACGTAGATCCCGCCACGATGCTCTGCTTGGAACTGCACCAACTGACAGCTCCACCGTTCAATAAAAATACATATCCGGTTTGTGACTTAGAGTCATCCGGATCAGTGTCAAAGCTAGAATCGACGTAACCGTTTACAACGAGCTTTTTGTCACCTCCATACACGAGAAACATATCCTTTGTCCTTTTCAGATACTTTAGGATGTTTTTGACCGCTGTCCAGTGATCCACTCCTGGATTACTTTGGTACCTCCCTGCTAAACTTATAGCAAGGCACACATCAGGTCTGGTACACAGCATCGCATACATGATAGATCCTATGGCTGAGGCATAGGGAATGACTTTCATTTTCTCTCTATCTTCTGCAGTGGTCGGGCATTGAGTCTTACTCAACTTCATACCTTGTAATACAGGCAAGAACCCTTTCTTTGACTGATCCATTTTGAACTTCTTCAAAATCTTATCAAGGTATGTGCTTTGTGAAAGTCCAATTAAGCATCTTGATCTATCTCTATAGATCTTGATGCCTAATATATAAGCAGCTTCACCGAGGTCTTTCATTGAAAAAATCTTATTCAAGTATCCTTTTATGCTATCCAGAAATTCTATATCATTTCCAATCAACAATATGTCATCCACATATAATATTAGAAATGCTACAGAGCTCCCACTCACTTTCTTGTAAATACAGGCTTCTCCAAAAGTCTGTATAAAACCATATGCTTTGATCACCTCATCAAAGCGTATATTCCAACTCTGAAATGCTTGCACCAGTCCATAGATGGATCGCTGGAGCTTGCATACTTTGTTAGCACCTTTTGGATCGACAAAACCTTCTGGTTGCATCATATACAACTCTTCTTTGAGATATCCATTCAGGAATGCAGTTTTGACATCCATTTGCCAGATTTCATAATCATAAAATGCGGCAATTGCTAACATGATTCGGACAGACTTAAGCATCGCTACAGGTGAGAAAGTCTCATCGTAGTCAACTCCTTGAACTTGTCGAAAACCTTTCGCAACAAGTCGAGCTTTGTAAACAGTAACATTACCGTCTGCGTCGGTCTTACTCTTGAAGATCCATTTATTTTCGATGGCCTGCCGATCATCGGGCAAGTCAACCAAAGTCCACACTTTGTTCTCATACATGGATCCCATCTCAGATTTCATGGCTTCAAGCCATTTTGTGGAATCTGGGCTCATCATCGCTTCCTCATAGTTCGTAGGTTCATCATGGTCTAGTAACATGATTTCCAGAACTGGGTTGCCGTACCACTCTGGTGCGGAACATACTCTGGTTGATCTACGACGTTCAGCAGAAACTTGATCTGAAGTTTCATGATCATCATCATTAACTTCCTCACTGATTGGTGTAGGAATCACTGGAACAATTTTCTGTGATGTACTATTTTCCAATCCGGGAGAAGGTACAATTACCTCATCAAGTTCTACTTTCCTCCCACTCACTTCTTCTGAGAGAAACTCCTTCTCTAGAAAGGATCCATTCTTAGCAACGAATATCTTGCCTTCGGATCTGTGATAGAAGGTGTACCCAACAGTCTCTTTTGGGTATCCTATGAAGACACATTTCTCCGACTTGGGTTCGAGCTTATCAGGTTGAAGCTTTTTCACATAAGCATCGCAGCCCCAAACTTTAAGAAACGACAACTTTGGTTTCTTGCCAAACCATAGTTCATAAGGTGTCGTATCAACGGATTTAGATGGTGCCCTATTTAACGTGAATGCAGCTGTCTCTAAAGCATAACCCCAAAACGATAGTGGTAAATCGGTAAGAGACATCATAGATCGTACCATATCCAATAAAGTACGGTTACGACGTTCGGACACACCATTACGATGTGGTGTTCCGGGTGGCGTGAGTTGTGAAACTATTCCACATTGTTTCAAATGAAGACCAAACTCGTAACTCAAATATTCTCCTCCACGATCAGATCGTAGATATTTTATTTTCTTGTTACGATGATTCTCTACTTCACTCTGAAATTCTTTGAACTTTTCAAATGTTTCAGACTTGTGCTTCATTAAGTAGATATACCCATATCTGCTCAAATCATCAGTGAAGGTCAGAAAATAACGATACCCGCCGCGTGCTTCAACACTCATTGGTCCACATACATCAGTATGTATGATTTCCAACAAATCTGTTGCTCGCTCCATGGTTCCGGAGAACGGAGTTTTAGTCATTTTGCCCATGAGGCATGGTTCGCAAGCACCAAGTGATTCATAATCAAGTGATTCCAAAAGTCCATCACTATGGAGTTTCTTCATGCGTTTTACACCAATATGACCTAAACGGCAGTGCCACAAATAAGTTGCACTATCATTATTAACCTTGCATCTTTTGGTTTCAATATTATGAATATGTGTATCACTACAATCGAGATCCAATAAGAATAGACCACTTTTTAAGGGTGCATGACCATAAAAGATATTATTCATAAAAATAGAACAACCATTATTCTCTGATTTAAATGAATAACCGTCTCGCAACAAACAAGATCCAGATATAATGTTCATGCTCAACGCTGGCACCAAATAACAATTATTTAGGTCTAAAACTAATCCCGAAGGTAGATGTAGAGGTAGCGTGCCGACGGCGATCACATCGACTTTGGAACCGTTTCCCACGCGCATCGTCACCTCGTCCTTAGCCAATCTTCGTTTAATCCGTAGTCCCTGTTTCGAGTTACAAATATTAGCAACCGAACCGGTATCAAATACCCAAGTACTACTACGAGCATTAGTAAGGTACACATCAATAACATGTATATCACAGATACCTTTGTTCACCTTGCCATCCTTCTTATCCGCCAAATACTTGGGGCAGTTCCGCTTCCAGTGTCCAGTCCCCTTGCAGTAGAAGCACTCAGTTTCAGGCTTGGCTCCAGACTTGGGTTTCTTCGTGGAAGTAGCAACTGTCTTGCTATTCTTTTTGAAATTCCCTTCCTTGCCCTTTTTCTTGAAACTAGTGGTATTGTTAACCATCAACACTTGATGCTTCTTTTTGATTTCTACCTCCGCAGCTGTGAGCATAGCGAAGAGCTCGGGAATTGTCTTTTGCATCCCTTGCATATTATAGTTCATCACGAAGCCATTATAGCTTGGTGGCAGTGATCGAAGAATTCTATCAGTAACACTAATCTCATCAACTTGACAACCAAGTTGAGTCATATGATTGTAGTGCCCATACATTGTGAGCAAGTGTTCACTGATAGAACTATTCTCCTCCATCTTGCAGCTGTAGAACTTATTGGAAATCTCATATTTCTCAATCCGGGCATTTGCTTGAAATATTAACTTCAACTCCTGGAACATCTCATATGGTCCATGACGTTCAAAACGTCGTTGAAGTCCCGGTTCTAAGCCGTAAAGCATGGCACACTGAACTATCGTGTAGTCATCAGACCGCGACTGCCAGACGTTCAAAGCGTCTACATTAGCGGGAGGGGGCTTGTCACCTAGCGGTGCTTCAAGGACATAATTCTTCTGTGCAGCAATGAGGATAATCCTCAGGTTACGGACCCAGTCCGTGTAATTGCTACCATCATCTTTCAACTTAGCTTTCTCTAGGAATGCATTAAAATTCAAAGGAACGGTAGCACGGGCTATTGATCTACAACAACATAGATATGCAAAAACTATCAGGACTAAGTTCATGATAAATTAAAGTTCAATTTAATCATATTAATTTAAAGAACTCCCACTTCGATAGACATCCCTCCGGTCATCTAAATGATCACGTGATCCAAATCAACTAAACCATGTCCGATCATCACGTGAGATGGAGTAGTTTCAATGGTGAACATCTTATGTTGATCATATCTACTATATGATTCACGCTCGACCTTTCGGTCTCCAGTGTTCCGAGGCCATATCTGCATATGCTAGGCTCGTCAAGTTTAACCCGAGTATTCTGCGTGTGCAAAACTGGCTTACACCCGTTGTATTTGAACGTAGAGCTTATCACACCCGATCATCACGTGGTGTCTCGGCACGACGAACTTTCGCAACGGTGCATACTCAGGGAGAACACTTCTATCTTGAAATTTAGTAAGGGATCATCTTATAATGCTACCGTCGTACTAAGCAAAATAAGAAGCATAATAAGATAAACATCACATGCAATCAAAATATGTGACATGATATGGCCATCATCATCTTGTGCTTTTGATCTCCATCTCCAAAGCACCGTCATGATCACCTTCGTCACAGGCGCGACACCTTGATCTCCATCGTAGCATCGTTGTCGTCTCGCCAACTATTGCTTCTATGACTATCGCCACCGTTTAGTGATAAAGTAAACAATTACATGGCGATTGCATTTCATACAATAAAGCGACAACCATATGGCTCCTGCCAGTTGCCGATAACTTTACAAAACATGATCATCTCATACAAAACCGTATAACTCATCATGTCTTGACCATATCACATCACAACATGCCCTGCAAAAACAAGTTAGACGTCCTCTACTTTGTTGTTGTATGTTTTACGTGGCTGCTACGGGCTTAGCAAGAACCGTTCTTACCTACGCATACAAAAACCACAACGATGTTTTGTCAAGTATGTGCTGTTTTAACCTTCACAAGGACCGGGCGTAGCCACACTTGATTCAGCTAAAGTGAGAGAGACAGACACCCGCCAGTCACCTTTAAGCAACGAGTGCTCGTAACGGTGAAACCAGTCTCGCGTAAGCGTACGCGTAATGTCGGTCCGGGCCGCTTCATCTCACAATACCGCCGAAGCAAAGTATGACATGCTGGTAAGCAGTATGACTAGTATCGCCCACAACTCATTGTGTTCTACTCGTGCATATCATCTACGCATAGACCTGGCTCATGATGCCACTGTTGGGGAACGTAGTATTTTAAAATTTTCCTACGATCACGCAAGATCTATCTACTAGATGCATAGCAACGAGAGGGGAGAGTGTGTCTACGTACCCTCGTAGACCGGGAGCGGAAGCGTCAAGTGACGCGGTTGATGTTGTCGAACTTCTTCGCGATCCAACCGATCAAGCACCGAACGTACGGCACCTCCGCGTTCAGCACACGTCCAGCTTGATGACGTCCCACGAGCTCTTGATCCAGTTGAGCTTCACGGGAGAGTTTCGTCAGCACGACGGCGTGGTGACGGATATGATGTATTCACCGGCGCAGGGCTTCGCCTAAGCACCGCGACGGTATGACCGAGGTGTGTTTCTGTGGAGGGGGGCACCGCACACGGCTGGAACAATTCAACTTGTGTGTCTTTGGGTGCCTCCCTGCCCCGTATATAAAGGAGCAAGGGGGGAGGCCGGCCGGCCCTTGTTTGGTGCGGCTAGGGGTGCAATCCTACTAGGAATAGGATTGCAATCCTATTCCTAGTAGGAATCACCAAAGAAGGAAGAGAGGGAAAGGAAAAGAGGGAGAGGTGGCGCCCCCCCAATCCTAGTCCAACTAGGAACCCTAGGTGGGCCGCCGGCCAGCCCTATGGGCTGCCTCTCTCTTTCCCTTAAGGCCCACTATGGACCATCCCCCCTCGTAGGGGGTTCCGGTAACCCCCTCCGGCAATCCCGTTAAATCCGAAACTTTTCTGGAACACTTCTGGTGTCCGAATATAGTCGTCCAATATATCAATCTTTATGTCTCTGACATTCCGAGACTCCTCGTCATGTCCGTGATCTCATCCGGGACTCCGAACTATCTTCGGTACATCAAAACTCATAAACTCATAATACCGATCGTCATCAAACGTTAAGCGTGCGGACCCTACGGGTTCGAGAACTATGTAGACATGACCGAGACTCATCTCAGTTCAATAACCAATAGCGGAACCTGGATGTTCATATTGGCTCCTACATATTCTACGAAGATCTTTTATCGGTCAAAACCGCATAACAACATACGTTGTTCCTTTTGTCATCGGTATGTTACTTGCCCGAGATTCGATCGTCGGTATCTCCATACCTAGTTCAATCTCGTTACCGGCAAGTCTCTTTACTCGTTCCGTAACACATCATCTCGTGACTAACTCATTAGTCTTTTGCTTGCAAGGCTTATTGTGATGTGTGTTACCGAGAGGGCCCAGAGATACCTCTCCGACACTCGGAGTGACAAATCCTAATCTTGATCTATGCCAACACCACGAATACTTTCGGAGACACCTGTAGAGCATCTTTATGATCACCCAGTTACGTTGTGACGTTTGATAGCACACAAGGTGTTCCTACGGTATTCGGGAGTTGCATAATCTCATAGTCATAGGAACATGTATAAGTCATGAAGAAAGCAATAGCAGTAAAACTAAACGATCATAGTGCTATGCTAACGGATGGGTCTTGTCCATCACATCATTCTCCTAATGATGTGATCCCGTTGATCAAATGACAACTCATGTCTATGGCTAGGAAACATAACCATCTTTGATCAATGAGCTAGTCTAGTAGAGGCATACTAGGGACATACTGGTTTTTGTCTATGTATCCACACATGTACTAAGTTTCCGGTTAATACAATTCTAGCATGAATAAAAGACATTTATCATGATATAAGGAAATACAAATAACATCTTTATTATTGCCTCTAGGGCACATTTCCTTCAGGTATGACCCCTAGCGTCGCACAACTAGTCATGGCACCCGGTTAGTCTAGTTCTTCGTTAATGTATTCAATCTCAGAAAGAAAATTTCACTTTGTCAAAAATATCAAACTCTTCGAGTGTTATTCACCCGTTCCTTCTAATATGTGGAAGTGTTTGTACGGGTGTCGAGTCCAGCTTATTTCACGGGTGCTGAATCTAGGATATTTATCTCACACGTAACGCACATAATCTTTTCTCATCGAGAGGCTTGGTGAAGATATCAGCGAGATTTTTTTTTGGACTTGACTTGACTAATCAAAATATCCTCTCGAGCAACATGATCACGAAGAAAATGATGTCTGATCTCAATATGCTTGGTGCATGAGAGCTGCATTGGATTGTGTGCAATTTTTATCGCACTCTCATTGTCGCGCAATAACGGAATATTCTTGACCTTGATGGCATAATCCTTCAGAGTGTGCTGCATCCATATCAACTGAGTGCACCAAGCACCAGCAGTAATATATTCTGCCTCAGCCATAGATAGTGACACACAATTCTACTTCCTTTACGACCAGCAAACCAAAGATCTACCGAGGAAATGAGATATCCCCAAGGTAGATTTTATGTAAACCCGGTCACCTGCATAATCTGAGTTTGAATAACTAATGAGGTCAAACTATGCTCCCTTAGGATACCATAAACCTAAGGTGAGGGTGTGAGCCAAATATCTCAGAATACGCTTCACTACTTGGTCATGTAATTCTTCAGGTGTAACTTGAAAACGGGCACACATACAAACACTCAACATAATGTCAGGTCTGGATGCACATAGGTAGAGCAATGACCCAATCATCGAACAATAAACCTTCTAATCATAATCTTTACCGTACACATCAGCATCGAGTTGACAATTTGTAGGCATAGGAGTTTTGCATCCCTTATGGCTGAAATCTTGCATCTTGAACTTCCTCAGACGGTCCATAATATATTTCTCCTAGGAGATAAAAAATGGCATTCTCTAGTTGAAGAATTGGCAACACGAGAAAGAACTTAAGTTCACCCATCATTGACATCTCATATTTCTAAGACATCATTCATACGAATTCCAAGCTGCAAGTATTGTTAGTACAACCGAATATAATACCATCCACATATATTGGGCACATGAGTAAATCTCCATCAATAGCACGTGTGAATAGAGTGGAATCAGTGGATTCTGGATGGAATCCCTTTGCGAGCAAAAACTTCTTCAGAGTGTCATACCATGCTCGAGCGGCTTGCTTGAGCCAGTATAGAGCCTTTTTTAACCTGGAAACTTTGTTAGGAAATTGAGCATTTTCAATGCCAAGAGGCTATCTAACATAGACTTCCTCATCAATTTCACCATTGAGAAATGCACTCTTCACATCCTTTTGATATAGCAAGATGTCATTGAAATTTGCATATACAAGAAGAATGCGAATGGCTCAAGACGGGCGACATGAGCATAAGTTTCACTGAAATCTATACATTCTACATGTGTATACCCTTGAGCAACCAATCATGCTTTATTTCTTAGCACAATGCCATCTTCATCTTGCTTATTTCGTAAGATCCATGTGGTACTGATGATATTGTGCTTCTTAGGATTCGGTTGATTAACCAGTTCTCACACATCATTAAGCTTGAACTGCATCAACTCTTCTTGCATAGTGTTCAACCAATCGGGAACATTCACGGCCTCTTCATACTTGGTAGGTCCTGCTAATGAGACAAAAGAGAAATTGCCATAGTAGTTAGCCAAATGAGTGCGTGAACGAGTTGTTGGTCGATGCCCTGGGTTCTCGAGTTCTTCGAGAATTAATGTTGGATCAACTGGATTTGCGACTCATGGAAGATGATTTCCTTCAGAATGGTCATTTCCATCAGTATCTGCATCCGGATTTGCAGTAGTATTGACATTAGCTTCATGATTTCCATTCTGCTCGGCATTACTATCGAGATTGCCATTTGGGTTTGGAGCATCATATTCTTCGGCAGTGGCTTGATGTGTACTTCTTCGAACAAGTGGATCATCATCATCAGAGGAGTTCAATTATTTTTCTTCAATAGGCCTAACATTGCCAATGGCCATTTGTCGAATAGCTTCCAAGATTGGAGGTTCATCTATCACATTTGGCAGGTGCTCCTTTTGGGAGCCATTAGATTCATAGAGTCGCACATTTACCGTCTCCATAACTTTGCTGTGATTAGACTTATAGACCTGATAAGTATGCGAGTTCGAGCCATAACCAAGAAGAAAACCTTCATGTGCCATTTTTCAACCTCACAAGAAGCACATAGACGATCCTTATCAAATTTCACATTAGGAATGCCACGAAGATGATTCTTATTCACAAGAGTCTACAAGTTTCTCATACCTGCATGACCAAGTCTACGGTGCCACTGACATCCTTTGGTTGCTTTTGCAAGCAAACCAGTTTGGACTGAGGCACCCTTAGATAAATCCACAATATATAGATCACCTTTTCTATGTTGACACTATCCCATTCTACATAGCAGGGGTAATTTCCTCAAAGACAAAGGAATTGTTAGTGGCCATAAAGACAATGCATTTTGTGTAGGAAATAGAACTAGCATTCCTAGATCACAAAGCTTGCCAACTGACATGAGGTTGAATCCAAGAGATTGAACAAGTAAAACAGCATCAGTGTTCTTATCCTTGGAGATAGAAATTCTACCTAGCCCTGTTACCTTTCATTTGTTGTTGTCATCAAAAGTGATGTACTTCTCAGAAGAAGCAGTTAAGTTGGGGTCGACAAGCAATGACTTGTCTCAGGTCATATGACTAGTGCACACATTATCCATGATCCATTACACCAGGATACATAGTCGTGCAGGGTAATTAGGCTTTCTGAACCACCCACATCTATGTAGGTAGCTTCAAAATATATGAGTGAGCAGGATATGATTTCATTCGATAAATAGAAGAGTTGTTTCTTGCACAAGTTCAAGCATAATCAAAAGAATACCATTAATTTTTTTCCAGATACAAGCATAATGATTTGAAGATTTATACATATATTCACTTTGTCGAGCCTTCTCAAGGATGTCTCAAGCATTTTCTTCATGCATGGTTAGTAGCACAGTAAAAAGTAATGCCTTGATAGTTTTCTTTAGGACCCACATAGTTTTCTTTGGGGGGGGGGGCATTCCTGAAGTTAGGTCCAATATAACGAGCAAAAACCTCTCCATATTGGTTTTTGAACAATTTATAATTGTCCAGAGAGTCAACGCATAAGAGTATTCAAGAATAGGGAAATCATATCCAGATAGTAAAGCAGGGTCGAGAGTTATGCTTTTTGCAGGAACCCACACAATACGAGGATATTGAGCAGGTTCTCAATATGAACCATTCTGATTTAGTTTCCTTTCAGAACCCAAACCCTCTTTCCTGGGAGTTTTCTGAAGATGGGATTTCTTCGGGACATTGCACAAGGTTTGATGCCCTATTCTCTTGAACATTCCTGTATGAATAAGATTCTTTGACCTAGCATTTTCATCACACACAGCACCATTTTCCTCGACCGAGGTGTTAGCATTCACAGAGGATTCAACATTTGATTCTGAATTATGGTCAAGGCACTTTAAGCTAGGTGGTATAAAAACTCCAGTTGTCACCTTGAGTTGTTGGGTGAGAAGAGAATTTTCCCTGATCAAAACAACACGAGCCTCTCTGAGCGACTCAAGTTCCAGAGATAAAATCATGACGATCACTCAGTTCTTTCATTCGAGACGAGAGAGCAGAATGCTCTTCAGCCTGAGATGGTTTTTCTCCATCTCCTCAACCAACAACCCTTTAGATTTCCCGAGAGTTTTCTCAATTTTCTAGAGTGAGTTTTGTTGCTTCTTAGCAGTTTTGATCAGCTTAGCATGGTTATCCTTATTAGAAGAAAATTTATCACCGGTGTACACCTTGTGATGTTTGGAAGATATCTTTTCCTGGAAGCCTTTGCCATGAAGCAGAAAGCCGGTGTTCGTCGTCGCTTTAGTGATTCTTGAAGAAGTTCGTGGTTGGAGTCGGCCATTGCTGAGTCCGAATCGTCATTAGATTTGGCCACTTCTTCGGAGTCAGATGATTCTAACTCGTCAGAAAACATCTCATTGCCGATGTACACCTTGGCCTAGCAAGAGGTGTTCTTACGGTTGGACGAGGACTTGGAGGGATTTAGTGAAGAAGACCTTGAAGATTTGGAGGAGCTATCCTTCTACTTGAAGAACTTTTATGATTTCTTCTCGTCATCTGAGTCATAGTTCTTGCTCGTGCCTTTACCCTGGTTTTTGTTTCCTGAATCAAATCTTCCACTGGCTTGTATCTCAGCTTCCCAGAGAGGCTAGTTCGAGATGAAATGTCATGATTTCTTGCACTTGAAATAGGTGTACTCTCCTTTGGATTTGGTGAGGATTTTGAATTGTCTGAAGAGTTTGATCCTTTTCCCTAAAACTATATTTTCTTTCGGAGGCGTTGGAATCTTTTAGTGATCGATGTGAGGTCTTTGTTGATTATTTCAGGGTTATCAGAATCTTCTTCTATGTTGTCTTCTTAGGAAGAATCGGCTATAGCTTTCAAAGCATGATTCTTTCGATGACTAGAACAATAAAGATCTCTCTTTTCATCTTCCTGTTCCTCATGGGTGTTCAACCTTTCCATGATATCAGTAGAGTCAAGAGTCTTGAAATCACCCCGACATAAATCATTAGAACAAGGGTATCGTAGGAACCACCAAGATATCGGTGCAACTTCTTTACTACTTGATGATCAGTGATATCTTTGGCCCTGAGACCTTGCAGTTCATTCATAATGTCACCGAGGCGATTGAAAGTTTGTTGACATCTTTCTTTGCGAATTCTCTTGAAGCGGTTGAACTTTACTCGAAGGGTGTCCACATGAGCTTCTTTCTCAGTTGAAACACCTTCATTGATCTTCTCGAGAATGTCCCATATTCCCTGCGCAGTTTCACATTGACGATAGTAAAGGAACTAAGGGTGAGAGAGATGACCACCAATTTCATCTTTGGCTTGAGCATCCATCTGAATAAGTTTCTTCTCGAAGTCAATTGGGACAGGATTTCCACAGTGAATCCATTTTGCACCACATTCCACATGTCATTGTCAATTGCTCGGAGACGGATTTTCATCTTTTCCTTCCAGAAGGGATAGTCCATCACATCAAAGATGGGAATCTTGAGGTGCGACTCGTAACTCACCGAAGACATACTTAAACTCCAAGGTGGTTAGACCAAAATGAGCAGAGTCAAGGAGAACCTAGCTGTAATAACAATTGTGGGAACAAAGTATGTCTACCAGAGGAGGGGTGAAAGGGAGTTTTCAAATTTCTTTTAAAAACATCAAAACTCACAGAACACAGCAACGGAAAGAAGGATAAAGATAGCAGTGAGTGAAAGTAAACTACCGAACTAAAACTATGCACAACCATAGAAGAAAATCACATGGTGATAAACATCCAAGAAGGGTATTTTGAATAGAATAGTGCGAAGAAGTAACCAGTGGTGCACAATGGAGACTGATGATTTAGTAGAAAAGTTCATTCTTCCGCATAAGGACTACGTTTGGTTGGAGGGGTTCTGATTTAACACAGAAGATAAACTCTCTTGGCCCTATTCTCCTCGACAATTGGTTCGTCAACCAATGCCGATAACTCGTGGTAGATAATTGAGGTGATCTTCAAACCTTTACAGACTTCTTCTTCGAGTACCACAATCACTCTTGGTCTATGAAGTAAATGACACCTAACTGTCTAGAGAGTTTGCAGCTCTCAAAAGTAATATGTGGAGCATATTGACATAGATTCGACTGATGCTAAACCACTATCTAAATATTCGGCTCTAGGATTTTTCTCTCGATGGATTTTAAACTCAATTCACTCTGGAGAGGGGTTTGCTCAAAAATCTTCTCAGTATCAACTGGACCATACACCGGACAAAGCCGGTGCAAGATGGCTATTTATAGACGCAACATTCCACAATGGAAAATGACCATTTTGGACATGCGGTCCAGCTAATGGCCAGCCGACATGTAATCAACGGACGGATTTTTTGAAGCAACGGTAACATTACTTGAGGAAAAAGTAATGCTAACTCTCCAGTCAGAGACAAATCTCTTGCGGCGAGAATTTTCTCGGAACACAAAGAGATTTCCCACAACTCCCGTAGGATTGAGTTTAGCATCGGAGAACCTAAGCTTCGAACACTATACTCCCCTTAATAGTACGATGGTCCTATGACTCATAGAAAGAAAAGAAGAATAACAAAAAGAATACTACTTCTTCACTTCGTCTTCAACTTCCTTCGGTTGCAGTTACTTCCTTCGAGGCCCACCGAGCCAATTGCTTTTCGTCAACAATTTTAGGGGTCACTCTTCACAGCATAAGCTTCATGAATAATGCTCACTGCTACGCAGAGCATATTATTCGGAGTTTATAGCAAACTCCTCATGCCTTCAAGGACTTGTAACTCTGTGTGCACTAGCAAGCATATTAGTGCCTTACTGTTTATGTCAACAATCTTCAAAACATAAGGACGTAAAATTATTGCACCAACAATTCTTCATGCCCTGAGTTCGAAGAACCAGTCGTCCCATCAATCCAAGCCTCTCTCCTATACTTTGTGGCAATCATCATTTTATTGGCTGAGCGGACATATAATTCTCCATTCTTTTCATAGTGCCAGAACCAGGTATCGATGATGTTTCATGGTGCATCAAGGAATATTCAAAATAACTGAGACATCCATTGGTACAAAAACCTCCTCAACATGCTGGCAATCAGCTCGGCCACCATATCGAGGAGGTTGGCCGATATATGCACCCATAGGGTTTCATTATCTCCGTCCTTGGAAGGTAATTGTGATTCCAGATTTCTTTTGACTCTCCATTACCAATCTGTTTAGTATGTCTCGGCCTTCTACAATTGATCTCCATATCTTGAACGGGTGGCTGCCCACTTCCGCTTGTAATATTGTTGTTGTGGAAAAATAGTCTGTCTTCAGGATTCTAGCACTCAACGTCTCTGGGTTTTTCAATATACGCCAGGCCTGTCTAGTCAACAAAGAGAGGTTATGGAGCTCAAAATCTTTAAAACCCAGCCCCCTTTGGCATTGTCACTCCCTTCTTCCCATATTATTAGACGTATTAGTTTTAGCCCAAAAATTAGCGCACCACTTGATCATTCGTTGAGCCGTCGTAGAGGAAGGCATCTACGACTCAGAAAAAAAGGAAGGAGGCATGCATAATCTCTTTTGACCATCTCGAGAAAATTAGCGATCCTCTATAACTACTTGAAGAGAGAAAATTGGCTGCATGCGCCTTATATACCGGGATTGCATGCAAAAGCTAACAAAAGATGCGTCCAACTCGACTTGCGTTGGCCATCCTTACGTCCCCATCCGAATTTCCGAATCAATATATCAAGATGCTCACAAACACCTCTGGAAAGTTTGAAGCATGACATAAAATATACTGAACACCGCTTGAGCAACCACCTTAAATAAATTTCTTTCCCGGTCAAAAACATAGTTCTTTCAATCTACCCTTGTACTTTGTTCCACAAGCAATCTGTGGGATATTTGAAGGATCCATTCTTTTTGACACAGACAGAGTCCCATTCGGAAGCCGGTTACCTGTGCTCGCAGCCCAGCGCGCCAGTCCTCACTGGTGCTAGCAGCCCAATCCCGTTCGTCAGGTTCCCGGCCGAGCCTAGCGCGTGTGCGCGGCAGGGCGTGTTGGCGACCGCCAGCCGTCAAAACCAAAAAAAGTTTTTCTCTCTCTATAAAAGATGATTGCGACGAGATCTTTGGCGACGAGGGAGGATAATCATGCACTCAAACTAGGACATGCCGTGGTGTCGACCGCAGAGACCAGTCTTAGAGCATGTACAATAATTCTATGTTAAGAGTGTCACGTAGAATAAATAATAAGGTGGAGGAGAGACAAATCATAAGAGAAGGCTTGTCTTCTCTTATTTAAAAGAAGACACGAGATGATCTCTTAGCATAATTTGTCTTACCATATTTTTAGGAACAACTAGTTATTGAAGATAAAGCTAGAGATGATCCATTCTAGACATGTTTTTTAATCATCTCTAATTTAAATGCAAAAATTAAGATAAGACTATCTTATCAATCATTGTACATGCCCTTAGTTAGGGCATATACAGCCGAACGCTCCAAACCCATTCTATACGGCCAAATGGATGGTCCAGTTCTAACCGGTCACAAAAAATTGATCAAGACGGACACTTCGAATGAGACTCAAACATCCGGACTGACCGGCACACCTCATATCCAGTCTAAATATGGGTTGGATATGGAGCGTCCGGGCGCATCCGCCACGTCGTAGTAGACCCATGTTGGCCCACCTGATCCCACATATATTCCTCCTGGTCCACTCGCCGGACCAAACCCTAGCCCCTTCACTCCACTCCGCCATCTAAGCTAATCTTCGGCGATCTCCGGCCATCTCTAGCACGGCGTGCAGCGGATCTGACTCTGACTAGTCCGAATCCGTTGACAGCGTGTCATCCCGTGCGGGTTAGACAAGGCAATGGCCGTCCGCATTGCACTCCGCCGCTTCCGGGAGGATAGCGCCCGGCCAACGGCAGGATCTATCCGGCGCGGCTCCATAGCGTCAGCTCAACGAACGCTCGGATCCTCTGGGGATGAATCATCGCGGTCCCAACAACCACAAAATCTCTCTTTCCCCACCACCGCTCGGGCGTCTATGATTCCAAGTGGGACCGGCGGCCCCGACGTGGGAAGGAGAGGATAAGGGTTGTTAAGGCCCGTCTTGCTGCCGACATGGTAGCGGCGGAGGCGGATGACGCGGCGACGCTGGCGGACACAGAGGAGGAAGCCATCCGCTCCCGCATTGTGAAGAAGCGGTAGCAGAGGAACACGTGCGCTCTCGCCTGAGAGCAGAATCGGGCGGTCCGTACCATGGTCGGACAACCACCAAAGGAGGAGAAGGAGGATAGCGACGGTAAGGATAGCTCCAGAGACGAATAGATCCGGCTCGATCCCTACCGTGTCCTCAACCGGTACTCCACGAGAAGGGCGACAAGGGTACCGGGAAGGACAAAGGCAGCCGTGGATGATCTTCTCCACCATAGCTATACATGCCAAATTTGGGTAGTCCGATGGCATGTTGTAGTAGTCGAACGATGTAATGCATCGTTTACGTAGTTGCATTGATTTGTACGGATTTGAGATATGCTTATTAAGATGTCTGGTTGTGAGAGGGTAATTGACACTCGAACAGTTCGGATGTGCCCGACGCGTGGGCGTTTGAGGAGTTGGATTTGACAAATCCAGCTGTAGATGCTACTCTAGATACATTACGAGTACATCGATCATAGGCGAAGAGGGGTTCCACTAGCACAAAAAAATGTTTTTTTCTGGATCAAAAAACCTGCATGCAGAAATTGAATGAGCACGTCTCCCACTTTGGCTTGCCCGCAGAGACAAAGCTGCTTGCTTGCTCCAGTCGATCGTGCGTGCCTTACAGCTTGCATTGCTACACGCCTACACATATTTTGCATTGCTAAACGCCTACACATATCACAACCTTAGATCAAGCGAACAGAACTGGCCCAGCTCAAGCTCAGACGTGGCTTCAATATTCCCGGCATCTCCAAAGACAAGATGATCAGTCTGTGAACATGGATACGAGATGCCGCCGTTCAACGTTAGCCGTAAACATTTCAACAACAGTTTAAATCAACTAGGCAAAATTCATGCAAACATAACCGGATTTCATATAAACATGACATATTTCATACAAATCGGACGAAAACATTTACAATTTGAACATATTTTAATTAAAAAAGGTAAAACTATGTACACGTACGGTCGCGCGGAGCTGTACTTTCATGACATAGATACACTACACTAGTCTACAGTCGGCCGTGGCTTGTCTTTCCCATGTCTAGCAGCCCGCTCACCAGACAACCGGGAGCCCCGGAGGTATATGCTTCAGCGCAAAGGGGGATCGCGTCCCCACCCCTTATCAGAGTGGAACCGCCGGCCGATGCTTCAGCCGGAGGGGAAGGAGGTGCCTCTGCTTCCGTGAAGCCCAGACGAGGCCAACGATGGTCTGCACCGAAGAAGAACCGGGCAAGAAACCAGATGTGTACGCCGGCGTCGCCTCGGCGGTGGCCTTCCTCGAACCCAAGCGGTGGCTTTCCGTGTTCTACTTTTTCTCGATGTTGACGACGGATGCAGATGTTGGCCGACGAGGATGCGTGTTCAGCCGAGCTTGCATCGGCTGGGCACGCCGCTTCAATGACGGAGACAGTGAGAGGTCGTGTCCATCCTAAGCCGTCTTCAATGTGAAGAGACGCGCTCTATAGTGGTGTGAATGCGGGTAGCTGACGCCGGGTGGGAAGCGAGTGTGGGAGGGAGGGAGGGTTTGGTGGGGCAGGACGGTCAGAAGATACAATGATGTATTGGATAGCTTTCGCTGTCTGGACAGGAAGATGGCCTAATACGGTAGGGGCCGGCCGTCGTTACGAAGGCTGGTATTGCCTATTGAGTAGAGTATATACTACGTACTGGTACGTAGGAGCAAGCTAGAAAGCGCAACAGCATTGATCAGTTAGTCCTGCCGAGCCGCATGGCCTCCTGGCATAGAATACGTTAAGTTTCTGCAGACCTAGATAGTTAGTTAGTACTGATCGGTCGACTACTAGTCAACAATGAAACGAGTATATGTACGATTTGGTGCGCACATGCAATGCACGTTCCGGACGGGAAGGGGCCAGAGTAATTGCAGTGAATCAAGATCCTATCTGACTACCAAGCTAAGCTATTGCTTAACTGCATGCATGTATGCATGATCCCTGCATGTGCGGCATGGATGCACGCACGTACGGCAAGTTAAGTAAACCTAGCTTTGGCTGGAGCTTGCCAGCAGCCCTAAATAATATCAGCACCTACGGGTGTATTTTCTTGCGGGGACACTTTACATTATTTACCTCCGTGCCTTGTACAACGGTACAGATGTAAGTTAGGAATTAACAGCGGTGTGTAATAGTACTTCCTCATCTCAAAATAAATGTCTTAGTTAGTACAAAATGAAGACACTTATTTTAGAACGGAGGTCGTGATACTCAACGCCCAAAGAGTATCAATAGCAAGCACAGAAAATGGGCTAGGCGTCCGAGCGTGGACGTGCTAAACCCATATCCATATGAACCCATATTTTTAAAAGAGAAAAGTCTATTTTGGTCCCTCGATTCTTCGGTCTGCTCGCTTTTAGTCCCTCAATTCTAAAACCGGACAGGTTGCACCACGAATTTTCAAGACCGGCCATTTTTCGTCCCTGTGGGATTTCGTTGCCGAGTCAACCTGGTTTTGACCACGATGTGAATAGTGCTCCGATGAACAGTAAATTATAAAAAATCAAAAAATCTGAAATTTTATGACATCGAAGATACTCATATGCGCAAGGTGCGTGCCAATTTTCGTCATGTTTGGATGTTCGAGAAGCTCGCAGCAAAAAAAATAAAAGTAAATCTATTCTATGATGAACAGAAAATTCAAAAAAATTACTCAAGTGTGCAAGATGCATGCAAAATTTCATGCTAAAATGACACCCGAAGAGCTCGTGGAAAAATATATTAAAATAGCGTACGCATGCGTGCCGCTTCGGGTGGTTTGCAAACCCTCGGATGTCATTTTAGCACGAAAATTTGCATGCACCTTGCTTACCTGAGCATCTTCGATGCAAAAAAAACAGTTTTTTTTTGCTTTTTTAATTTACTGTTCAACATAGAGTAGATTTTTTTTGTTTTTTTTGCCGCGAACTTCTCGAACGTCCAAACATGACGAAAATTGGCACGCACTTTGCGCATCTGAGTACCTTCGATGTCACAAAATTTCAGATTTTTTTGATACTGTTTTTTTATTTTATTTTTTCGAATACTGTTCATCGGAACACTATTCATGACGTGGTCAAAACCGGATTGACTCGGCAGCAAAACCACTCAGTCAGGGACGTAAAGTGGCTGGTTTTGAGAGTTCGTGGTGCAATCTGTCCGGTTTTAGAGTTGAGGGACCAAAAGTGAGCAGACCGAAGAATTGAGGGACCAAAAGTGGACTTTTCTCTTTTTGAAAAGACATTTTAAAGACGTTTTACAATATCAAAACATTTAAAAGAAAATTTTACGCATACTTCTTCGTAATATGTGTGCGCGGCACAAAGTTTTGTGAAAAAACTACTTTGGTTTTTCCGCGCACATAATGTGAAGATGCATGGGTACTCACATGGAAACCACATGCTTCAGCCCAAAGAAAACTTTCAGATTTTTTTTTTGTCTTTTAGAACTAATTTTTCCATTTGGATGTGCACTGTATTAGAGAATGGAAACCACATGTTGGAGGCTCGTCCCTGGCACCGTCGGAGCCTCTCTCCTCACCAGCGCCGTGACATACAGTCAAACACCGCCTCGATCGCGGCGGCCAGTGGTCACACTCATCCTAGATCGACTGCGGCGTGCCTGGATGACCTTCGCCGTGGGCCCGTTCCCTCCTCCTGGCCTCTACACTCCTCCCAGTCTCTCCGTCGCAGCTGAAGAAAGAAAGAACCCCCTAACGCTACCATAATACACTGGCGACCCGCCTTATTTCTCCAGCGAGGTAGCCAAATGATGCCTAACTACGTCATCAGAACGCGTACAAGAATCTGTCCAATACCAGCCTAGGTGCCTGGCGATCTTATGGCCCGTGACAAAGGCTAGAGCCGAGAACTGGAAGATGAGGTGAGAGGCATCGCGCGGGTGTGAAAGGCCAAGTATAAACAGGAGTACTTGTCATTTGGTAAGCTAGCGCTGAAGGTTAACAGGGAGAACGATGAGTTGTTTGAGACCAACACTAGTAGAAAACAGGATTTTCGTCCACTCTCAATATACACATTATTTCCGGTTGCATTATGAACCGGGACTAATGTGAGCATTAGTCTCGGTTCATGCGGCTAGGGTGTCAGGAAGGCATTAGTCCCGATTCAAATGAGACATTTAGTCCCGGTTTGAGACACGAACCGGGACTAAAGGGTGCTATGCCCTTTAGTCCCGGTTCATGTCTCAAACCGATACTAAAGGGGTTCTGAAATTTGTTTTTTGTTTTTCCATTTGTTTTTTGGTTTTGGTTTCTGTTTCAAATTGCTTATATCTTTTAGGATATTTGATGTTTTTGAGTGATTCTTTTTGCATTAGATTTCAAATTGTCTAGTTTCTGTTTGTGCCATTAGTTTTCAAATTTGAATGACTTAAATATGAATTTGTTCAAATTTACTTCAAACACTATATTGTGAATAATTTGAGTTCAAAAATAGTTTTAAATTTAATTCTGTTTGCTCCTAGTCACACGTCAGATTGTTGTCACAATAAGAACATTTTGGTTAATTTTAGAATAATATGAATTAGGAATTTAATTAAAACAATACTACTTTGTTTATATAGTTGTTTTAGTCCTTTAATTGTTGTTTTCAATTATTTTTAGTTAGTTCTTTCTGGAGATTTTAACATGTTGTAGTATGCTTTTGTTAGATAACATTAGATAAATTGCTATAATTAATTAATATTAATTTTTCTAGTGTCTTGTGCTATTTTGTATTAATAGTTGTTTAGCCTATAATAATAGCTGATAGAATTAGTTTTACTATATTAAAAAGTAGTTTTTTTGCCACTTTAATAGAACGTGACTCTGGCTTGGTTAACCTTAGTTGTGACTCTTGCTGGGATGGTGCTAGCAGATGTAGTCGACGGTAGGATTGGATGGACACCATCCCGCACTAAAGGGGTTCGAACTCTAC
>LR738713.1:662078897-662120856 GCA_902687465.1 Secale cereale
GCTCCAGGCGCCCTGGCGGCGCCCCCCCCCCCGGCCGCGCCGGGGGGGCGCCTGGGCCCCCCGAAGCTCCCCCGATGCCCTACTTTGGCATATATTTAAAGGGTCCTCCAAAACCCTCAGAACAGGAACTCTTTTCGCGATCCCATCTCTGTTCCGCCGCCGCCGCCGCTTCCAAGATCGGGAGCACCAGGAGAACTCTTCCCGGCACCCTGTCGGAGGGGAGGATCACCACCGGGAGCTTCTCCACCACCATGGACGCCTCCCGGATGACTCGTGAGTAGTCTCCCTTGGACCATGAGTCCATGACCAGTAGCTATGTGATGTTCTCCTCCCGTTCTTGTGCTTCACTAATTAGTCCTCGTGAGCTGCCCTACATGATCGAGGCACCTATGTAATCCTTATGCTTTTGCTATGCTGAGTTTGCTGGGATCCGATGGATTATGAGATTATGTTCAGATTGATCTTGAGTAATATATTTGATTCACCTCTTTTATATTTTTGTTCATAAGTAATTCTTGCATGTTCTCCGTCGTTATTTATTGCTTTGGCCGAGTAGTAGGTAGTGACTCCAAGAGGGAACGTTATGCTCGATTGTGGGTTCATGCCCCTCGATGACTAGCTTGAGTGACAGAAACATGAGTCTAGGGGATGTGCTGTTGCCACAAGGGGGAAAACAACGGTGCTTGTGCCCGCGGATGCAAGGATTGTTTACTTTACGCAAAGTTCTTTTAATGCAGTTGTCTGTTGCATTGAGTTTACACTATGGGTGGGGCTCGCAACTTAATACCAGCGAGATGTTCTGGATAGATATCTCAAGGTGGATGGTTAGTAGTAGATATTGATGGATTTCGGTCTACTTACTTTGGCGTACCGCCCATGCTTTGAACCTCAACCTTTCTTGCAATGTAGTCAGCATTGGTTTGCGTTCGTGGTCCTGTCAATTGCCCAGCTGTAATTTTCTTACCTCACATAGCTGTTTTATCGTCTTTTGGGAGAGAGACATCACTAGTGAACATCATGAGACTCCGGTCCATATTACCATCATTGATCACATCCACTTTTACTTTTCGTTATTATTTACTATTGCAAAACACTATCTATCACTACTATCATTGCTTTTAATCCTTTGTGAACTACAAGGCCGGAGGGATTGACAACCTCTCTGTACTCGTTGGGAGCAAAGTTATTTGTATCTGTGTGCAGGTCCACGTTGATTGCTACTAATCTGGCGCCGTAGCAGTAGACACCTACTTGTTGAACCTAGGAGTCTCTGGGGATTCGATACTTGGCATCTTTGCTAAGGGAAAACACTTCTACAATACTGCATCTTACACCTTCCACTTGGGGTAACCAACGAGGGGTTCGAGGCCCATCAAGGAGTATTTTCTGGCGCCGTTGCCGGGGACTCCACTCTTCAGGATAGGGGAGTTGCATGCTATCTTTTACCTTTGCTTTTTAGTCTTGTTAGTTTACCTTTCATTTTTGCTTTAGTACCTTTTTATCAAAAATCACAAAAAAATTAGTTGCCTTTTTATTAGTAGTCCTTTCTGTTTAGCCAAACATGTTAGGATTTGGTGCTTTGAGGGAATCAGAAGTTCTAGATTTCCATCAAAGGGATGGAGAAAATATGAAGAAGGCATGGGACAGAATTTCTGATGCACATAGAAGAATTATGCCTTGGATACCTATAAAAATTGTGCTTAGAAATTTTTACCATGGTCTTTTTAAATGGTGTAAACACTCCCTTGACATTATAGCTGAGGGAGATTTCTTGGAATGTGATGAAGCTAGAGCTCTTGAAATTATACATGGTCTATCTAGTTACTTTGTTTATGATCACAACTTTGATACTATCATAGATAGACTTGCTACTATTGAGAAAAGAATGGATGCTCTAGACTTGATGAAGGTAGGGAAACCTAAACCCAATAAGAAAGACATTTTGGAAATAGACAATGGTTGGGAACCTTTTATTAGGATTAGCATCTCTAATCAAGACTTCCTTGCTTATTGTGATATTGGATCTATGGTTTCTACTATGCCAAAAATTGTTCATGATTCTTTAAAATTTAACATGGATAGATTACCATCTTATCATGAACACACTAATGGAGATATTTCTGAAATCCAGGGAAGAATGAAAGACGTGCCAGTTAAATTCCTTAAAGGGATTGCAATGATTGATTTCTTCATCGTGGAGCCAAACCAAGGAAATATAGTGCTTGGAAGGGACTTCCTCCGAGCAGTTAAAGGCTTCATCGATATAGGTAAGGGACAAATCCGCTTACGCGGGAAGGCAAAAGGTGTGTACCCCTTTCCTAGAAGGAACAAGAATGAACTTGTTGAGGAACCATTTGAAGCAATTTATAACTCTGATTATTATGATGGTTATTGATTCCTCTATGCATTATGCCTAGCTTAAAGGCATAAAAGAAAGCGCTTTTGGGAGGCAGCCCACATGAATAATTTTTTTTGCTTTTGTTGTGTCTTGATGTTGTTTACTGCTGTAGCATCATCATTGTATCTTTGCTTTTCATATTTGTGCCAAGTATAGCCTCTGATTGCTAGAAAGTTCAAAAGTTGTGAGGTGTTGTCCAGGAAACAGATTATGTCCTTGGATAGAAAAATTCGTATAAAATCACAAGATCATCTTTTTGGTCTGAATTTTTTCGACAGCGTTCTCTATATAATTGTCTTTCGTGCGTCTGTTCTGAGTTTTTTGATTTGAGTTGCAGAAGTATCCCGAACAGATCAATTACTACCTGCTGTTCTGTTTTTCACAGATTCTGTCCTGTTTTGCCTTTCCTTCACTTTGCAAATCAAGAGCTTGTTTTTTCTTTGCAAAAACCTTTTGGCAATCTTGAGAAACAGTAGAACTTCAAGAATATCTTTATTTCCAGCAAGGTATAATTATTTTATTAAGGGTACTAACCTCGCTAATCAGATTATGATGAGTTATGTATGAAGGGAGTTTTTAAGTGTGCGAGGGAAGATGATAAAAAGATTCAGGAGTGTCAAGCGCTCAAGCTTGGGGATGCCCCCGTGCACCCCCAAGAAATATTCAAGGAGACTCAAGCGTCTAAGCTTGGGGATGCCCCCGTGCATCCCCTTCTCCATCAACATTATCAGTTCGTCTTTCGTTCCGCTATATTTTTATCACTTCATGTGTTATGTGCTATGCTTGGAGCGTCTTGCTTTTAGTTTTCTTTTTAGTTTTTCATAATGAGTCGGAACTCAGCATTCCTTTATGTGGGGGAGAAACACGCTCCACTTCTACCTAGAACATAACATAGAATTTTCATGTCTATCTATGTTGTGTGTGTTCTTTGTCTTTTAATAGCTACTATCATGCTCTGCTCTTAGTATTCATGCTTATCTTTTCAAAGAGCTTTTGTCTAGTTGGTTGCTTGAACTCTCTTTAATTATCATGCTCACCTTATTAAGAGAGTTTGCTTCCGTTGCATTGGTTAATGTGTCTATGATAAAGATGCTACTTGCATAATGGTGCTTAGTAGTTCAGGTTTTCTTATGGTTAATCTCAAATAGCTGGGGGGTTCCCAATGTGTTATTGGAGTACCAACTTGGTTTGTTTGCCTATGATGTGGTACGGTTTAGTAATATCTTCCTTCGAGAATTTATTTTGATTGACTTGGCGTATGCTCACGCATATTTAAGACTGTAAAGAAAGTCTATCAAGCCTTGATGATCTTTTGTTTCTGAGTAGCGATATAACTTCCATGCCTGATTCAATATTGCTTTGTCGCTCTGCATGATTATGAGCGTCATTGCTCTCTTAGTTGGTCGCTCCCAGTCTTTTTGCTAACCTCCACCTGTACTAAGCGAACTAACTTGTAATACATAGCTCATGGGAAAGTAGCTTAAAAACTATTGTGGTAAAGAGTATGTTGCTTATGTATCTTAATTCTTATAAGTTGCTTGCTGAGCGGTAACCATGTTTCTGGGGACGCCATCAACTGTAACACTTTTGTTGAATATCATGTGAGTTGCTATGCATGTTCGTCTTGTCTGAAGTAAGGGTGATATACCGTGGGTTGAATGAATATGCATATTGTTAGAGAAGAACATTGGGCCGCCAACCAAAGCCATGTATCATGGTGGAAGTTTTAGCTTGGACCTTAATCCTCAATCTCTTATGAGAACATGCTTATGCATTGAAGAGGAGTCCATCATCTATTTTCTATGTTGTCCCGGTATGGATGTCATCAAGTTGAGATCTATCAAAAACGAGAAATCAAATGCGATTTATCTCCTTGGACCTTTGTACAGGTGGCATAGAGGTACCCCTTTGTGACACTTGGTTGAAACATATGTAATGCAATGATAACCCATGGGAATCCGAGCTAATTAGGACAAGGAGCGAGCACTGTTGGTATACGATGCATGAGGCTTGCAACTTATAGGATGTCTTATGCATGACACATATGAAGTACCACTACCGTTGACACAATTGCTTCCATGTTTTCAAAATAAAAAGCTCTAGCACATAACCATTCTTTTACTTTTATGTTAAAGCACCAACTACTGAGAGCATGATTGTCATTCTTAGTGTAATGTGCATTGTCCCAAAGTAGCATTGTCTTTTGCATGATTGTGATATCGTTTATTTTGAAATCATTGTATCTAGTCATCACTTAAACCTTGAAGGTGCCCCTGCATTTATGTTTTGCATCACTAAAGGGGGCAAGCTAGATATTACTTTATCATATTTGCACATCATGTTCATTGCAAATCTTTTTGATGTTTCAGTTTCATGTTGTAAAACTTTCAGTCATTTGTGATTTTCTCATGAGGCAACTTAATTACTATAGAATCATTGTCTCGGTAAGATTTTGTCATATGACTATGAAAAAGTCCTATATGGTTAATAGCATGTCACCATAGAAATTATTCTTGTTATCATTTACCTACTCGAGGACGAGCAGGAATTAAGCTTGGGGATGTTGATACGTCCAAAACGTATCTATAATTTCTGCTTGCTCCATGCCACTTTTGGGTGATATTGCTATGATATGCATACACTTCCATACACTTTTGATCATATTTGGACTAACTTACTAATCCAGTGCACCCTAGTGCCAGTTTCTGTTTTCGGTTGTTTTTGTATTTCAGGTTTTCACGTTACGAGAACTGCCCAGAAAAATTATATAAAAAATCAGCGTTTCGAAAACAACCTTGCGCCCCGAACAGTGCACCCCGAAGCTCCCCCGATGCCCTACTTTGGCATATATTTAAAGGGTCCTCCAAAACCCTCAGAACAGGAACTCTTTTCACGATCCCATCTCTGTTCCGCCGCCGTCGCCGCTTCCAAGATCGGGAGCACCAGGAGAACTCTTCCCGGCACCCTGCCGGAGGGGAGGATCACCACCGGGAGCTTCTCCACCACCATGGACGCCTCCCGGATGACTCGTGAGTAGTCTCCCTTGGACCATGAGTCCATGACCAGTAGCTATGTGATGTTCTCCTCCCGTTCTTGTGCTTCACTAATTAGTCCTCGTGAGCTGCCCTACATGATCGAGGCACCTATGTAATCCTTATGCTTTTGCTATGTTGAGTTTGCTGGGATCCGATGGATTATGAGATTATGTTCAGATTGATCTTGAGTAATATATTTGATTCACCTCTTTTATATTTTTGGTCATAAGTAATTCTTGCATGTTCTCCGTCGTTATTTATAGCTTTGGCCGAGAGTAGGTAGTGACTCCAAGAGGGAACATTATGCTCGATTGTGGGTTCATGCCCCTCGATGACTAGCTTGAGTGACAGAAACATGAGTCTAGGGGATGTGCTGTTGCCACAAGGGAGAAAACAACGGTGCTTGTGCCCGCGGGTGCAAGGATTGTTTACTTTACGCAAAGTTCTTTTAATAAAGTTGTCTGTTGCATTGAGTTTACACTATGGGTGGGGCTCGCAACTTAATACCAGCGAGATGTTCTGGATAGATATCTCAAGGTGGATGATTAGTAGTAGATATTGATGGATTTCGGTCTACTTACTTTTTCGTACCGCCCTTGCTTTGAACCTTAACCTTTCTTGCAATGTAGTCAGCATTGGTTTGCGTTCGTGGTCCTGTCAATTGCCCAGCTGTAATTTGTTTACCTCACATAGCTGTTTTATCGTCTTTTGGGAGAGAGACATCACTAGTGAACATCATGAGACTCCGGTCCAAATTACCATCATTGATCACATCCACTTTTACTTTTCGTTATTATTTACTATTGCAAAACACTATCTATCACTACTATCATTGCTTTTAATCCTTTGTGAACTACAAGGCCGGAGGGATTGACAACCTCTCTGTACTCGTTGGGAGCAAAGTTATTTGTATCTTTGTGCAGGTCCACGTTGATTGCTACTAATCTGGCGCCGTAGCAGTTGACACCTACTTGTTGAACCTAGGAGTCTCTGGGGATTCGATCCTTGGCATCTTTGCTAAGGGAAAACACTTCTAGAATACTGCATCTTACACCTTCCACTTGGGGTAACCAACGAGGGGTTCGAGGCCCATCACCCACCAGTCGGCTACAAGGGCAGGTGACGCGTTTAGGGTGTGGCCTCGCCACCTGGGCTTGTGGGTAGTTGCTTCAGGACCTACGGGTCCATAGTAGTAGCTAGATGGTTCTCTCTCTCCCTTTGGATCTTCAAAGCGAAGTTCCCCTTTTTCCTTGTGTGATTGGGGTCAATCCGATGCAACTTTGCGGTTTGTTTGTTGGGACATATTTAATTGTGAGTTTACGATCAGATTGTTCATTGAATCATATTGAATCTACTGAAGTTTCTTTCTTGTATAATTAAGAGTTATGTATGCTTTCCAATTTATTTGTCTTCTCTGGCTAATATTAATGGGTAGATCTTCAGAGAGAGTGGTGCATAATAGTGGGTTTAATCTTGTGATGAATTCTATATACCAGTGAAAGAATGGGGACAAGACACACATTTGTATTGTTGCCACTAAGGATAAAACGACGGGGTTTGATCCTATTGCTAGATTTCTTCATGTCTACATTATGTCGTCTTGCTTAAAGCGTTACTCTGCATGCAGTTGGATTACAGCAGGTTGTGTGAGAGTGGACTGCTGAATTCAGAGGGAGGCAGGTGATGGAGGTGTTGATGAAGACGACGTTGTTGATGGATATGGTTTCAGTGATGATGGTTCCCCCGGCGGTGCTTCGGTACCACCAGGAGAGAGGGGGAGAGGCTCCCCTCCTTCTTGCTTGGCCTTCCCCTAGATGAGAGAAGGGTTTCTCCTCTTGTCCTTGGCCTCTATGGCCCCTGGAGGATGGGAGCCTCTTCGATACTAGATCTCCCCTCTCTTTATCTCTAGGGGTTTCTCTCTGTTTTGGTACTGTTTTCGTGGCCTAGCAGAGTTTCTTAGATATCCATAGATCTGGAACGATGGTCAGGATGGAATTGTAACACGACTTCCCCCTGATTTTTTTGAAACCTTGAATTTCATTTTATTTGCCTATTTCCGTCACCAACCGTGGCTTCTAACATGTTGATGACCTACAAGTGCACATGGCTATTGTAGCACTTTCATTGTGATAAGTAGAGTGTCTAACCAGCAGGGAGCGAGTAGGAAGGCACCACAAACCCCACAACTACGTTGTCACTTTCACGCAGTCACCTACGCACCCAAACCGGAGTTTGGAAATAGTCTACTCTATAAGTTGCTAGAAAAACTAGATAAAAAGGGGTTTAACTAAACTACTAACAAGAAGAGTAAACACAGTAAATAAAAGATGCAAAGTTAGTGGTGAAGGTGCTTGAGTAATAAAGTGTTCTCGAGGGTTCCGGAACCACTACCGAATATGAACTATCGCATCCTCTAGTAACTGGTCAAATGCTTAAGTGGGCGGAGCCGGGTACATTACATGTTTTACTCTAGATATACTTTGTGCCACGCATGCCGCCATCATGGCAACAATACACATTCTACCCTAGGTAGACTTCATTCCACGCACGCCACCGTCATAACCTCCCCCATAGGGTTACAACTCACGACAATTAAGGGTTACCCCATAGACGCGACCTCTCTAAGGTTTCTCCGTAATTCCCCAATCCTTTGCAAAGCTGAGTAACTGAGGCTTTTACTGTCACCTCAAATTACACTAATATCCCCAACCAATACAAGGAATGTAACATACTTCACGGCATAAGGCACAAACGTGAGTGAGCGCTCCTCTCAACATTCGCGAACGCTACTAACTCGAATCATGAACAAGAAATATATCAGATCGCAATAAATAACATATAGGGTTCAACCATATCCTCAAGAACAAGTAAAACTACCCAACATATGCATGAAGGTTAGAGACAAGTTACAAATAAGCATAAGTGCTTTGTACTATGAATCTTCATAATAGATGTGACATATCTTTCCCTAATAACAAAGCGATTAGTGCTTCTGCCCGCCCGCTCATCGTCACTGTGTTTACAGAAAGCCACCTATAGTTTATAGGAATCAAGCTGCAGTCCACATTAGCCTGGTCGTAAGTGAAAAAAACATTCTATACGCTGATAACCCACAAGTGTCGGGGATCGCAACAGTTTTCGAGGGTAAAGTATCCAACCCAAATTTATTGATTCGACACAAGGGTAGCCAAAGAATACTCTTAAGTATTAGCAACTGAGTTGTCAATTCAACCACACCTGGAAACTTAGTATCTGCAGCAAGGTAATTTAGTAGCGAAGTAATATGGAGATAGCGGTAACAGCAATAAAAGTAACGGTAGTGTTTTTGTAACAGTAGTAGCGAAAAAGTAAATAAGCAACAAGCAATATGTGAAAAGCTTGTAGGCATTGGATCGGTGATGGGGAATTATGTCAGATGCGATTCCTCGTGTAAAAGTTATAACGTAGGGTGACACAGAACTAGCTCTAGTTCATCAATTTAATGTAGGCATGTATTCCGAATATAGTCATACGTGCTTATGGAAAAGAACTTGCATGACATCTTTTGTCCTACCCTCCCGTGGCAGCGGGGTCCTAGTAGAAACTAAGGGATATTAAGGCCTCCTTTTAATAGAGTACCGGACCAAAGCATTAACACATAGTGAATACATGAACTCCTCAAACTACGGTCATCATCGGGAGTGGACCCGATTATTGTCACTTCGGGGTTGCCGGATCATAACACATAGTAGTTTACTGTAGACTTGCAAGATAGGATCAAGAACACACATATATTCATGAAAAACATAATAGGTTCGAATCTGAAATCATGGCACTCGGGCCCTAGTGACAAGAATTAAGCATAGCAAAGTCATAGCAACATCAATCTTAGAACATAGTGGATACTAGGGATCAAACCCTATCAAAACTAACTCGATTACATGGTAAATCTCATCCAACCCATCACCGTCCAGCAAGCCTACGATGGAATTACTCACGCACGGCGGTGAGCATCATGGAATTGGTGATGGAGGAAGGTTGATGATGATGATGGTGATGATCTCCACTCCTCGGAGCCCCGAACGGACTCCAGATCAGCCCTCCCGAGAGAGATTAGGGCTTGGCGGTGGCTCCGTATCGTAAAACGCGATAATTCTTCGTCTGTGATTTTTTCTCCCTGAAAGTGAATATATGGAGTCCGGGGGTACGTCGGTGGAGCATCAGGGGGCCCACGAGGCAGGGGGCGCGCCCCCCACCCTCGTGGACAGGGTGTGGGCCCCCTGGCGTAGATCTTTCCACACATATTTTTTATATTTTCCAAAACAATTCTCCGTGGATTTTCAGGTCATTCTGAGAACTTTTTATTTCTGCACAAAAACAACACCATAGCAGTTCTGCTGAAAACAGCGTCAGTCCGGGTTAGTTCCATTCAAATCATGCAAGTTAGAGTCCAAAACAAGGGCAAAAGTGTTTGGAAAAGTAGATACGTTGGAGACGTATCAACTCCCCCAAGCTTAAACCTTTGCTTGTCCTCAAGCAATTCAATTGATAAACTGAAAGTGATAAAGAAAAAACTTTGACAAACTCTGTTTGCTCTTGTTGTTGCAAATATGTAAGCCAGCATTCAGGTTTTCAGCAAGGTCATGAACTAACCATATTCACAATAACTTTCAGGTCTCATGTCTACTCATATCAATGGCATAATCAACCAGCGAGCAATAATAATAAACCTCGGATGACAACACTTCTCAAAACGATCATAATATGATATAACAAGACAGTATCTCGCTAGCCCTTTCTGAGACCACAAAACATAAATGCAGATCACCCTTAAAGATCAAGGACTGACTAGACATTGTAATTCATGGTAAAAGAGATCCAGCCATGATCATACTCAATGCAAATTAATAGTAATACATGCAAATGACAGAGGTGCTCTCCAACCGGTGCTCTTTTATAGGAGGATGATGACTCGGCATAAAAGTAAATAGATAGGCCCTTCGCAGAGGGAAGCATGGATTTGTAGAGGTGCCAAAGCTCGATTTTTAAATAGAGATGAATAACATTTTGAGCGGTACACCCTCATTGTCAACATAACAACCAATAATCTCAATATCTTCCATGCTACGAACATTATAGACGGTTCCCAAATAGAATGGTAAAGTTTATACTCCCCCAACCACCAACAAGCACACTCCACGGTCATTCGAATTCACGGGGTACCGTCCAAACAAGCAACAGCCCTGGGGGAGTTTTGTTTAATTATTACGATTTGAGCATGGGACCGGGCATCCCGATTACCAGCCATTTTCTCATGAATGATGAGCAGAGCCCACTCATCGTCAGAATAACCCACCTAGCATGGAAGATATAGACAGCCCTAGTTGATACTTGAGCTATTCTAGCATACAAAACAGAATTTCATTTGAAGGTTTAGAGTTTGGCACATACAAATTTACTTGGAACGGCAGGTAAATACCGCATATAGGAAGGTATGGTGGACTCATGTGGAATAACTTTGGGGTTTATGGAAGTGGATGCACAAGCAGTATTCCCGCTTAGTATAGGTGAAGGCTAGAAAGAGACTGGGAAGCGACCAGCTAGAGAGCGACAACGGTCATGATGATGCATTAAAATTAATAAACAGTGAATGCAAGCATGGGTAGGATACAAATCACCATGAACATAAATATCTTGGAGGCTATGTTGATTTTGTTTCAACTACATGCGTCAACATGTGCCAAGTCAGACCACTTGAATCGTTCAAAGGAGGATACCACCCCATCATACCACATCACAACCATTTTAATATCATGTTGGCACGCAAGATAGACCATTATAAACTCTCAGCTAATTAAGCATGACATAAGCAGCTAGATCTCTAATTGTTATTGCAAGCATGTTTCACTCATAACAAGTTCAATCAGGAACGATGAACTATCATATTTACAAAAACAAGAGAGGTCGAGTTCATACCAGTTTTCCTCATCTCAATCAATTCATCATATATCATCCTTATTGCCTTTCACTCGCACGACCGAATGGTGTGGATAATAATAATAGTGCACGTGCATTGGACTAAGCTGGGATCTGCGAGCATTTAATACAAGAGAGAAGACAAGGTAATATGGCTCAAGGTTAAATCAATAATAGAGCATATGAGAGACACTAAGCATTTTCAATCATGGTCTTCTACTCTTGACCCCCAAAGAAAAGAAAAGAAACTATTTCCATGGGAAAGCTCCCAACAAGCAAAAGAAGAACGATAAATCTTTTTGGGTTTTCTTTTAATTACTACTGCTATAAGAAAAGTAAACTAGCTAGAAGCTACAACTAATATTTTTTTTTGTTTTTCTTAAGGTTTTTCTAACACACAAGAAAAAGACTAAGAACAAGAAATGAAACTAAGCATGGATAGTACAATGAAAGAGTGTGAGCATGAATATATTGTTGGTGAGAAACACGTACTCCCCCAAGCTTAGGCTTTTAGCCTAAGTTGGTCTAGGGTCAGTATTGGCTTGACGGATATCCAAAGTTGTAGTTGGGGTTGTACTGAGATGCATCAGCTACTGCATGCTGAGTTGCAGCTTGGAGACGTGCTACTTCCATCATATCATGATACTCGTTTGCCTCCTCCCTGGTTATAGTATATCTCCCTTTTGCCTGAAAGTCAAACAAGGTAGGGGCAGGAAGAGCAATATGGACGGCGTGATGACTGTTAAAGATTAGTCGATATTTGAGGGATTGTTCATCCCTCTCTATAAATCGGTGACTAGTCATATCATTGTAATCCAAATGAGCGAGCGGTAAAGGTTCATCATTTTCGTGTACATGCACACCAAGACGGCGGGCTATACGAGTGGCATAAATCCCACCAAATAAATCCCCATGCAAACCATTATGATATAGCCTATGTGCAACAATGTCTCCCAAGTTATATTGTCTATCACCTAATACAGCACTCTTGAGAACACTAAGATCAGGGACACACATATGACAAGCCTCATCTTTACCGTTTATGCATCTACCAATAAAGAGAGCAAAGTGATGAATAGCAGGAAAATGAATGCTCCCTATGGTAGCTTGTGTGATTTCTCTAGATTCCCCCATGGTGATACTAGAAAGGAAGTCTCTATATTCAGATTTGCGAGGATCACCCATAATGCCCCACTGCGGGAGCTTACAAGCATCATTAAAATCCTCTAAGTCCATGGTGTAAGTTTTATCATAAAGATCAAACAGGACAGTGTGAGAATTACATGAAGATGAAAATTTAAACCTTCTCACAAAGGTATCAGTTATGTAACGGTATTGAGGGCACTTATCTTGTATGAAGCCCTCGAGGTCAGCGTTATGCACATATGCGTCAAATTCCTCCTTAATGCCAACCTAAACCATAAATTCCTCCGACGGCCATTCACAAGGACGCACATCAGCTTCCCTCGGTAGTTCATCGTCCGGCTCACGAATCGCGAGCCTTGGTTCTTGCTTCCTTGAAGAACCACCTTGGAAGATTTTCTTATGCATTTTTCTGAAATTTTCTGAAATTTTTAGTAACTCAAAATAAAAGTTAACCAAACTCAACAAGATTGATAGCAACAACTCCTACAAGTGCCTAAAGAGTATATCATGCATTAGAACTACTTGGGACCAAGGAAATTTGACATTCAAGCTCAAGAACAAGGTCACCACAGCAGCAAAAATTTACAATAAATAAATCACTAGAACAAAAACTAATTGGACCAATGGAGGAGTCACATACCAAGGAACAATCTCCCCAAACAGTTTTGTGAATGGAGCTTTGAGCAAGGAGATCGAAAATGGCAGCAAGATGAGCTAGAACTCGTGCTTGAGCTGGTTGATGATTTTTTTGGGAGGAATAAGAAGGGTATGGGTGCAGGAATAAGTGGGGGGGGGAACGTGGGGCCCACGAGGCAGGGGGCTCGCCCTTTGAGGGTGGGCGCGCCCTGGACCCTCGTGGCTAGGTGATGGCTCCCCTCGCTATGTTCTCTGTGCCATATATTCTCAAATATTCTAGAAAAAAATCATATTTGAATTGCAGGGCATTTGGAGAACTTTTATTTTCGTGGTATTTTTTATTGCACGGATAAGCCTGGAAACAGGTAGAAAATACTATTTTTGCTTTATTTATCCTTATCAACAGAAAGTAAAAGTAGGGTACAGAAGGTTGTGCTATCTAGATTCACCCATCTCATGCTCATCAAAAGGAATCCATTAACAAGGTTGATCAAGTCTTGTTAATAAGCTCTTTTCGAATAACATGAAACCAGAGAAATTCCGAATAACACTAGGTTACCTCAATGGGGATATGTATGTCCCCAACAATAAGAATATCATATGTCTTCTTGACAGTAGGAAGAGGAAATTCAAAACCTCCAATAGTGATAGTTGAAAATTTTCCAATATAATTGATACTGTGGACGTGAGGTTGTTTCCTCGGGAAGTGTATCGTATGCTCATTACCATTGACATGAAAAGTGGCATTACCTTTGTTGCAATCAATAACAGCCCCTGCAGTATTCAAAAAAGTTATACCAAGGATAATAGACATACTATCGTCCTCGGGAATGTCAAGTATAACAAAGTCCGTTAGAATAGTAACATTTGCAACTACAATAGGCACATCCTCACAAATACCGACATGTATGGCAGTTGATTTATCGACCATTTGCGAATATATTTCAGTAGGTGTCAACTTACTCAAGTCAAGTCTACGATATAAAGAAAAAGGCATAACACTAACACCGGCTCCAAGATCACATAAAGTAGTTTTAACATAGTTTCTTTTAATGGAGCAAGGTATAGTAGGTACTCCTGGATCTCCTAGTTTCTTAGGTATTCCACCTTTGAAAGTGTAATTGGCAAGTATGGTGGAAATTTCTACTTCAAGTATCTTTCTTTTATTGGTAATAATATCTTTCATATACTTAGCATAAGGATTTGTTTTAAGCATATCAGTCAAATGCATACGCACAAAGATAGGTCTAATCATTTCAGCAAAGCACTCAAAATCCTCATCATCCCTTTTATTGGATGGTTTAGGAGGAAAAGGCATGGGTTTCTGAACCCGTGGTTCTCTTTCCCTACGGTGCTTCCTAGCAACAAAGTCTCTCTTATCATAACGTTGATTCTTTGATTGTGGGTTATCAAGATCAAAAGCAGGTTCAATCTCTACATCATTATCATCGCTAGGTTGAGCATCATCATGAACATCATCATTAACATTATCACTAGGTTCATGTTCATTACCAGATTGTGTCTCAGCATCAGAAACAGAGATATCATTGGGATTCTCAGGTGTGTCAGCTACATGTTCACTAGAAGCATGCAAAGTCCTATCATTTTTCTTTTTCTTCTTCTTAGAAGAACTAGGTGCATCTAAATCAGCTCTCTGAGAATCTTGCTCAATTCTCTTAGGGTGGCCCTCAGGATACAGAGGTTCCGGAGTCATTTTACCACCTCTAGTTGCAACTCTAACATCAAAATCATTATTATTACCATTTAATTCATTGAATAAATCATTCTGAGCCTTAAGTACTTGTTCTATTTGAGTGGTAACCATAGAAGCCTGTATACTAATGAGTTTCAATTCACCTTTAACTCTAGACATATAATCACTCAAGCGTTCAATCATATAAGCATCACGTTGCAATTGTCTACCAACATAACCATTGAAGTTTTCTTGTTTCACAATAAAATTGTCAAACTCATATAAGCATTGGCTAGCAGACTTATTATGAGGAATATTATCTTCATCAAATCTATAAAGAGAATTTATCTTTACTACCTGTGTCGGGTTATCAAGACCATGTATTTCTTCAATAGGCGGTAAATTCTTAACATCTTCAGCTTTAATACCCTTTTCTTTCATAGATTCTTTGCCTCTTGCATATCTTCAGGACTGAGAATTAGAACACCCCTTTTCTTCGGAGTTGGCTTAGGGGCTGGTTCAGGAAGTGTCCAATTATTTTCATTGGCCAACATATTATTCAATAGTAATTCAGCTTGATCAACTGTTCTTTCTCTGAAAACACAACCAACACAACTATCCAGGTGGTCTCTGGAAGCATCAGTTAGTCCATTATAAAAGACATCAAGTATATCGTTCCTCTGAAGAGGATATCAGGCAAAGCATTAAGTAATTGGAGAAGCCTCCCCCAAGCTTGTGGGAGACTCTCTTCTTTAATTTGCACGAAGTTATATATTTCCCGTAAGGCAGCTTGTTTCTTATGAGCGGGAAAATATTTAGCAGAGAAGTAATGCATCATATCCTGGGGACTACGCACATAACCAGGATCAAGAGAATTAAACCAAGTCTTAGCATCACCCTTTAACGAGAATGGAAACAACTTATGGATATAGTAATAACGAATCTTTTCATTGTTAGTAAACAGGGTGGCTATATCATTCAACTTAGTAAGATGTGCCACAACAGTTTCAGACTCATAGCCATGGAAATGATCAGATTCAACCAAAGTAATTAACTCAGGATCAATAGAGAAATCATAATCCTTATCGGTAACAAAGATAGGTGAAGTAGCAAAAGCAGGGTCATGTTTCATTCTAGCATTCAAGGACTTTTCTTTCAGCTTAGCTAACAATTTCTTAAGATCATATCTATTGTTGCAAGCAAGAAAGTCTCTAGCAGTTTCTTCATCCATAACATAACCCTCAGGAACAACAGGCAATTCATATCTAGGGGGAGAAGCTTCATCATCACATTCATAAATATTATCAGTTTCAATATTTGCATTCTCCCTAACCTTAGCAATTTGTTCATCTAGAAATTCACCTAGTGGCACAGTATTATCAGGCATGGAAGTAGTTTCATCATACATAGCAGAAGTGGCATCATCAAGAACATACGACATATCAGATTCAATAGCAGGAGTAGGTGTCACAAGTTTACTCATAACAGAGGGTGAATCAAGTGCACAGCTAGATGGCAGTTCCTTACCTTCCCTCGTAGTTGAGGAAAAGATCTTGGTTTTTGAGTCCTTCAAATTCTTCATAGTGATCAACAAATATAAATACCAAGTGACTTAAAGAATAGAGCTATGCTCCCTGACAACGGCGCCATAAAATAGTCTTGATAACCCACAAGTGTAGGGGATCGCAACAGTTTTCGAGGGTAAAGTATTCAACCCGAAATTATTGATTCGACACAAGGGGAGCCAAAGAATACTCTTAAGTATTAGCAGCTGAGTTGTCAATTCAACCACACCTGGAAACTTAGTATCTGCATCAAGGTAATTTAGTAGCAAAGTAATATGGAGATAGCGGTAACAACAATAAAAGTAACGGTAGTGTTTTTGTAGTTTTTGTAACAGTAGCAGCAGAAAAGTAGGTAAGCAACAAGCAATATGTGAAAAGCTCGTAGGCATTGGATCGGTGATGGGGAATTGTGTCGGATGCGATTCATCATGTAAAAGTTATAACCTAGGGTGACACATAACTAGCTCCAGTTCATCAATGTAATGTAGGCATGTATTCCGAATATAGTCATACGTGCTTATGGAAAAGAACTTGCATGACATCTTTTGTCCTACCCTCCCGTGGCAGCGGGGTCCTAGTGCAAACTAAGGGATATTAAGGCCTCCTTTTAATAGAGTACCGGACCAAAGCATTAACACATAGTGAATACATGAACTCCTCAAACTACGGTCATCACCAGGAGTGGTCCCGATTATTGTCACTTCGGGGTTGCCGGATCATAACACATAGTAGGTGACTATAGACTTGCAAGATAGTATCAAGAACACACATATATATTCATGAAAACATAATAGGTTCAGATCTGAAATCATGGCACTCGAGCCCTAGTGACAAGCATTAAGCATAGAAAAGTCATATTAACATCAATCTTAGAACATAGTGTATACTAGGGATCAAACCCTAACAAAACTACCTCGATTACATGGTAAATCTCACCCAACCCATCACAGTCCAGCAAGCCTACGATGGAATTACTCACGCACGACGGTGAGAGTCATGGAATTGGTGATGGAGGAAGGTTGATGATGACGATGGCGACGATCTCCACTCTCCGGAGCCCCGAATGGACTCTAGATCAGCCCTCCCGAGAGAGATTAGGGCTTGGCGGCAGCTCCGTATCGTAAAACGCGATAATTCTTCCTCTCTGATTTTTTTCTCCCCGAAATTGAATATATGGAGTCTGGGGGTACGTCGGTGGAGCATCAGGGGGCCCATGAGGCAGGGGGGCGCGCCCCCACCCTCGTGGACAGGGTGTGGGACCCCTGACGTAGATCTTTCCGCTGATATTTTTTATATTTTCCAAAACAATTCTCCGTGGATTTTCACGTCATTCCGAGAACTTTTTATTTCTGTACAAAAACAACACCATGGCAGTTCTGCAGAAAACAACGCCAGTCCGGGTTAGTTCCATTCAAATCATGCAAGATAGAGTCCAAAACAAGGGCAAAAGTGTCTGGAAAAGTAGATACGTTGGAAACGTACCATACGCACCCTGACTCGCCCGTCCTTAACATTGCTACCCCGCGCGAGAACATGAGGGTTCTCCCGCCGCTGCTGCCGCAGCACCCACATCCATCCTCTCCGCGGTTCTCGTCCTCCCTCCGTCGTCGTCGAATCCGGTCGAGATTGGCAGGATTCGCCGCATCTCGCGCGACGCCCATCCCGTGCACCCATCCCGCCGGCAACGACGACCGCCCAGCACCCTTGATCGCGCGCGCCTCCAGCATCCCAAGCATCAGCAGCCACCTCCCTGGGAGAGCTCATTCACACTTGAGAGTCAATAATGTTCTTACAATCATTTAGTTATGATCTACAGGTCTAAAGAACAAGCACTGTGTCCTCCTCCATCAATTATATGTCAACAAGGCAGCACGAATCTGCATGAGGCTGAACATAAAAGAAACAAAATGGAAACAACTCGACGAGTTTAGGAACTGTATGTCATCGACGATGAGCACTTATCTAGTCAGGGAAAATGATTTTTTAAGCCGCGCTAGAACTTTTCGTGCTATGGATTGAAATAGTCTAGTGTCCGGTATTATGGGATTCACTCAATTCAATGCTGTTTCATACTTCAGAATTCTGACATTTATATGTGCACAATATGTGCCTTCTAACTACAAGGTAAAAACTTCAAAAAAAAAAATCATCTACACATATCCGATGTTAGCGCTGGATGTTTTGTGTCATCAGAAAGAAACCGGCCAAGCTCCTTAGTTCCTTGTTACTTCACACGGATTGAATTTTGCGTTGTAGGCGTCTACTGTTTCTGAATTTTGGGGTGGCAGCAACAAGGGTGAGGAGCATGATCGTGACACAGAGATGGGCAAGTGCAGGGACAGGCAGCGGAAAGTTGTTGCATTGCGGTTACCAACTACAGGGCCAAATATGTCAGCAGCCATCTGCGCATTAACTAATTTATGGTAGGTGAGGATGATATATTTGTCCTTTATTATCATAGTCATATTTTTCATATTCAAATCCAGATGTAACTGTTCTATTGCCTTGTACCATACTGATACGTCCAAAACGTATCTATAATTTCTGCTTGCTCCATGCCCTTTTTGTGTGATATTGCTATGATATTTATGCACTTCCATACACTTTTGATCATATTTGGACTAACCTACTAATGGTTGCAAAAGTGCACAATGTTCTTGTTTTACACTTTATTGTGTAGGAATTACTTGGAAATTGACAAAAACGCAAAAGGAGTCGTATTGGAGTAGGACTCTGACTTTCCTGAAATCTGTCTGAGAACATTTTTTAAAGATGGTCACGTTCCGGCCCGAAGACGACGTCAAACAGAAAAAGTCTAGTTGCGAAAGTTGTGGGGAATTTCGAGGCGATGCTTCTGGATATAAAATTCGTCCAAATCGAGTCCGGACGGCCGAGTAAAGCCTGTTTTACTGAGGCCCAAAATCTGATGACGGGAATCCGAGAGTCTATATAAAGAGAGGAAACCTAGGTCACCAGGGGCCACGAATTTTCCTCCTCCCAAGCCGCCGTCTTGGAGGGGAGGACCAGCACCATTGCAGCACCATCCACAAGGAAGAAGGGGGGCCAAGGAGCCGCTGCCCCCTAGGGCCGCCGCCGCCCCGAGGGCCGCCGCCGCCTCCGTGGCTGCCGCCGGCCGTCTCCTCCTCGCGGGGCTGCACCTCTCCATCAACACCATCATCAACCTCCACCTCACCATGTCCATGCGTGAGTAGTTTCCTCCGGGGCCGAGGGCTCGTACGTGTAGCTATGTGGTTATCTCTCTCTCTCCCATGATGTGATCTTCGTTGTGATCATAGGCTATGTTAATCTAGGGTGATCCCATGATATTTTCCCTTCCTCTATGTATTGGATTGATGTACTCACTTGTCTTTATCTAGTATAATTCCCGAGACCAAGGTGACAGCGGTCTATTGGACATGGATTAGACAAATATTTTCATGAGTGATTTCCTCTCTTGTGTGTTGATTGAAGATTGAGAGTCTCTTGGTGCTTGTCTTTGACTATCCTTTAGATATGTTGTGGTGATTGTGGGACTCTCTTTGGATGGCCGCGGTGACATTGGGAAATCCTTAGATTGAGAGCTACGAACTTTGAGGTGTGCTTTTGTAGCCCTACATAATTCTCGTCCTCTCTTGACCACGGAGGAATGACCTCCGGGTGCGTCTCCATTGCATGTTTTATGGGAAATATCATGTGATTCGATTATGTTAATGTTGTTGGGAGTTGCCACTAGTGAAAGTATAATCCCTAGGCCTTGTTTCCACCATTGCAATACCATTTGTGCTCACGTTTGCCACTTGTTTGCTTGCTGCACTTTTTATTACAGATTTATATTACTTTGTTTTGCCATCCATATCATTTGCCATTTAACATCTCTTCGCCGAACTAGTGCACCTATACATCTAACAAGTGTATTAGGTGTGTTAGGGACACAAGAGACTTCTTGTATCTTAGTTGCAGGGTTGCTTGAGAGAGACCATCTTCAACCTCTACTTCCATGAGTTCAATAAACCTTAGATCATCCACTTGAGGGAAATTGCTGCTGTCCTACAAACCTCTGCGCTTGGAGGCCCAACATAGTCTACAAGAGTAGAAGCGTGTGTAGACATCAAGCTATTTCTGGCGCCGTTGCCGGGGAAGTGAGTGCTTGAAGGTATATCTTTAGATCTTGCAATTAAATCTTTTTGTTTCTTGTTTTTATTTCACTAGTTATGCTTATGGACAACCTTGCTATTGGATCGTTGCTTGCGGGAAGACGCCCCACACCTGTGGTGGTTGCTCCTCCCCCTACTGAAATTGTGCCCTATAAAATACCAGCTGGTATTATCGATTATGTTTTGGCTAATCGTTACGCAGGAGACAGACATCCCGGTGAACACTTGCTATATCTGTCACAATTATGTTCATTATTTAAGTTTGCAGGTGTATCAAGGGAGTTTATCATGAGGAAATTGTTCGCTGTATCACTTATAGATAAAGCTTCAGATTGGTATAAGCTTCTCGATAACTCGCACTTGCTTGATTGGCAAGAGCTTATGTCTCTCTTTTATACTAAGTTTTATCCTCTTCATGAAATTCATCGAGACAGGAACTATATCTATAACTTTAGGTCTCGTGACGGAGAAAGCATTGCTCAAGCTTGGGGGAGACTGAAAACGTTAATGCTAAAAAGTCCTAACCATGGGCTCCCCAAAGATGCTTATGTGGAGAGTAAGAGTACCTTTTTGCATGTGGATCATGGTAACAATGCTTTATGTGATGCTTATATTGTTGAGTTTATTCGTGATCCCACTGAAAATTATTATGAGAAGGGAACATATGCTTATAGATATTTCAATAATATTAAGTTCCCTCTCTTTATGTTGAAGGTTTTGAAGCTGCACTTGTTTTGTCTTCCTATGCTTATTGCTTTGTGCTTCAATGAATTATTCTATTGCAATATTCCTATGCATAGGAATCATGTTAGGCTTAAATGTGTTTGGTATTTGCTTCTTAATGCTCTCTTTTGTTCTTCAACTCTTATTCCTACGAGAGCATCATTAAAGTCTTAAGCCTATCTTTATGGCTATAAAGAAAGATCTCTAGGGAGACAACCTTTGTTATCTTTGCTTTCAGTTTGTTCTTTCGGTTTTTAGTGGTCTTGATGTTTGTTACTACTGTAGCAACATCATTGTATCTTTATTTTTCAGCTTTGTGCCAAGTGTAGCCTCTGATTGCAAGAAAGTTCAAAAGTTGTGACGTGCTGTCCAGGAAAAAGATTCTGTCCTTGGATAGAAAAATTCGTATAAAATCACCAGATGATCTTTTTGGTCTGAATTTTTTCGACAGCGTGCTCTATACAATTGTCTTTCGGGCGTCTGTTCTGAGTTTTTTTATTAGAGTTGCAGAAGTGCCCCGAAAAAATCATTTACTACCTGCTGATCTGTTTTTCACAGATTCTGTCATGTTTTGCCTTTTCTTCATTTTGCAAACCTTGAGCTTGCTTTTTCTTTGCAAAAAAACCTTTTGGCAATCTTGAGAAACAGTAGACCTTCAAGAATATCCTTATTTCCAGCATGGAACAGTTATTTTATTATGGGTACTAACCTCGCTAATCAGATTATGATGAGTTATGTATGAATGGAGTTTTCAAGTGTGCGAGGGAAGATGATAAAAAGATTCAGGAGTGTCAAGCGCTCAAGCTTGGGGATGCCCCCATGCACCCCCAAGAAATATTCAAGAAGACTCAAGCGTCTAAGCTTGGGGATGCCCCCGTGCATCCCCTTCTCCATCAACATTATCAATTCGTCTTTCGTTCCACTATATTTTTATCACTTCATGTGTTATGTGCTATGCTTGGAGCGTCTTGCTTTTAGTTTTCCTTTTTAGTTTTCTTTAGCTTTTCATAACGAGTTGGAACTCAGCTTTCTTTGTGTGGGAGAGAAACACGCTCCACTTCAACCTAGAACACAACATAGAATTTTCATGTTTATCTTTGCTGTGTATGTTCTCGGTCTTTCAATAGCTACTGTCATGCTTAGCTCTTAGTTTTCATGCTTATCTTTTTAAAGAGCTTTGGTTTAGTTGGTCGCTGGAACTCTCTTTAGTTATCATGCTTATCTTGTTAAGAGAGTTGGCTTCTGTTGCATTGGTCGATATGTCTATGATAAAAATGCTACGTGCATAATGGTGCTTAGTAGTTCATGTTTTCTTATGGTTAGTCTCAAATAGCTGGGGGGTTCCCAATGTGTTATTGGAGTACCAACATGATTTGTTTGCCTATGATGTGGTATGGTTTAGTGATATCTTCCTTCAAGAATTTATTTTGATTGACTTGGCGTATGCTCACGCATATTTAAGACTGTAAAGAAAGTCTGTCAAGCCTTGATGATCTTTTATTTCTGAGTAGCGATATAACTTCCATGCCTGATTCAATGTTGCTTTGTCGCTCTGCATGATTATGACCGTCATTGCTCTCTTAGTTGGTCGCTCCCAGTCTTTTGCTAACCTCCACCTGTACTAAGCGGACTGACTGCTTGTGCATCCAAAATCCTTTAAACCAGTTATGCCATATGAGTCCATCATACCTTCCTATACATGGTATTTACCTGCCATTCCTAACGAAGACTTTCATGTACCATCTCGAAATTATTCAAAAAAAAGAAAAGCATTTATGTTTTGTGCCTCTGTTTTAGTTCATGAGGAAGTAGTAGTTAATTCATGATCTTTTTAAGTTGGACAAGCTTCACCCCGGGATTGCATGTCTAATGTGCAAACCCATAATACGAGAAGGAACTGGCAAAGAGTGCGCCCGGCTCAAAAATAATATAACAAACAAACCCTCCTTCACGCTTTGTTCATGAGAAATCAGAAAACTTTGGCAGTGATAAACAAAGGAGATTAAGAGGATGTGATCGTCGTCATTCGGGAGCCGTTTCTCGAAACTTGTCCAGCTCAAGAAGTGATTGAGTTATCTGCTAGCACTCGTTGACGGAACATGCATAATCTAAAAAAAATTATTACCTCTGTTTTTAAAACCAAGAGCTCTGGTACATGATTAGTTTTTGTTTCCAACCACGGGTTTTCAACCTTGTAAACAAAAGCCACGGTTCGAAAGTCTCCACCTTCTTTTAAAGCACCAACTATTAAGAGCATGATTATCATTCTGAGTGTAATGTGCATTGTCCCAAAGTAGCATTGTCTTTTGCATGATTATGATATCGTTTATTCTGAAATCGTTGTATCTAGTCATCACTTAAACCTTGGAGGTGCCCCTGCATTTATGTTTTGCTTCACTAAAGGGGGCAAGCGAGATACCACTTTATCATATTTGCACACCATGCTCATTACAAATCTTTTGAGTATTTCAGTATCATATTGTAAAACTTTCAGTTCTTTGTGATTTTCTCATAAGGCAACTTAATTACTACAGATTCATTGTCTCAGTAAGCACTTGTCATGTGACTGTGAAAAGTTCTTATATGGTTAATATCATGTCACCACAGAAATTATGCTTGTTATCATTTACCTACTCGAGGACGAGCAGGAATTAAGCTTGGGATGTTGATACGTCCAAAACGTATCTATAATTTCTGCTTGCTCCATGCCCTTTTTGTGTGATATTGCTATGATATTTATGCACTTCCATACACTTTTGATCATATTTGGACTAACCTACTAATGGTGGCAAAAGTGCAGAATGTTCTTGTTTTACACTTTATTTTGTAGGAATTACTTGGAAATTGACAAAAACGCAAAAGGAGTCGTATTGGAGTAGGACTCTGACTTTCCTGAAATCTGTCTGAGAACGTTTTTTAAAGATAGTCACGTTCCGGCCCGAAGACGACGTCAAACAGAAAAAGTCTAGTTGCGAAAGTTGTGGGGAATTTCGAGGTGATGCTTCTGGATATAAAATTCGTCCAAATCGGAGTCCGGACGGCCGAGTAAAGCCCATTTTACTGAGGCCCAAAATCTGATGACGGGAATCCGAGAGTCTATATAAAGAGAGGAAACCTAGGTCACCAGGGGCCACGAATTTTCCTCCTCCCAAGCCGCCGTCTTGGAGGGGAGGACCACCACCATTGCAGCACCATCCACATGGAAGAAGGGGGGCCAAGGAGCCGCTGCCCCCTAGGGCCGCCGCCGCCCCGAGGGCCGCCGCCGCCCCCAAGGGCCGCCGCCGCCGCCTCCGTGGCTGCCGCCGTCCGTCTCCTCCTCGCGGGGCTGCACCTCTCCATCAACACCATCATCAACCTCCTCCTCACCATGTCCATACGTGAGTAGTTTCCTCCGGGGCCGAGGGCTCGTATGTGTAGCTATGTGGTTATCTCTCTCTCCCATGATGTGATCTTCGTTGTGATCATAGGCTATGTTAATCTAGGGTGATCCCATGATATTTCCCCTTCCTCTATGTATTGGATTGATGTACTCACTTGTCTTTATCTAGTATAATCCCCGAGACCAAGGTGACAGCGGTCTATTGGACATGGATTAGAAAAATATTTTCATGAGTGATTTCCTCTCTTGTGTGTTGATTGAAGATTGAGAGTCTCTTGGTGCTTGTCTTTGACTATCCTTTAGATATGTTGTGCTGATTGTGGGACTCTCTTTGGATGGCCGCGGTGACATTGGGAAATCCTTAGATTGAGAACTACGAATTTTGAGGTGTGCTTTTGTAGCCCTACATAATTCTCGTCCTCTCTTGACCACGGAGGAATGACCTCCGCGTGCGTCTCCATTGCATGTTTTATGGGAAATATCATGTGATTCGACTATGTTAATGTTGTTCGGAGTTGCCACTAGTGAAAGTATGATCCCTAGGCCTTGTTTCCACCATTGCAATACCATTTGTGCTCACGTTTACCACTTGTTTGCTTGCTGCACTTTTTATTACAGATTTATATTCACTACAAGAAATATGTCAACTTATGACCTTTTGTTAGTGACCCTGGAAGAATTGGTCATAGATCTATGACCATTTCAGACCAATTGGTCAAAAGCTGTTCGGGGGGCTCCAAACCCTAAACTATAACGACCATTTTGGTCAGAAAGGTCATAATTTCCTTACACGAAATGGTCACAAAGCAGATAGCACTGGTTCGCTGCCTTATTTCTAGCTGTTCATGACCAATATAGATGGTCATAACCTTGAAAATTGTGGTGGGTTGCTACGACTAGGCGCCACCTCATCAGTTTTGCCTATGTGTCATGTCCATGTGGCAGTTTTTGCCCTAGGTTGTGAAGCAACCTATATTTCTGTCATTCCCAAAATTCCCCAAAAAATCTCATAAATTCTTTGGGTCATATCTTCGTCAAATATGTAAAAAACCTTCCTTGCCTAGTTCAAAAATAATTCAAAAATATTCATTTTCCTATTCTGTTCAAAAAAACACTTTGTGAAGGAAGTACCACTTTGGCATATCCAAATGGTATCCATTTTCTACAGTGCTTTCCTATGCCCAAATAATTATCCTCCACCAAATGCCAGCTCAATCCATTCATTATTTTGAGCCCATCTTCAACATTCATATTTATGTCCAGTGTGGTACTTTGCAAAGCAAGTACCACCTAGACTCCTCCTTTTGAGCTGAAAATTTGTGAAGACGGTCTTCTTAGTAACTGATCATCCTCAACCAAAACTCACGCCCATTAGCCATGTGCATTTTTCGTACCGCTAATCAAACACTTGGTTGCTAATTCATGTTTGAGCATCGATCGGTCTCCTCGTGAGAATCTTATGTTGTAATTTTCTTCCTAGCACCTACCTGGGGAGTGGCCAACCCACTAGACATGCCTAGGCCGCCCAGAACACATGGCAACGCCACAGTCACGCGGTGACCACGCAGCGGGCATGCGAGTTTACGTGCTCTAGAGTTGGGGCCCTCGACCACCGCCCAAACCTCGACGTATCGCCACCAAACCATGTATTTATGATTAAATAGGTACTTATGTACCTAGAAATGATTTTTGAAAAAAATAAATAGCAAACTATGAGGCAGTCGCAGTTCAAATTTGACCTGCTTTCAACTGAATCGGCGGAAATTTGTCTTTTTCACGAGAGGTGGATCAAAACTTTTTACACCCAACCATTTTGTCAATTGTGCATTAAATATGTCCTAGTATTTTAGAAAATTAATTTGGTCAAATTTTGCAACAATTATTTGGGAGGTCCTTCACAAAAAAACCTCCTTTTGGGCACTCGAAAAATGGAAAATGATTTTTTCGTCCAAAGAAAATGAAAACTTCCTTAGGCAACATTGTTTGCCATTCCAAGATGCACCCTTGTGCACAATATGAGATCATTTGAACAAACTATGCCATGAATGTGGCCATAGGATTGATCATTTGGCTTGAAAGCCATGAATCTTCACGCATGATAGCTCATTTATGAGAACACTTTTTTAAAAGAATTGCCGTATTACAAGTTTATTATTTTTCCTAGTAACTTGGTCATATATAATGACACCATGCGAAGGTGTTCCAATTTTTTGATTTTTTTTGAATTTTTTATGCCCTTTTCAAAATGCGGTCAAAACGGCGGGAATGACCGTTCTTAGCTAGTGGTTGAATCTTGGAATTTTTGTGGTGTTTCTATGATTAAATAGGTACTTATGTACCTAGAAATGATTTTTGGAAAAAATAAATAGCAAACTATGAGGCAGCCGCAGTTCAAATTTGACCCGCTTCCAACTGAATCGGCGGAAATTTGTCTTTTTCACGAGAGGTGGATCAAAACTGTTTACACCCAACCATTTTGTCAATTGTGCATTAAATATGTCCTAGTATTTTAGAAAATTAATTTGGTCAAATTTTGCAACAATTATTTGGGAGGTCCTTCACAAAAAAACCTCCTTTTGGGCACTCGAAAAATGGAAAATGAATTTTTCGTCCAAAGAAAATGAAAACTTCCTTAGGCAACATTGTTTGCCATTCCAAGATGCACCCTTGTGCATAATATGAGATCATTTGAACAAACTATGCCATGAATGTGGCCATAGGATTGATCATTTGGCTTGAAAGCCATGAATCTTCACGCATGATAGCTCATTTATGAGAACACTTTTTTAAAAGAATTGACATATTACAAGTTTATTATTTTTCCTAGTAACTTAGTCATATATAATGACACCATGCGAAGGTGTTCCAATTTTTTGATTTTTTTTTAATTTTTTATGCCCGTTTCAAAATGCGGTCAAAACGGCGGGAATGACCGTTCTTAGCTAGTGGTTGAATCTTGAAATTTTTGTGGTGTTTCTATGATTAAATAGGTACTTATGTACCTAGAAATGATTTTTGGAAAAAATAAATAGCAAACTATGAGGCAGCCGCAGTTCAAATTTGACCCGCTTCCAACTGAATCGGCGAAAATTTGTCTTTTTCACGAGAGGTGGATCAAAACTTTTTACACCCAACCATTTTGTAAATTGTGCATTAAATATGTCCTAGTATTTTAGAAAATTAATTTGGTCAAATTTTGCAACAATTATTTGGCAGGTCCTTCACAAAAAAACCTCCTTTTTGGCACTCGAAAAATGGAAAATGAATTTTTCGTCCAAAGAAAATGAAAACTTCCTTAGGCAACATTGTTTTCCATTCCAAGATGCACCCTTGTGCACAATATGAGATCATTTGAACAAACTATGCCATGAATGTGGCCATAGGATTGATCATTTGGCTTGAAAGCCATGAATCTTCACGCATGATAGCTCATTTATGAGAACACTTTTTTAAAAGAATTGCCGTATTACAAGTTTATTATTTTTCCTAGTAACTTGGTCATATATAATGACACCATGCGAAGGTGTTCCAATTTTTTGATTTTTTTTGAATTTTTTATGCCCGTTTCAAAATGCGGTCAAAACGGCGGGAATGACCGTTCTTAGCTAGTGGTTGAATCTTGGAATTTTTGTGGTGTTTCTATGATTAAATAGATACTTAAGTACCTAGAAATGATTTTTGGAAAAAATAAAGGGCAAACTACAAGGCAGCTACAGTTCAAATTTGACCCGCTTCCAACTGAATCGGCGGAAATTTGTCTTTTTCACGAGAGGTGGATCAAAACTTTTTACACCCAACCATTTTGTCAATTGTGCATTAAATATGGCCTAGTATTTTATAAAAATGATTTGGTCAAATTTTGCAACAATTATTTGGGAGGTCCTTCACAACAAAACCTCCTTTTGGGCACTCGAAAAATGGAAAATGAATTTTTCGTGCAAAAGAAATAAAACTATCTTTGTCAATATTGTTTGCCAATCTAAGATCTAAACTTCTGCAAAATATGACATTATTTGAACGGATATTTGATAGGTGTTTCACAAAAAAACTCATTTTGAGCATTGAAAATGGAACGAAAAATTTGTGTGTAATCAATCATGACCAATTTATATGGTCAAAAGATCTTCAGATTGTTTGGTGCGTTCTGATTGGTCCAGAGGCATATCACGCGGATCATGTATCAACCACCGTCGGATGCTTCTAGATCCAACGGCAGCCCTCACCTCCTCACCCTCTCACCCAAACCCTAACTCAGATCCCCTCCTCTCTCTCAAAAAAAGATCCCCTACTCTCCCCCTATCCACTCTCCCCCTCTCGTCCCACAGCCGCCACCCTCTCGTCCCCCTATCTTCCTGCACCCACAGCCGTCGCCCTCAGATCTCGATCCGCCGCCGCCCCCAAACCCACCCTCACCGACGACCTTATGCATCACCGCCGGCCTCCGCTCCCTTCCCTCCCACACGCCCGATGCCCCACCCACCGGACCAGCTCTCCTCCTCCTCCCCCAACCCGCCGCCGCCGCCGCATTCCCCGTACCTATCCCCACCGCCGGTGCCCTATCCTTCCCCACCGCGGGTCCCAGCCGCAGCCGGCGCGCGGCGGCCATGGCATGGCGCATCTCTTCCTCGCCCCCAGATCAGATCCACCACGCGCCCAACCAACCAGATCTGTCTCCATCCGGATCCGGGACAGAACCGACGACGGCGCGCCATGACCGTGCGCGAGGAGACGGGCGGGCGGAGGGGCTCGCGCCGCCGGGACATCTGACGACGGGGCCATCTCCGTGCCACTCCTCACCTCACATCTCCTCTCCTCTCCTCTCCTCATGGGGTCGGCCTCGACTCGACGGAGACGCCGCTCTCCCCTGCTCCGACCGACCCTGTTCAATTCTGTTCAAGGTACATACTACTCCCATCTTCGATTTGCTCTCCTTCCCCTTCACCTTCCCTTCCCTGATGCGTGCACTTTCTTTTCTTCATCACGCAGATTGTATTTGAACTTTTTTAGTTAGTCTTCGGGACACCAACCGCGTCTACGACCCGTGCACCGACACCAAGATCCAGCACGGGGACGGCTTCACCTTCGGCCTCGCCTTCGCCGCCAACGACGCCTTCTACTCCGGCTCCACCCAGCTCTCCCCCTGCGACCGCCGCCTCACCCAGCTCTCGCAGCTCTCCCTCTTCCGCCCCAAGGTCGACGAGATCTCCCTCCTCACCGTCAACACCACCACTGGCTTCAGCCCCGTAAGCGCCATCTCCCTTCCCTCCATCCTTCCCTTCCCCGTGCCTTCCTCGATGCTTTGGCTCTCTGCATTTGCTCGGAGTAACTTGGATTCGCTAGATCCTTCCTGCGCTCTAGGTGCTTGTGGAAATGCGGGAGTAGGTGGAGGTCGGTTGGGGTTGTTGCCGATGCTGCTGTGGTGCGCCAGCACCTTCTGTTTTGGCCTGTGCTGGCTGCAATTAGCGTTGGTTGGTATGATCCGTGTGCTTTCTGTGCAATTTATTGATCTAGTCGTAGCCATAGGGTGAAGATGCTGCTCGGCTCGTTTGCCTGTACGCAAGATCGTCTTCCTAACTCTGCATTGTGACAAAGGGAAAGATTGAAACTAGCGTGTGGACCAATGCCTTTGCAATATGTCAGCATGTTGGGGGATTGGGAAATAGTTGTCGCGTGAGGGAAGTTCACATAATCCAACAATTTTCCTCTATGAACAATGTTAGGGTTAGCACTGTATGTCTTCTTTTTTGGTGCTGGAATAGTAGCTTTATATGGGAACATATAAGGTGAAAGCCCAATTGGGGTAAAGAAACTGGAAATAATGTTGGGTCAAGGCGTGAGAGCCTCAACCACCAAGTCAACATGAATTCATGAAAGGTTCTAACATTTGAGGGGGTAATTCTTATTTCATCAAACATCTCTGATATTTCGAGTTCAAATACAATTTGTGTTGAAAGAAAAGATGTTACCCATATATAATGCTCATCCTCGTTAGAAATCCTATGAGCTATAGTTATGTACGGACAATGTGTCGCCTGTGAGGTGTGAGCTGAATGCGCATCGTATTGTTCAACACCTCTCCATGTTCTGGCATTACTGTGAAGCATGTGCTTTATGTGTTTGCCAATTCATATTCCTTTGGGAATGAGATTTTATGTTTTCCTGTATGCGTCGTTATTCTTAATACAGACATTAGAAGCATTTAAAGCATCAGTGCACAATTAATTACTCGTAGCGAATATAATACTATATGCTGAACCTATATGTTATACTATTATTTACAAGTGTCTGACATGCTATGGACAAAATCTCTGAACTGACGATTTTGATATTACAAAAAGCAGAAAATTGTGAAGCAGTAGTGCAAAATTAATGATAGGGCAAATTTGATATATGCCACCAAAATGTTTCCTACTTCAAATGTTTCTGCTGTTTGTATTAAACGTGCCCATTCAGAGATTCTATCCGTAGCCTCTTTCTAAATTACTGAAATGAAAATGGCTAGGCCTGATGTGCCTCTTGTATCTATTGCTCGATTTGTTATGATTTGATTCACCAAGAGTGATTCTTCTCTGTCTTGTAGTATGGTTAAATGGAACAACGAGGGATCTTTCTAATTTAGTTATTGCTAGAATAATTCATCGACTTAATTGTATAGCTCTTTATTGTTCTTTTCCAGGTATTCTATTTATGCTCCATTCCGAAATCTATTGTGCACGGCCAAGTCCATGAGGCAAAGCGCTCACTGCTCGACTATTTGTTTACTGAACTGGGAGCAGCAAAGGCAAGATATTCGAAACAAGCTGAAGTCCTTTTGATTCTTGATTTCTAGCATACACATGCAACCTGATTGGTGATGTTAATGTAGATATGATGTAGGTTCAATGCTTACAATTTTTTGATGTGATGCATGTTACATTTCGAAATATGAAGATGCTCTATCACTATTTCTGGCAATCTGGCATATCATAACAGTCTTACCCCTAGTTCTGTCACTAGCATACACTATAGTTATAGATAAAATGGGGGCATATCATTTGCTCTATAAAATGGATTGTTTATTAATTTATTTGGACTTGCACACATTAGGTAAGGAAGAATCGCCAATCTGGGCGTCCAAATGATAGTAAAACCTAGGCTCTTGCACGGTTCTTGGATTTATTTTTAGCATATATTACCCATATCGAGACTGAACATGTGGCTTTTCTTCTCATCTACAGGAGAGTTATGTGCTAATTTTTTTGAAGAAGCTGGAAGTCCAAGTCAACGACTTGCTTTATATGTTTGTTGTAATGCCGTATTTTCTGGGAATTTGGATGTATTGTTGATCTTGCTGAGAATTTAGTGTATATTTGCTTGCTGAACTTATTATTCAAATGCTAGGATATATGTACAAATCCTTGGAATATTATTCTATGTTTATTTGAAATGTATTCTTGGATTGAAAGTGGTCAAAAAGAGAATATATTGATATTGAATTTGGGTTGAATCTATGTCTGTGCTGTAAATTGTATTTGAAACAAAGAGGCATGGCCTAAATTAAAAACTGGCCGAAATGTCTATTGGACCAAATGAAAAACTGGTGGAAATGGCTACAGCCCAAAAAGAATGGATCGCAAAGAGGCCAAGGCCCAAAAATTGGATTGCAAAAAGGCCAAGGCCCCAAAATTAAATGCATTGTAAAAATCGTGAGGCCCAAATTTAAAATGGACCGCAAAATGCCCAAAGCAGTTGATCAAAATTGGCAGGAAAAAAACATAAATGGGCTGAATTAACGGGCTCGGCCCATATAGACACCTAATCGGACCGGGCTGAATCTTATCTGTGACCTTTTCAATTGGTCGCAATTTTGCCACGTCAGATTGCCACGTCGAATCCGACGTGGCCTGGGCAGACATCCAATGACCAAAACAAAAGGTCATTGGTTCAACGACCTTTTGTTTTGGTCAAAAACGTCTACGACCTTCTCACAGAGAAGGTCGCTATAGTCAGTTTATGACGGCCAGCTTTTGACCTTATGTTTTTGGTCACAAAAAGGTCACAAATGGAAATTTGTGACCATTCAGTGACCAATAGTGGTGGTCACAAGTTGACATATTTCTTGTAGTGATTACGTTGTTTTGCCATCCATATCATTTGCCATTTAACATCTCTTCGCCGAACTAGTGCACCTATACACCTAACAAGTGTATTAGGTGTGTTGGGGACACAAGAGACTTATTGTATCTTAGTTGCAGGGTTGCTTGAGAGAGACCATCTTCAACCTCTACTTCCCTGAGTTCGATAAACCTTAGGTCATCCACTTGAGGGAAATTGCTGCTGTCCTACAAACCTCTGCGCTTGGAGGCCCAACATAGTCTACAAGAGTAGAAGCGTGTGTAGACATCACATACAGAACTATTGATTGTGCTTGATCTAGCCAGCTGGTATTTTTTAAGTTATTTATTTTTTTAAACAAGGCAAAAGACTTGCCATTTCATTGAAAAAGGGAGAGAGTTTTAGACAGAAGCCGCAAAGCGGTGAATAAAAGGACTACTCTCACGGCATTACAACACCCAAATGTTTCGCTCCAGCCATAGCCCAAAGCGATACCTCCTGCTTGATTTTGTTGATGATGGTTATGGAAGGGGCCGCAGAGGTGTGGAAGACTCTAGCATTGTGCTCCGACTAAACCTTCCAAGAGATTAGCACCATGAGGGAGGCAAGCGCCTTTGGCGAGCCGAGACGGATATGCAGGTTAGCATTCCACCATTCTCTGACCGTAGTCCTAGTCACCCAAGAAAACGTTGTGATGTGATGCATGCCAAGCCATGGGAGGATGTCATTCCAAATGCGCATGGTGAAGTGGCACTGGAAGAGCAAATGAGCCGCGATTTCTTGGTTTTGCTTGCAAAGAGGGCAAAGACCGCAATTAGGCCAACCGCGGCGGCTCAAGCGGTCCGAAGTCCAAATCCTATCTCGAAGAACGAGCCAAGCAAAAAACTTGCACCGAGGAGGCGCCCACGTCGTCCACACAAAATGGACAAGGTCTAAGGTGACTAGGCCTTCAAATTGAGCCTTGTAAGCCGAGGATGCAGAATATATCCCGTCTTTGGTGAACTTCCATATAATTGAGTCTTCAACATCGTCATCGAGGGCCACCGTTGCTAGTTTTTCCCAAAGGTTAGTAAACTGTTGGATGTGTTCAAAGGGGAGGCCATTGGAGCTGTCAATATTCGCAATCCATTGATTGTTGGCCATAGCTTGCTGAACCGACGAGTTTTTCTTGCGAGAAAGATCGTAGAGGCACGGAGCGATGTCACGAGGGCACAATCCTCCTAGCCAAGAAGAATTCCAGAACCTCGTTGTCCTTCCCTTTCCAACCGTGAGTGTAGTGGCAGCCGCAAAGAAATGGTGGTCGTCATCCGTGCACGGCACTCCCATGCCAATCCATGGCTTGCTCTTATCTTTCCACTCAAACCAGAACCATCGAAGTCTCAGGGCCCTAGCAAATTTGTTCAGACTGAGCACTCCCAAGTTGCCCTTGTTCTTTGGTTTGCAAACGAGGTCCCAGTAAACCTTGCATTTTCCTCCAGAAACCTTGTTCGTGCCTGCCCAAAGATATGCACGGCGAATGCTATCAATTTTCTGAAGGACCTCCACCGGTATGTCAAGAGGAGTTACATGATATATTGCGATGGCCGTTAGGACAGCCTTGACAAGAACCGTTCGGCCTGCAGCAGCCACATGCCTTCCTTGCCAAGAAGGGAGCTTGCCCGCGATCTTATCTTCAAGATGCTGGAAATGTATTCTCTTGAGACGTTTAACGGACAGAGGGAGGCCAAGATAACGCATGGGAAACAACGAACGGACCGCCGGAAAAGCATGAATATTGGCGTCCAGATTTACACCATCACATCGAATAGGGGCAACCAGACTTTTAGCACAATTGTTGACAAGACCGGTCACCTCTCGAAATGAAGCCAGAGTGGCAGCCAGGAATTGAACATCCTCCTTAATTGGTTTGACAAAGATGGCAGCAACATCAGCGTAAAGCGAAGCTCGAACGGTTGGGGTTGTACCACGCAGAGGATGGATATGCCCTTGGGTAGTGGCCTTGCTAAGGATATGATGGAGTGGATCAATGGTGAGGACGAACAGAAGGGGAGACAGTGGGTCGCCCTGTCGAAGTTCGCAACCATGCTTCAGGGGGTCTCCCAACACCCCATTGATCAACACTCTCGAGGTGGCCGTGGACTGCAAGGCAACAACCCAATTCCGAAATCCGACCGGGAAGCGAAGATGTTAGAGAAGATCCATGAGAAAGTCCCACCGCACAGAGTCAAACGCCTTCTTGATATCAAGCTTGAATAGAAGGGTCGGGCTGTTTTTTTGATGCAACTTTCTCGCCAAATTTCTGACATACATGAAGTTGTCGTGGATGCTTCTCTTTTTGATGAAGGCGCTCTGGGCATTTCAGACAAGGTCGTGCATATGTGGGGTCATCCAGGTAGCCATCATCTTGGCAATTATTTTCGCAACCGCATGGATGAAGCTTATGGGGCGAAAGTCGGAGATGGATTCCGCCCCATCCTTCTTTGGAATGAGAGCAATGTCTGCGGAGTTGAGCCAGTGCAATTTTTTAGAGCGTAAGTTGGCGAAGTGATTGACCACGAGCATAACATCACCTTTTATGATTTCCCAACATTCCTTGAAGAAGGCCCCAGAGAAGCCATCGGGTCCAGGCGCTTTGTCGTTGGGAAGGTCAAAAATTGCCTTTTTCACCTCTTCCTCTATGAAGGCCGCACCAAGGTCCGTGAGGTCACACTCAGGGACCGGGATATTGCCCCAGTTGAAATCTGTGTGACGTGCCGGACCGCGTTTTGTGACCTTCGCAAAATGCTCTTGAATGATGGACTTCTTATGGTCATGGGCAGTAACCCATCCACCGTTGTGCTTGAGGCGGTGGATGAAGTTCTTCCTTCTTCTATGGTTAACCCGAAGGTGGAAAAAATGAGTGTTAGCGTCTCCATCTTCGAGGTTGGTAATTCGCGAGCTTTGACGGTGCCGCGCACGCTCCATAGTGGCCAGGGCCACCACCTTCCGTTTGAGGCGTTTCCGTAGACCTCGCTCGTCAAAGCAAAGAGGCCGAGGATCTTGAGCCACATCCAGACGAAAAATGACTTCCAGAGCCATGTGGAGTTGCACCTTAGAATGCGCAAAGATCGTCTCGCTCCATCTCCTCAATTTTTGACTAGTTTCTTTTAGCTTGTAAAAAAGGATGTGGTAAGGATCAGCTTGGTTACTATCCTTATTCCAAGCTTCGTGAACAACCTCCTCGAACCCAGGCATTTTGATCCAAAAGTTTTCAAAGCGGAAGAAATTTGATATCTTCGGGCCATTGTCATTTGCAAGGAGGAGAGGGCAGTGATCAGACAATGAAGACGAGAGCGTGTGAAGTTGGTGAGTGCCAAAATCGAGGTCCTAATCTTCATTACAAAAGAAAGAGTCGAGCTTTCTTAAGGTGGGGTCGCTCCGCTCAGTACTTTAAGTGTATTTTCTGTTTTATAAATGAATCTCTTTGAGCTCACAAGTATTCAGTGCATTGCGGAAGTGGACAAGTCGGCTCCGGTCAATGTTTTCTCTATTCTTGTCTCTGGCACGATATATTTGGTTGAAGTCACAAGAGACAATCCACTTTGAGCCATGGGGAGGTTTTTCGCCAACCAATTCCTGGAAGAAAGCATCCTTCAGATTACTTCTAGTTGGTCCATAGACCGTTGTTAGCTTAAAGATTCTGTTGGATGCTTTGATTGTGATGTTGGAGGAGAGGAAGATGACTCCGATGGAAACACCCTTCACATCCACATCATTTTCATCCCAGAGAAGCAAGATGCCACATCTTGTACCATTAGCAGGATGCTGGGAAAAATTCTTAAGTCTTTGACCTCCCAGGTATGAAGCGATGAAAGGGTTGACGAGCTCTGTCTTGGTCTCCTGCAGACAGACCAAGTGACATGGAGTAGCGAGGATTGTTTCTCGGATTGTTGACCGACGATCGGGACAATTTAAGCCTCGGACATTCCAGCCTAGAATACTAAGATTTTCATTTACCATGGGAAACTTGGGTTACATCAGAAGTGCAGTAACAGTTGGCCGAAACAGAGCAAGCAGCAACCTGACATTCAACTTTCAACTCACACATGCTGGAACAAGACGAACTAATCAGCACTGAAGCCTCGCCAAGGCAGCAGATAGAAGACGCCGACGTCGACGACTGCAAACAGGCGTACACACACATAACTAGAGGGGTTGAATCTATCATGTAAACTAGAACACTTCTTCTACAGGGGCTACAACACACTCCGGTCACTCCGCCAAGCCGGACGTGTCCCCCATCACCGCCTGCATCTCCGGTCCCGCCTCACCACCATGAGCCACCAGGGCATCCTTGACGGCTATTGCCAAGTCACAGTCGAGGCTGAACAGCGCCCGGAGAGCCGCCACTGTGATGTCGGGGAGCTGCCCTAGGAACATGGCCACAAATTTGTCAATGGCTTCCTCTGTGACTTGCTGGCCTTCATCCACGACGCCCATGCGCTCGCATAGCAGCTTCTCCGCCATCTTCGCAACCGGCATCTTTCTCCCCTTGGCTTGGAGACGCGGGCTGGAGCGAGGGAGGCTGAAGCCTACAACCCCAACCAGCTCTTCCTTCTCCTTGTCGGTGGTCTTGGCCTTGGGGAGGGCGATCTTGGTGCAGTGAGCAGGGGTGGCTGGCAGGCCACAGACAGGGGAGAGCATGGCGGTGTCCCCTCACTGCTAGCAACTGGGCTGACCGCCGGGACAAAGATCGGGGTGACCGGCTCATCTTCAGCTTCAGAGGAAGGAGATGGAGCAACAGCACCACTGTCTTGTGTTGCAGGAGAGGACGGGTTGATCTCGATGATGTCCAGGGTTGTGGAACGGGGCAGTGTTGTCTGAGGAGACAGAGCAGGGCACACAGGTGCATGTCGTTGCATGGCTCCAAAACAAGGAGCAATCCACCGCAGCCAAGAGCCCTCGCCAGGCACGGAGGTGAGCTGAATCACATCACAGGAGGTGGATCGTGGCGAGGAAGGGGGCGAGCGACCACGGGTGTCTTCACTGACCGGGCTAGCAGCCCCTCCAGAACGCCCAGGGCGAGTTCTCACAAATGAAGGTAATTATGATAAGCATTGGCATCTGGACAAGAAACAATTTTAAGAGAACTAAAATATGCTAAAAATAGTCAGAAGATTCTCATCTTAATAAGCACAGAGTTTCTGGTTGGAAAATTTTATATTATTTTTTACTATTTTGCTCAGTAGGCAACTTTGGTTTTTGTTGTGTTACATTCAAAGCTTTATCTAATGTACGAAGAGGGTGAAAGTTTGTTCCATTAAGTACTAATCTAATGATATATATGTACATCAAAGGTTGCCTGCCAGGAGCATTGCCTCCATTTCATTGGTTTGCTGTGCGTTGAGCATTTATTTGCAAGATGTAATATAATCCAAGACACCTACCTGATAAAGAGAGAAATCATGTATATAATCTTTGTATAGCAATATACATGTGCATATGTTTTAGAGTGTATAACAAGGCCACTGATAATTTTGTTATTAAATAGTGTTTTTGCTGGAGATGGAAATTCATAAAGATGACGCCCTATTTGATAGAGGCGAGTGGACTGGAGGTGTGCATTGCACTGATGGCAAAGTAAAGGCTGAAAGTGTGTCAAATTTCCTGTGCTTAGGTATGGTTGGTTTGTAAGCAAATGATAATACTCTTTTTCTAGGCGGAAGATCCTCTGCTTTGTGGCAAGGGGATATATCGTGTTACTTCTCCCTCATTTTTTGTATATCTAAGTTCAGTAACAAGATTATGCTCCTTGTTAATTTTCCACGGCGTAACTTCATAACTACGTGTTTCTCGTGTCGAGCCCAATATGCTTCATGAGTCGATTAGTTTTTTGTAAGCACAAAAAATATCGATGTGCAATCTTTTATTGGTAATGCAGTGAACAAATAAATACTTGAATGTGGACCACTCTATTTTGTGCATCAGACCTGGCAAGGCTCTCCTTGTGTGTTTTTTTCTCTCCGTTTCTTTGTTTGTTTGGAAAATGACATATTATTAGCTCCAGGTTATTGTCCGGAGAAGCTAAGACTAGGGCATGAAGCGAAAGTAGCAAAGCAAAGAAATAAATGAGACATTTGAATGATATGTTGTTTTCTGAAAATCGTCATTATTAATGTAGTGGTGATATGTTGTTGTGCGCTGGAGAAGATACTGAGCGCCTGTTTGGTCCGGCTCATGTCTCTAAAAATGCTCGCAATTTTGGAAAAGATGTTCATAAAATAAAAATGTCCACGATTTTCAAAAAAGCCTGTGTATTAAAAATTGTTAATGAAATTTACCAAAATGATTGCTAATTCAGAAAATGTTCATGCATTTTAAAAAACGTCCTAAAATTTTAAAAACAGTTCGTGAATTACAAAAGAGTTTACTGATTCATAAATTGTTCGCCCATTTTACAAGATGTTTGTGAATTTCAAAAAAATTCCACTAATTTCGAAAAAAAATGTTCGTCTATTCTAGAATTGTTTGTTGTTCAAAATTCTTAAAAGGCATTTGCAGTATAAAAAAGTTAAATATTTTAAAAAATATATTTGTAAATAGTAAAAATTGTTCTTGATTTTTAAAAATGTTCCCAAATTTATAAAAATCTTGACAAATGATCAAATGTACGTAGGTAAATAGTAATGGTTCTGAGTCTTTGTGTATATATACCCGCGCGAATTTTAAAGAATTAACTGCCGGGGTGGATCCCAACCTGTAGGTGGCGGCGTTGGATGAGAGACGAGGGGATCTATATTATTAAAGCATTGACCATGAGTCCTTCACAGCAAAAGGAGACCTCAATATCATGGATGACACTCATTCTCCGGTTGCAACGTATAAGGTTTTTTGCTAGTTCACAGTAAAAAGGTAGGAGGTGGTGTTTGGCACGGCCGGCCGTGGATGTAGATGCTCTTACAGCGAGGTAAGGCAGCCGTGCATGCACTGTGCTAAAAAAAAAAAATGATGAAGCGCAGGTGAACTGCGTTTGCATTACGAGAAGGAACAGCGACAGGGCGCTAGTCTGTACAAAGGCAACCAGTGGCTGCAGAAAGAGAAAAAGAAAGACAAACTGAAGCGGCCTGGCCTACTCTCGCAGCATCAGGTGGCGACCTCCCGCCAGAGCCCAGATACCTAGTTCATCCACAATCCGGTCTAGCACCACCGCAACCGGTCGCTCAGCCTCCCTGAAAAGACGGCCGTTCCTCTCGATCCAGATTGACCAGACGATGAGGAGAGCGATCGATCGCGCTCGCCTAGGCCTAGCAGAATTCTGGCTGAGATCTCCTAGCCAGTCCACCATTTCTGCGTAGGGCCTCCAGGAACTAGGGAGGAGGGAGACTATGCCGAAACGGCCAGCCGCCGCCGCCCACAGTTGCCGCGACCAAGGACATTCCTTGAAAAGGTGCTCCGCCGTTTCCAGGCTGCGCCAGCATAGCGGGCAGAAGTAGGAGTTCGGCCATGCCCGGGCCATGAGACGGTCTGCCGTTAGTAGACGGTTGATGGAGAGCAGCCAAGAGAAAAGCTTGATCTTCGCTGGCGCCCAGGCAAGCCAAACGGAGTTCATGATCGGAGAAGCGGTCGATCCTAAAAATTGTAGCCGGTACGCCGAGGATGCCGAGTAGGCGCCCGAGGCCTCCAGCCTCCAAATGACCATATCCTCGCCGTTTTCGAGGATGTCAATCTCGCTTATCCGTCCCCAGAGCGAGACAAAGGAAGGCAGCAGCTCCCGCGTGATCCTGCCCGCTAGGTCACGAACCCAGCGGTTGTCCGTGAGAGCCTGACGCACCGTGCGATTTTTACGCCTGGACAGACGGAAGATCTCCGGCGCGATGACACAAGGTGCTTGGCCTTGAAGCCAGCTATCCATCCAGAACGAGGTCGTCCGGCCGTCCCCAAGGCTAACCGACGTAGCAGCCGCGAACAGCATCCTCTCACTGAAGTTGCATGGCACCGGTAACCCGACCCATGGCTTAGAGCGGGCCGTCTTCTCCCACCATAACCATCTGAGTCGTAGCGCCGCTCCAAAAAGATCTAAGTTGATGATGCCCAGTCCGCCAAGGTCCTTAGGCCGGCAGACCCTGCTCCAGGCGACCTTGCAGTGGCCACCATGACAGCTCTCCTGGCCGCGCCACAGCCATGCCCGTCTAATTTTGTCGATTTTACTGCGCACCCAGGCAGGCATATGGTGCACCGACAGCCAGTATGTGGTCAGGGCTGAGAGGACCGAATTCAGAAGGACCAGCCGGCCGGCCATGGTGAAAAGCTTGTATTTCCATGCCGCCAACCGAGCAAGGATCTTGTCGAGGAGCGGTTGCAGGTCGCACTTTCGGACCTTGCGCAGAGACAGGGGTAGCCCTAGGAAACGGCAAGGCAGGGAGGCGCGCGCGGCACCTAGCGGTAGAATGACATCGTCAACATCAAATGACTCAGGCCGGATCGGAATGGCCACGCTCTTGCTGAAATTGACCCGTAGCCCCGTGGCGTCCCCAAACGCTTGGAGGAGTTGCCTGATGGTGCAGAGCTCTTGTCGCACGGGGTTGACGAAGATGGCGACGTCGTCAGCATAGAGCGAGGTGCGGAAGCCTGGGATCCTGCCCTTAAGCTTGGACAGCAGCCCATCGCGAACGGCCAAGTCGAGCAACCGCTGCAGTGGTTCCATGGCGAGGATGAACAGGAAAGGGGAGAGCGGATCGCCCTGCCTGAGCCCACGGTGGTGCCGGATTGGCCGTCCCGCAACACCGTTGATGATCACCCGTGATGAGCTGGTGGCCAAAAGCATGGCAATCCAGTTGCACCACCTCTGGCCAAAGCCGCGTGCCCGCAGCATATCCAACAGGTACGGCCAGGATACCGTGTCGAAAGCCTTTGCGATATCCAGCTTCAGGAGGATAGCAGCCCGCCGTGTCCTGTGGAAGTGCCGAGCCAGCCCTTGCACAAAGATGAAGTTGTCTTGGATACATCGCCCTTTGATGAAAGCGCTCTGCGCCGGGGAGATGAGCGAGTCAATGTGCTTGGCCAATCTCATTGCGAGCACCTTGGTGAAGAGCTTTGCCACGCTGTGAAGGAGACTGATAGGCCTATAGTCCGCCATGGAGGTGGCACCGTCGCGCTTGGGCAGCAGCACCACATGCGCCCCATTTAGCAGGTGTAGCCCAGC
>LR738713.1:662125513-662148960 GCA_902687465.1 Secale cereale
GGTGGAGGCGAGGGATGTGGCGGGCGGCTAAGATGGCAGAGCTTGGAGCGGGAACGATGGCCGAAGCGCCAACAGTCAGCACATCTCACCGGATTTCGGCAGTCAATGGCGCGGTGGCGGGGGGCAAGGCAACGAAGACAGCAGCCCCGGAACCTCCTTAAAAAGGCCTCGCGGCGCTGCTGCGCGAGCCGACGGGCCTCGGGGGAGCCGCGGTGGCCATAACTCCGGCCGCCCGAGGGGGGTACGGGCGGCGCACGCCGCCGGCGCCTCGAAATGACCTGCTGCCATTTTGGGGAAGCTTGACCCAGGTCGTCGCAAGGAACCCGCAGGTGGGGTTGGCTCCTCTGAGGCATGGGAAGGCCAGGGCATGGCACCCGCGAGCATCCGCTGCGAGCCGAGTGGCGATCTGACCGCGAGTTAAATGAGAGCGTCGGTGGAGCGCAGACGATGGATTTAAGGCGGTCGCGGCAGGCCGGGGAAGCCGCCGAAAAGCCAGGCGGGGCGCAGACGATAGAGCGTAGGCGGGGAGGGTAGGCCGGCGCAGGCGATGAATGCGCCCCGGCAGCAGCCGGCCTGAGCGCCGCCTGCCAGCTCGACTCGCCAGTCTCGAAGGTGTGGAGCGCCACTGGGGGGGAACCGCTGGATCTGAGCGAGGGGCCAGCCGCCCCGGGCGCCGCAAGGATGGCCCGGATGCGCGCAGCCGCCGAGTCGGGGGCCCCAGGTGAACACCAGCGACTATCCACGCTGGAGGGGGAGGAGGTGGCCGGCGAGCACGGGGTGTGGAGCGCCGGTATGGTGGTCGCCGACCCCGGAGCGGGAGGGGGCGAGAGCCGCATGGAAGTGGATACAGTGCCTTTCCCTTGTTTCACCGGAAACGTGCATGCACTGTGCTAGGACGTGTACTTGCTTCCCTTTTTTCGATAAAAAAGGACCGGTACTTGCTGGCCTGCCTATCTAACTAGCTAGAGAGGGGCGCTCCTACGTTCCACTAGCGCACATTGTCAGGTACAGCACAGTGCACTCATGTACGTATGTACACAGACGACGTGTCAGCGTGTGTCGTGTTGGATCCACTCAGGGAATCGGTCCATGGATCGGGCGGCACACACTTCGTACCGCGGTGCGTGCATGCGTCCAAATTAAAACAGGTGTGGACGGAATTGCCCCGGCAACGCCATCATGATTGTTGGGTCGGGACCCGGCCCAGCCAACCCGGGTCCGGACCCTGAGTGCCCGGGCCTGTCTCCGTCACTGTTTGTGTCTGCCGTAGTACGTATGTAAATTCATACATAGAAAAAATTAGTACGTACGTAGGTGCAAGTAAAAGAAAAAAAGGGTACATACGTGCAAGCAAGACTGGTATGATATATGTATATACCACTTGCATTGTATATATAGCTTAAGACTATTTTCAATGCTGACCCATAAATTTGCTCCGGCATCATCATGAACACGGACCAGTCCGTGGACAGGGATGCGGGAGTCGGCCATCCAACACTACCCGCATACATTTCAAACACTACATGAACTAAACAGATGAAATTTATGCAAACACGCCGAATTACATATACACCGGACCAAACTCGTTACATTTTGGGCATCTTTTAAACTAAACCCTACTCTAAACCTAATCTAAATGATCGTCGGAGCCCGTCCCCCATATGCCCTGAGAACTAAAGCTCCAACTCTTGCCTTCGCCTTCTCCAGTTCCGCCTCAGCGCTCTCCAGCTCCGCCTCAGCGCTCTCCAGCTCTGCCTCTGTAAGCTTCACCTCCGGAGCCTCGGAAAGTGAAGTTGTTCGTCTCCACGTCGCTGCCAAGTGGCTAATTGGCCGACGATGTTCAACCCACAAAGCTTGGTTTCAACGGGAGAGGAGGAGTGGTGGCCTTCTTGGGACCCGAGCTGCGGCGACCTATCATGCACTACTCTTCCTTGTTGCTGACGACGCCCGCGGACGTGCTTCATGGTAGTGGTGGCGGAGCGCGCTGGGGCAGAGCTAGCGGTGTCCTCATCATTGCTCTTTCCCCACGCTTCATCTGCCGCTCGTCGAACTCCATGTAGGCGGCTTCTAACTACGCCTGACGTAGCAGTACCGCCAGCTGTCGCGGCAGATCTCGTGCAAGGAGCGGTAGGAGTCGACCATCGCTTCCTACATCCCACACCAACGCCCGGCACGATGGCCATGCCGGCGATGAGTTGCTACTCCGCGCGCCGGTGCTCCTCGAAGAAACCGAGATTGTAGACTTGGTCGGCCTGCACATGTCAAAACTTGGCCTCCTACTCCTCTCACAGCATGTCCATGTACTGGGCACGGGCCTCACTGATGGTGAGGCCGGCATGCACCGACAAGGTGGGTGGCATCGGCTCCTCGTCCATTGGGGCGTCGTCGGCCTCCATCCACCGATCGTCCTACCAGCCGGCAGCAATGGCGGCCATCTCCTTCTTCTTCTTCGACGAGATGGTGTCCCAGATGGATTTGGAGCGCGAGGAGGCCATGGAGGGTGTTGTGCGGATAGGAGAAAGGGACTGCAGGAGGATGATTGCGGCTTTGGTCGGGGATGGAGTTTATATAGCGGGCAGATGGCAATGGGCCACGGTTGTGTGGTTAATGGTGTGTAGCATACTTACAGACGGGTAGCGCTGGAGTAGGTTCCTCGGCAACCGCATACCATTAATGGCGGGCCATAGGCCGACGGGGTGTCGCTTGAATGCGGAGCAGTCGCCTGCAGTGGGAAGTGACGCGTGCGGCTCTCTCTTGGCTGGTGGGATGCTTCAAGGCTCGTAGTAGAGAGAGGTCGCGTCCGCTCTGGCTGAATGCAGCACTGGCGCTATGGAGCGACATTGACTATTTTGGGCAGAAAATGCACGCGAGCGAAGCAGTGAGTTAATGGTGGGCCAGTGCAGCAGAAGGGTACTTGGCGGTGGTTTAGAAGCCCGCAAAGCCCCTCACCCTCCCCCACATAGTCTCCGGTTTGCGGGAAAAATTGTGTTTGGACCATCGAGCGGACCGATACATAACTGCGTCACATGGCAAAACATGCCCGAATCGCTCGGGCCGGACGATTGGGTGTAGTTTGAGGGTCGGCGTTGCAGATGCCCTAAGCTCTGTCGTGGTATGTACTCTATAATCAATTCATCTATACGACAACACCGATGTACGTATGTGATAGCCTGCAAGGCAGCTGATTTAGTTGTAGCCTTTTCGAAGTAAGAGTATCGATCCCACAGGGAGCACAAGAATCAGTCTCTGGTCCTTCGTATGTGTAACATCCCAAATTTTTAATTTGGAATGTTATACATATATCATACTGCATTGCATATTTATTTGAATTTTATGCGTGGCGATCCTCGAAAATTCTAAGCAACTCAAGGACCTACGGAGAGAGTTGGGAATTCTATCGTTTTTGTATTTGAGTTTTCTCGAATACCGGTACAGGGATCACGTTGGTTTGAATTGTTTTTCTCTCCTAAAAATATTTCTTAATAAAATATATGATCGGAGATAATATGACTTCTCCAAAATAAAAGAAATATTGGAGGAAAAATATTAAAATCACTTTTGGAATTTTATTCGGATTTATTTGCGATTTTATTTGCATAGGAAAAATGCGCGTTTTTCAAAATTACATTTAGGTCCGGGAAAAATGTTCACTTGGTCCTAAATATTATTAGAGGACGGTGAAAATTTATTTCGGAATTTTTGGAGTCTGTTTAGTAGTTTTTTTGTCTATTTTAGTGCGTCATGACTCTTTAAAAAAAGGAACCGACTTCGGGCCGTACGCGACTAGGACTCCCCCTACCCGGCCTCTTTATAAGGCCCGCCCGAGACGCCGCCAGCCCACCTCGCCCCCAGCCGCCGCCTGCGCCGCCGCCATCCGCCGCCGCCGCGCCGCCACCCACAGCCGCGCCAGCGCCGCCACCCGCCCGCATCACCGGAGACCGCCGCGGCTGTTCTCGCCGGAGTTCGTCGACCTGAGGTAGCCGCTGGTATTTCCGTAAAAACCGTTCATTTTTTTAGAAACCCTAGATCCGTTTTTTAGATCGGTTCGTTTTTTTCCCCGGTTTAGTTAGATAGCGGACGTTCGTCCGTACATTCGTTTTAGCGAACGTGGTTCGCCCGTTAGTTACAGACAGTGAACGTTCGTTCCTTAGCCTGTTCGTCAGTTTTCTTTTTCGGGGCTTTTTCCGTGATTATTTTCGATCGTGATTTCTGACCTGATCTTGATTTTAGTTTTTCTTTTCGCTCGAGAGTCGGAATCAGGCGATTCAAAAGCCCAGATCTTCGTCTCGACGCCCTCTTTCCGTTTAACCAACTTGAACAAGGTTTTTCTACTAGAAAATTTGACCTTAGATCAATCTAGTAAACGGATCTTGTTTCTTTCGCAGTTTGAGTTTCGTTGCTCCGTTTGATTTGTTTCTTTTTGCAAACCGGAGTTTTTAAGCTGAACTTTCCGGTTAGATCTTCTTGTTTGGAGTTCTATCTGTGCATCTTTGATTGATTGCTTATGTATGCTATTGTTTGCTTGCGATAGAATTCTCGGAGTGCGAAGCGTGCTACTACGAGTCTCTAGGTTTTGCGAATCATCACCAAGGCAAGTAACACTTTGATCATACCCCTTTATTACCCAGTTTTTATGCATTAGATCAAACCCTCACACATTGCATGAGTAAGATCTTTTAACTTGTGGGTCTGGAAAGTAGATTGAGGTAGAACCTATTACCTGCATTATTTTCAAACCCTTGGGAGTTACTTCTACGTTATGCTTAGGTTGCCATGCTATGCTCGTAGACGTGGTTTGGGTTTGAGTGAAATCCATGACAGATGTGAGTTGTTAATTAATGGTTCAACTTAAGGTGGCTACTTGGATACACATCTGGGTGGATTGGTTGCAAGGCACCTGGAGAATCCAATGTTGTCCTAGAAAATCCCGGAGGAACCGTGTGATTATCCTATGGAATGCCACCTAGGCTCAAAGGGATCATAAAACTATTCATGTTAGAAACTTCCGTGTGCAGCCGCAATGCCATTATGGGCTCTGGCATAGTATGAGTAAGTTGTGTGAGCTCTTTTAGTCGTGGACTAGAAGATGTAGGGGAAAGTAGGTGTACCAGTCCACCCGGGGTAAAGAATGAATGCTTCTGAAAGACTGTGTCTCGATCATCCGTTTCTCAAACACCATGCAGTGCAAGAAATCCAACGGAGGAGATCGAGTCTTGTGGGGAAAAGTGCGCAAACCTCTGCAGAGTATACAAACTGATCATGATTAGCCGTGTTCCCGGTTATGGACAATCTTGAGTATCTGGTACTTGAATTATTGGTTGATCTCATCACTCTAAAATTAATTTGTTGGGTTAATGATGACTACTTTAATTGGGATTGAGTTGGAGGTACCTTCTCAATGATGTTTCAACTACCATGATAGTTAAAATAAAATACATTCATTTGTTGTAGGGAAAAATTGGCGTTACGCAAAAACTTTAACCATAGAGCCTCCACCAGCCAAATATGCATATAGTGTTAGCCTTTATTCTGTTACTTGCTCTACTATGTTATCTTGCAAGCATATTCCATGTGCTGACCCGTTTCGGGCTGCAACATGTTACGTTGCAGACTTTTCAGACGAGGAGTAAGACGTGCTAGGTCGTTTGTCATGCACTCAGCTATGCCGTTGGAGTTGATGGACTCACTTATCTTCTAAGCCCTCCGTTGTTATTTTGTAAGATGGCCTTAAGCCATAGACTTTTGTAATAAGTTCTCTTTTGAGACATTCGATGTAATAACTGTGTGATTGCCACTCTGTTATAAATCCTTCAAGTACTGTGTGTGTGTCAGCATTACCGATCCATGGATGACACTGAAACACAGAGACTTGGTCTATCCGGATCGTGGTCGCTACAAGATGGTATCAGAGCACACGCTGACTGTAGGACACGACCACTAAGAAAAACCCTAGGTCACTCTTCTCTACTCATTTCTGACTCCTCTCCATTTTCTACTCTTTTAGGATGGTGGACCCAAGGAACAAGTTCACTTAACCAGATGAAGACACACCTTTTGGACGACACTTGAAGGAAGTCACTAGGTACCTGAACATAGGAATACCAAGCATCACCGAGACCTACACCGCCACTTTACCAGAAGAGGAGCGATGGAGTATTCAAGTTCAAATTCCCGGGAGGACCTTCGTGCCATCCACTGAGCCAATAGAGTTTTTGTTTTGATGCACCAACCTGGAGCCTAGGCAAGAGTATGGCAGCCCACATTACTATGGGACGGATTGGAGAAGTCTACAAGCAGGAGCTGAAGGACACTATCTAATAGATTTGTGGACGCCAAGATGAGCAATGGGACATGATAAGTACCCAGAAGGATAGGTCCATTGCAGCATTCATCCAGGAGCTAAACCTGCACATTCGTCGACAGGAGCACTAGTTGTGCGCAGAGATGATAGAATTGAAGAAGGCGCTAACCAGGAACTTGGAGCTAGAAGAGGAACTCAAGTCTACACGTGACGGATACGAGGAAGAGATGATGATACTTGTGGAGAAGAATGACGACTTGACTAGGAAGCTAGGAGTATTCATGGGAGATCCAGCACCAGGAGAAGAGGAGGAAGAAGAAGAACCCAAGGAGATTCGTTCTGAGGACTACATCATCATCGACGACACGGACTCAGACCCTGATGATAGTGATGACAAAGAATACGAAGATGAAGCTGGAACAGACATCATGGAATCTTCCACCGATCAAAATTTCTAGATGACCACCCTATGATTAGTAGTTTTCCCCCATAAAGTAGAATATAGAGCACTTTTGTAACGTTAGTTAGATCTTTGTAAAGCCTTGCTTGAAATTGATTGGTGTGATATGATTGTGTTGTCTCATGTGCATATGGGTAGTGAATTTTCCCTTAGACCTCATTTCTATTCCAATCTCTTCCCTCTACACCCATCAGATGCCTCCGAGACGTGAGCCCGGATTTCAGTTTCCCCCTGAGCTCACTCAGTTGATCCAGCAGCAGAACACTTTGATGCAAATTCTTGTCCAGAACAATCAGAACAACTAGAACAACAACAACAACCCTCCACCACCACCACTCGTGGACAACCTGACACGTTTCTTAAGGTTGCAACCACCGGTGTTCTCTAGCAACATTGAACCAATAGTTGCTGATGACTGGCTGCGCAAGATTAGAAGGGATTTGACCACCACCAATTGCACTAATGCTGAGAAGGTGCGATTTGCCGCAAATCAGTTGGCTGGACCAGCAGCAGCATGGTGGGAGAATTACACAGCCACTTTCCCTGTAGCCAATGTCACTTGGGATCAGTTTCACCAAGCTTTTCGCACTGCCCATGTCTCAACTGGAGCTATGAGCATGAAGAAGCGAGAGTTTCGCAACTTGCGCCAAGGAAATCGTACTGTGGCTCAGTACGTAGATGAGTTTAGTACCCTATATCGTTATGCCCCGGATGATGTGGCCACAGATGCCGCTAAGCAGGAAAGGTTTATGGAAGGGCTGAATGATGAGATGAGCGTACAGTTGATGGTGGCAACCTTCAACAACTACCAGGAGTTGGTAGATAAGGCTCTTATGATTGAAGGGAAGCAACAACAGATTGAGAGGCGCAAGAGGAAGTATGGACAAGGAAGGAATAATTCTGGAGCCCAGCAGAAGCCCCGATTCACCCCGAATTCGGGAGGATACGCCCATAACCATGGAAGCCACACCCACACTGGAGGAAGTTCTCACAACCACAATGGCCACAAGAATGGGAATGGAAATGGAGCAAACAATAATCAGACCAGCTCTACTCCATCCACACCCTCCAAGAGGGATTTGAGCCACGTTACCTGTTTCAAGTGCGGGAAGAATGGACACTATGCCACGAAGTGCCCTGAAGCCAAGAATGGGAACGACAATGGAAGCACCGGGAAGAAGCCCAACCCATTCAACAAAGGACAAGTGAATCACGTGACCGTGGAGGAGGTTGAAGAGCAACCAGATGCTGTTGTCGGTAAGTTTTTGGTTAAGTCATTTACCGCAATAGTTCTTTTCGATACTGGTGCATCGCATTCATACGTTTCAAGGGGATTCGTAAATAGACATAAGTTGCCCACCCAATTCCTTAAGACCCCCATGTTAGTAACTTCCCCAGGAGTGGAGTATATGGCACATCAGGGATGTTTTCAGACGCCATTGGTCATTGGACGCCATGTTTTCCCGTCGGACCTGATAGTTTTGGAGTCACAAGGATTGGATGTGATATTAGGTATGGATTGGCTATCAATGTATGGAGGGAACATCGATTGTGCCAGTAAGTCTATTTTGCTTACCACCCCGGAGGGAAAAAGGATCAAGTATGCATCTAGACATTCGCATAGAAAGACACAAGTACATTCTCTCACGGGAGTTGTTCAGGAGGAAGTGCCTGTAGTAAAGGATTACCTGGATGTGTTTCCAGAGGAGCTACCAGGCATGCCGCCAGATAGGGATATTGAGTTTTTGATAGAGCTATTGCCTGGCACCGGACCAATATCAAAGAGACCGTATCGGATGCCAGCAAATGATCTGGAGGAGATCAAGAAGCAGATTAAGGAGTTATTGGAGAAAGGATTTATTCGTCGGAGTTCATCACCTTGGGGAGCCCCAGTGCTTTTGGTCGAGAAGAAGGATGGATCCTTAAGAATGGTCGTTGATTACCGTGCACATAATGAAGTGACCATTAAGAATAAGTACCCGCTTCCGATGATCAATGATTTGTTCGACCATCTTCAAGGAGCTAAAGTATTTTCCAAGATCGATCTACGATCAGGATACCATCAGTTGAAGATCCGAGAGAAGGATATACCTAAGACAGCCTTCACCACAAGGTACGGGCTATATGAGTATACGGTTATGTCATTTGGATTGACTAACGCCCCTGCCTATTTCATGAGTATGATGAACAAGGTGTTCATGGAGTTCTTGGATAAGTTTGTCGTGGTATTCATTGATGATATTTTGGTGTACTCGAAGAACGAAGAGGAACACGCGGAGCATTTGCGTTCGGTACTAGAGAAGCTTATAGAACATCAGTTGTACGCCAATTTTAGCAAATGCGAGTTTTGGTTGAAGGAAGTTGGATTCTTAGGGCATGTTATATCAGGAGAAGGTATAGTAGTGGACCCTGTCAAAGTGCAAGTAGTCACTGAGTGGTTGGCACCCACTTCAGTTGGAGAAATCCACAGTTTCCTTGGACTCGCGGGATATTATCGGAGATTCATAGAGAATTTCTCCAAGATTGCAAAACCCATGATGACATTGTTGAAGAAGGACACAAAGTTTCATTGGACTGAAGACTGCGAAGAAAGTTTCCAGGAGTTGAAGAAATGATTGACGACATCCCCAGTGCTGATCTTGCCGGATATACGCAAGGATTTCCAAGTGTACTGCGACGCTTCACGCTTAGGACTTGGAGGAGTACTCATGCAGGATGCAAGAGTTGTTTCATATGCATCTCGTCAACTTCGACCGCACGAGTTGAATTATGCGACGCATGATTTGGAGCTAGTAGCAGTTGTGCATGCGCTCAAAACCTGGAGACATTTCCTTATTGGGAATCATTGTGATGTGTACACGGATCACAAGAGTTTGAAGTACATTTTCACTCAGAAGGAGCTGAACCTCAGACAGAGGAGATGGTTGGACCTTATAAATGATTACAATATGAAGCTGCACTATCACCGAGGAAAGGCCAACGTTGTTGCAGACGCTATGAGCCGGAAGAGTTATGCAAATACCCTAGTGAAGGGAGGATTGCCAAAGGAGTTAGCGGAAGATCTTAGGGAGCTTCATTTGGAGATAGTTCCTAGAGGTTTTGTTGCAACTTTAGAGGTTCAGTCAACATTGTTGAGAAGGATACGAGAAGCCCAGAAGGATGACAAAGAGATTGCCGAGATAAAGGAGATGATGAGTGAAGGAATAGCCAAGGGTTTTCGTGAGGACGAACACGACACCTTGTGGTTTGAGGATCGAATCTATGTGCCCAACAACCACGAGATCGGGAAGTTGATATTACAGGAAGCACATGATTCGCCATACTCGATACACCACGGAAACACCAAGATGTATTTAGATTTGAAGGAACATTTCTGGTGGACGGGAATGAAGAAGGATATTGCCGAGTATGTAGCCGTATGTGATGTATGCTAGATAGTGAAGGCGGAGCATCAGAAGCCAGCAGGATTGCTACAGCCTATGCCGATACCCGAATGGAAGTGGGATAAGCTTGGCATGGACTTTATCACCAGATTGCCCGGGACCAAATCAGGATATGACTCAATCGGGGTAGTAGTGGATCGCTTGACCAAAGTAGCCCACTTTATCCCCAAGCAAACCACGTATACCATTGCAAAGTTGGCCAAGATATACATGACCAGGATCGTATGTCTGCATGGAGTTCCGAGGACCATTGTATCAGATAGAGGAACACAGTTCACCTCAAAGTTTTAGCATTAGTTACACCAAACTTTGGGAATGAGGCTGGAATTCAGTACAACTTTTCATCCGCAGACAGATGGACAGACCGAGAGAGTCAATCAGATTCTGGAGGACATGTTGAGAGCTTGTGTGCTAGATTATGGATCTAGTTGGGATGACAATTTGCCCTACGCGGAGTTCTCGTACAATAACAGTTACCAGGCCAATTTGAAGACGGCACCGTTCAAAGCATTGTACGGAAGGAGATGCCGAACGCCGTTGATGTGGGATGAAGTCGGAGATCGTCAGTTATTTGGACTAGATCTGATCAAAGAGTCAGAAGAGAAGGTTAAGCTGATTCGAGATAGACTAAAGGTAGCTCAGTCCAGTCAGAAGAGTTATGTAGACTCGAAGTGCAAGGAGGTAGCCTACGAAATCGGAGACAGAGCATACCTGAGAGTGTCGCCTCTGCGAGGAGTTAAACATTTCGGAGTTAAGGGAAAGTTAGCCCCGAGATTTGTGGGACCATACCGTGTTTTGGAATGCATGGGAGAGGTTGCCTACAAATTAGAGTTACCCGAAGGATTGTCAGGAGTGCACGATGTGTTTCACATTTCTCAGCTTAAGAAGTGTCATGCAGAGATGGCTGATATTCGTTTAAAAGACACAGTACCCCTGGAAACAATTCAGTTGGATAGTGATCTGACTTATGAGGAGAAACCCGTCAAGATCCTCGAGTTTTCGAGCAGAGTCACTCGCGGTAAGGTTATCAAGTTTTGCAAAGTTCAGTGGAGTCACCACACCGAGGAAGAAGCCACCTAAGAACGAGAGGACGATCTACGCAAGGACCACCCACACGTGTTCTCTAGCCAAGCCGAATCTCGAGGGCGAGATTCATTCTAAGGGGGGTAGGTTTGTAACATCCCAAATTTTCAATTCGGAATGTTATACATAGATCATACTGCATTGCATATTTATTTACATTTTGAGCGTGGCGATCCTCAAAAATTCTAAGCAACTCAAGGACCTACAGAGAGAGTTGGGAATTCTACCGTTTTTGTATTTGAGTTTTCTCGAATACCGGTACGGGGATCACATCGGTTTTAATTATTTTTATCTCCTAAAAATATTTATTAATAAAATATATGAGCGGAGATAATATGACTTCTCCAAAATAAAAGAAATATTGGAGGAAAAATATTAAAATCACTTTTGGAATTTTATTCGGATTTATTTGCGATTTTATTTGCATAGGAAAATGTGCGTTTTTCAAAATTACATTTAGGTCCCGGAAAAATGTTCACTTGGTCCTAAATATTATTAGAGGATGGTGAAAATTTATTCCGGAATTTTTGAAGTCCCTTTAGTATTTGTTTCGTAGGTTTTAGTGCGTCAGGGCTCTTTTTTTAAAAGGAACAGACTTTGGGCCCTACCCGACTAGGACCCCTCCTAGCCGGCCTCTTTATAAGGCCCGCTCTAGCCGCTGCCAGCACACCTCGCCCCCAGCCCGACCCCGCCGCCGAAACCGTAGCGCCGCCGCCGCCCCGCCACCGCCAGCCGCCGCCACCGCCCGCGCCATCCCCCGCCTGCGCCGCCGCCGAGCCGCCACCCGCCCGCGTCGCCGAAGACTGCCGCCGCCGCCGCCACCATTCTCGCCGGAGTTCGTCGACCCGAGGTGGCCGCCGGTTTTTCCATAAAAACCGTTCGGTTTTTTTAGAAACCCTAGATCCGTTTTTTTAGATCGGTTCGGTTTTTCCCCGGTTTACTTAGATAGCGGACGTTCGTCCATACATTCGTTTTAGCGAACGTTGTTTGCCCATTAGTTACAGACAGCGAACGTTCGTTCATTAGCCTGTTCGTCAGTTTTCTTTTTCGGGGCTTTTTCCGCGATTATTTTCGATCGTGATTTCTGCCCTGATCTTGTTTTTAGTTTTTCTTTTCGCTCGAGAGTCGGAATCAGGCGATTCAAAAGCCCAGATCTTCGTCTCGACGCCCTCTTTCCATTTAACCAACTTGAACAAGGTTTTACTACTGTAAAATTTGACCTTAGATCAATCTAGTAAACGGATATTGTTTCTTTCGCAGTTTGAGTTTCGTTGCTCCGTTTGATTTTTTTTTTTGCAAATCGGAGTTCTTAAGTTGAACTTTCCGGTTAGATCTTCTTGTTTGGAGTTCTGTCTGTGCATCTTTGTTTGATTGCTTATGTATGCTATTGTTTGCTTGCGATAGAATTCCCGGAGTGCGAAGCGTGCTACTACGAGTCTCTAGGTTTTGCGAATCATCAGCAAGGCAAGTAACACTTTGATCATACCCCTTTATTACCCAGTTTTTATGCATTAGATCAAACCCTCACAAATTGCATGAGTAGGATCTCTTAACTTGTGGGTCTGGGAAGTAGATTGAGGTATAACCTATTACCTGCATTATTTTCAAACCCTTGGGAGTTACTTCTACGTTATGCTTAGGTTGCCATGCTATGCTCGTAGACGTGGTTTGGGTTTGAGTGAAATCCATGACAGATGTGAGTTGTTAATTAATGGTTCAACTTAAGGTGGCTACTCGAATACACATATGGGTGGATTGGTTGCAAGGCACCTGGAGAATCCAGTGTTGTCCTAGGAAATCCCGGAGGAACCGTGTGATTATCCTATGGAATGCCACCTAGGCTCAAAGAGATCATAAAACTATTCATGCTAGAAAATTTCGTGTGCAGCCACGATGCTATTATGGGCTCTGGCATAGTATGAGTAAGTTGTGTGAGCTCTTTTAGTGGTGGACTAGAAGATGTAGGGGAAAGTAGGTGTACCGGTCCACCCAGGGTATAGAGTGAATGCTTCTAAAAGACTGTGTCTCGGTCATCCGTTTCTCAAACACCATGCAGTGCGAGAAATCCAACGGAGGGGATCGAGTCTTGTGGGGGAAAGTGCGCAAACCTCTCCAGAGTGTACAAACTGATCATGATTAGCCGTGTCCCCGGTTATGGACAATCTTGAGTATCTGGTACTTGAATTATTGGTTGATCTCATCACTCTAAAATTAATTTGTTGGGTTAATGATGACTACTTTAATTGGGATTGAGTTGGAGGTACCTTCTCAACGATGTTTCAACTACCATGATAGTTAAAATAAAATACATTGTTTTGTTGTACGAAAAAATTGGCTTTACGCAAAAACTTTAACCATAGAGCCTCCACCAGCCAAATATGCATATAGTGTTAGCCTTTATTCTGTTACTTGCTCTACTGTGTTATCATGCCAGCATATTCCATGTGCTGACCCGTTTCGGGCTGCAACATGTTACGTTGCAGACTTTTTAGAAGAGGAGTAAGACGTGCTAGGTCGTTTGTCATGCACTCAGCTATTCCATTGGCGTTGATGGACTCACTTATCTTCCAAGCCTTCCGCTATTATTTTGTTAGATGGCCTTAAGCCATAGATTTTTGTCATAAGTTCTCTTTTGAGACATTCGATGTAATAAGTGTGTGATTGCCACTCTGTTACAAATCCTTCAAGTACTGTGTGTGTTAGCATTACCGATCCAGTGATGACACTGAAACACAGAGACTCGGTCCATCCAGATCGTGGTCGCTACAGTAAGGTGCAAATAATATGCCTAGAAATTGTAAGTGATCCAGAACAGTAGTACTGATAATAATAAGGTTGCAAGTGTAAAGGTGAATAAGTGAGCTGAAATAAATAACAAGTAACCAAACATGAGATAAATGATTAAATGACTTCCCAGGGGTCTGGAATCCCCACTAGTGTTTTATCTACGGAGGTGGCTAAGCATAAAGCTATTTCGGATTTCTGAGACGCTTTATATGGTTCTCATTGTGGGCGGAGCCAGTGCAGATATGTATGTACTCGAGGTATCTCCGTATCCCATACGCCACCACTGTTCTTCCCCACTTCAATTCTCAAATGGTGATTAAGGGGAAAAAGGTCTCCGTGGATGCAACCAATGTAGTCTCCGTTTAACCCGCTGTTGCAACTATCCGCTACAAAGGGAGAAGGGGCATGTCACGTCACCCAATTCCACAACCACACAGTTAGCAAACAGTAATGACCTTCCGTCCAGATGTTGGATGGTCAACTTTATGCAACGTCAAGAAGATTATCAACATAAACATGAAAAGAGGATACTAAATTCTAATATCAAACATCCTATTGCACACTAGGGTTCATCTATACCCTGGGAACAACGGTTCTACTCACACATGGTGACGACAATCATCATTATAATGGTGATGATACATGAGTGAACGAATCAACCGATACACAGAGGGATCCACTAGGGTCCTTGATGTTACAAATCAGAAGGATGCGAATGATGATGATGACTTCGTTCCCCTCGTGGTGAGAGGGATCGCCTCCTTCTCCAGGATGATCCTCCCCCCGGATGGGTCCTTTAGGCTATGGTTCTGCCTTCCGGGTGAGTTTATGGAGTCTATGTACCTCTAATCCACGATCTGCTTGGACAGGGTGAAAATATCAGATCTCCTAGAGGCGGCGGCACGCCAAACAACCGCTCATGCGATCGCGCACGGTCGCATGGATCGCCATTGTTCGCTCTAGAAGCGTGACAAACGTAGTTTCTTCAACCTTCTTGCTTGATTTTCCTATGGAAAGTGTTTATCACCTTTAGTACGTGATTCCAATGACATTTTGGGGATTTTCTTCATTAAATGAATGTTGCTCCAAAAACCTTTACCTGAGGGATTATCAACAAAAAGAAGTGTGTGAACATGGTTAAATTCCACAAAGCTTACCTAGCACGCACAAAAATAACGGTAAAAATGTCTCATAATTTGGACTCATCAACTTCCCCAAGCTTAAAGTTTTGCTCGTCGTCGAGCAAACGCTACTGATTGTAATGAAGAGGCCATCTTGGTTATGAGCGATGAAACAAATGAACAAGTCCAAACTAAAACTTCGTAATTAACATCATATGATTAATTACACCATGCACCATCACATCATATGATTATAAAATGAGTACGAAGGTTTCCACACCTTATTATAAATTGTTAATCACAATCCTTATAACTTTAAGTGATACTTTATTCTCCTCTTTCATTCGGACAAGCCTTAGTACAATACATTTTGCAGTTTCTTGTTCTCCACTCCCCTTTTATTTCATGGATTGCCAATCGTACCCCATATACTCGAAGTTTTATCTCTTTTTAGATATGTGATATAAAGGGTATGCTTAATCATCCAAGTTCAACTACTGGCAATTACATAAGTTTTCTTGAATCAATAATGTTTTATGTTTGTGCACAAGTACTTATCCAAATTTCATACTTGGTTCACTAGTTTTAAGAAACCTCACCAAGTAGTCACCAAAAAAAACTGAAATCACATTAGTGGAAAAAGTGTTAGCCACAACTTTTATAGGTGGCGCGCCATTTTCAACCAACGCCAGTACTATTTTTTTCAAACAGTGGTGGCGTTGGCTTATTTGGCATGACATTAGCAGGGGCATAGTGGTGGCATAGGAAAACAGGCAGACGTCAGAAGTATATGGGCTCAACAATTTGTACAAGGCGTAGTATAGTGCTGGCGTGGTATAACATTAAACGCCGGCACTATTATGTTTATTTGTGGCATGTCATTGGTTTCCACGCCAGCATTGCTATTTTATCAATGTGAACAATCATATATTATCTTTTTTTATAATATATTGTAGTTTGCTTTTATTTTAAACGGAATACTCACATTTTTTACTATATGTACTTGAGACTTCAATTTTACTTCATCTTTATAGTATATTGTAGTTTATTTTTAAAATGGAAATTTAAATTTATATTATTGTAAATGAATATTATTTAATTAGATGATGATTTTAAATTTATATTATTTTAAATTAAAATACTGATGATTTTAAATTTATATTATGTTGAGTACTTTTGTTAAGTCTTTTAGTAATACTAGCAAAAGTGCCCGTGCATTGCAACGGGGTAATAGAGCTACAAATTGGCCACTTATCACGAGTGTTGAGTTTCCCTAGCTTCATTTATTACACAAAATCCCATCCAAATTTATGCAGATCTTCAATTGTAATTAGCGCTCATGATCCAGGGGAAGTTGAAAAACATCCCGGGCCGACTCATAGTTTCTTAGTCATTAGAGTACATTAGTAAATCTTTTTTTTATTGAAATGCATACATATCTTCCCTCGCAAAAAAAGAAAGAAAAGAAATTCATACATATCTTGAAGTAACTCTGAACAAAGAACACTGTTTGGTGTCATGAGCGGGATGCTTAAAAGTAGGAGGTCAGTGGATCCATCAGAGTAGTAGGCTTCTAGCCGCGTGGAGGCTGCCATCTAGCCGGTAACGCAATCGACGCTTTCTCTGCGGATCGTGGAAGGTTATGCGTGAATTTTGAAGTGGGAGGACCAGCAATTCTAGGTGCATATGGAGGTCGACACCGAGTCTACCTTGTGGATCGATAGGTGTGTCCGTGAGGCAAGCTACCATTATGATTAAAATCCATCAACCTCCTTCTACCAGCTATGCGTCTTTGGGAGGCATCGCGACATCCCTTATAGCGGGTGCCGTCACTGTTGCGGTCGACGGTCATTGACTGAACGGGCAAATACACGTACCACAGCTCCGGGCTCTACGATATGTTCCCGTCATGTCGGGGAAGACAGGTACCACAACTCCGGGCTCTACGCCATGTCGCCGCCAAGTCGACCGATCCAGTACGTGCAGACTGGGAGATCAACCGTGAGGTCCCGCTCGCACCAGCCAGATCGAAGCATGCGGAGTCCCAACACCTGCAATCTTCCCGTCTCATTGTCAACTAATCAATGTCACATGTCCAGGACGATCAAGAGCTACACCAACAACACTTGTTCTCTCCGTTCAATATATTGCTAGAATTTCCCTTCCTACCTGCATCCGCAGCCTCCAGGCCAAGCTCAGAGAAGCCCGAGCGAATCGAGCTCAGCACCTCCCCGTGCCGGCTCCCGACCAGCAGCTGCCGGTGAGCACCTCCACCCCACGCCCGCCTCCTTCCTCCGCGTGCTCTTCTTTTCTCCCTTCGTCACCTCTCTGTTCGTCTCACCGCAGGAGCTGAGGAGTTCGCCTCCGTCGGAGCCGCGTCCTTCCCAGATGACCACCATCGACAGTCGGCAGCTGTCCGCCTCCAACTACCTTGACCTTGGCTGGATCTGGACGCGCTGAATCGGAACCCCGCAAGCCCTGCAGCCCGTGCCTCTGCGTCGCGCGAAGACCGCCTGCCTCTATCCCTTGTGCGTTGACCCAGCCGCATCGAGAAGTATCGCTCACCCGCATGGGCTGCTCCAGCGACCGCCAGCCAAGCGCCGCATAGGCGTGCGCCCGTGGTGGGCCTCTTCGCCGAGTCGGCTCGCGCCACCGGATCCGCGGCCTGCGCCGTCCCCATGCCTAGATCCGGCAGAATTCGGTGGAGTTTGCCGCCATCCCGTCCCTGCACGCCAAGCCGCCGCTCACCTAGCTCATGTGGTAGCAGCCCTAAAGATCTCTCGCGAGATCACGAGTTCAAATACACCATGTGTACAATTTTTTTCCGGCCCAAACAACATCTGTCTCCCCTGAACCAGCTGTGTGTGGCCCAGGACAACATAGCAACGAAACAAAATAAGGCCCATGAGAACGGACGGGAATAAAATCACACGGGCATAAACTATTAGTACCACCTCACATATATGTTTTAAATTCAAATTGAAAGCGTAAATTTACGAGAAGAAACGTATTGTGACGGTGAACCCGACAAACTCGTTCCGTGCTTTATTATTAGGTAGGTAAATATTAGTTTTTTTTATTTGGGATGTCATTATTAGGTAGGTGTCTCAACTAGCGGATCTACAACTAGCTGGGGCGGACCGAGCCTTAATCCGCGAGAAAATGCACCAGATGGATGAACTATTGTATAGGGAAGAGATGCTGTGGCTCCAGAGGTCGCGGATTACCTGGCTCAAGGAGGGTGAGAGGAACACTAAATACCTTCACAGACGTGCGGTTTGGCGAGCACGTAGGAACCTGATCCAACGTCTCCGTAAGCTGGATGGTTCATGGGCTAGTACACCATCAGAGATGGAACGTATGGCACAGTCTTATTTTAAGGAGATATTCTCCAAGGATCCCACCCTTGTCCCGGATGCAGTCATAGATTCTATCACATCAAAAGTGACAGCGGAGATGAATGCCTCACTAGACCGGCCGTTTACTGATGATGAAATCTCGGACGCCCTTTTCCAGATCGGCCCACTTAAAGCACCTGGATGCGACGGCCTTCCGGCTAGGTTTTTTCAGCGCAATTGGGCATTGCTGAAGCCAGAAGTAATAAAGGCTGTTCATGAATTCTTTGAGACTGGTATCATGCCGGAGGGGGTCAATAATACGGCTATTGTGCTCATCCCCAAGGTTCCTCACCCATCTGAATTAAAGGACTTCAGGCCCATCAGCCTATGCAACGTCATCTACAAGATTATATCGAAATGTATGGTGAATAGACTACGCCCGTTCCTTTCAGAACTAATCTCTGAGAACCAAAGTGCATTCATTCCAGGGAGATTGATTACGGACAACTCCATTATTGCCTTTGAATGCCTGCACCATATACAAGCTGCAAGAAACAATGCTGAAGGCCTGTGCGCGTATAAGCTGGATCTCTCAAAAGCTTACGACCGAGTGGATTGGGGATTCTTGGAAAGAGCCCTTACTAAGTGGGGTTTCTCAGCAGTTTGGATTGCTCGGGTTATGGCATGCGTCTCATCAGTGTCTTATTCGGTGAAGTTTAACGGGAAGCTGCTGGAAGCTTTCTCCCCCTCGCGAGGCCTCCGCCAAGGTGATCCCTTATCCCCCTTCCTTTTCTTATTTGTTGCTGATGCTCTATCGACATTGATGGCTAAGGCAGTGAGAGAGGATGGACTCAAGGGAATTACAATCTGTCGTGGGGCTCCAGTTATCACTCACCTACTATTTGCGGACGATTCTCTCCTGTTCTTCCATGCCAACAATCAACAGGCATTACTAGTGAAAGAGGTGTTGAACACTTTTACGACGGCGACAGGACAGCTCGTTAACCCGTCGAAGTGCTCCATCATTTTCTCGAAACAATGCCAAGACGCGATAATAACGGAGATTAAAGCAACGCTGGAAATCAGCCAAGAAGCTTTTGAGCCAAAGTACTTGGGTTTGCCGATCCCTGAAGGAAGAATGCACAAAGGCAACTTTGAAACTATCCAAGAACGACTGCGCAAGATCCTTGTGGACTGGAGTGAGCAATATATGTCATCGGGGAATAAGGAGATACTGATCAAAGCTGTTGCACAGGCTCTTCCAACCTATATCATGAGTGTCTTCAAGCTTCCGGCTTCAGTCTGCGATGATATTGTGAGAATGATCCGACAGTATTGGTGGGGGGTGGAGAACGGGAAGAAGAAGATGGCCTGGATGAGTTGGGACAAGCTAAGGCTACCTAAAACTCTGGGCGGAATGGGTTTCAAAGACATGCGAGCTTTCAATCAAGCACTCTTGGCCAAGCAAGCTTGGCGGCTGCTGGACCGGCCTGATAGCCTGTGTGCACGCATCCTGAAGGCGCGATACTACCCCTCGGGCGATCTGCTAGATACGGTATTCCGATCCTCTGGTTCGGAGGTTTGGAAGGGGATTCTTCACGGCCTCGATCTGCTTAAGAAAGGCATCATATGGAGAGTAGGCAATGGCAGGAATATCAGAGCGTGGCGGGATCCTTGGCTTCCCCGTCCTTCCTCCTTTCGGCCGATAACACCTAAAGGTAACTGCCGGCTTAACAGGGTATCAGATTTCCTCGATGACAATGGGGCATGGAGGTTGGACCGGGTGACAGCCTTCTTTTGGCCCATGGATGTTGATCAAATCCTGAAGATCAGAACCTCGCCGCGCCAACGTGAGGATTTCTGGGCGTGGTTCCCCGAAAAGAGCGGGGTGTTTTCAGTAAGAAGTGCCTATAAACTGGCGACATGCGATCACAATACTGCCTTTGCTGAGGGTGCATCAAGTAGTGCTCCGGAAGGGAATCGTGGGGGATGGAATCTAGTTTGGCGCTCGAGCGTACCGCAGAAGATGAAAATCCATGCTTGGAGGTGTGTGACTGGAACCCTGGCGACGCAGAGTTATATGGTTCACCGTCACCTGAAGACGCGTTCTACATGTCTCCTATGTGGGGTAGAGGAGGAGAACTCCTTCCATGCCCTCATTACATGTCCTCAGGCCAGACAGATCTGGACAAGCATGCGTGTCCGTTGGCCTTTGCTGGCGGATAGCCTGATCCTCAATGATGGCAAGGAATGGCTCCTATCCCTGCTTTCGAAATGCCCAACCGCGATGGTTGACATGATCCTGATGCTTATCTGGAGAATTTGGCAAGTTCGAAATGATGTATCCCACGGCAAGGAAGCTCCTCCGGTCCTGGCTACGGTCGACTTCTTGGACAGCTACTACAAATCTATTAAGTTGGCCTGTTGTTACTCTACGGAGGAGATAATGAAAGGGAAGATGCCTATTCAGCCTGCTGCTCAGCAAGGACAGTGCCCTGTGAGGCCAACCTTACCCTGGCCGGCGCCTCCGCCTGATAAACTGGCGCTTTCAGTCGACGGCTCCTTCTTGCATGCGGATGGTACGGCGGGTATTGGTATGGTGCTACGGAATACTGGAGGAGAGATCTTATTTGCAGCTTATCGTTTCATCTTCTATTGCAACGATCCCCTCGAAGCAGAGCTACATGCAATCATGCAAGGCTTGGCCCTGGCGATGCAGCACTCGGAGCAGCCGTTAGTTGTGCAGTCGGATTCTTCGGAGGCCTTGTCTAGTCTATCGTCCAATGCCCTCCTCCGCTCTTCTTATGGTCAGATAGTCCAGGAGATCAAGTCATTCTCAGATATCAGGGAGTTATTGCCTCAAAAAATTTGTAGAACTCAAAATAGAGTTGCCGATCGGTTGGCTAAGTATAGCCGCACCGAGCGTGCTACAGCAGTTTGGCTCGGAGTGGCCCCACCTTGTATTGAGGACTTATGGCCTCTCGACTGTAACTCTATAACTATGCAATAAAACTCCCTTTATCTCGCAAAAAAAATTAGTTATGGTGTTGCTGTTTAGTCCGACGCCAGCTATTCCCCACCCGAGTCAACTTAGTAAAAGATCCAAGTCACCGCCGGCCCTCTCATTTCACAGCCACCTCGGCCGTATACACTTCTCCCCCTCGACGAAAGTCGTCGCCGCCATCCCTCGCAGGCCAACACCAACGTTTAGTCCACTCCTCCTCTTATCACATCTCCTTCCTCTTCACTCACACGTCCTCCATCTTGGACACGCCTTCGGGGATCCATTGGGATTCAAGCAGGTGATTAAGGGGATTGATTTAATTTATGTAGAAATTTTAGTATATATCATGGATATCTTTGTGTGATGTAGAATCCAAAGTTAGTTGCATGGATCAGATATTAGTGATAATCCGAATTCTATTGTTAGAAACTTTAGTGATAATCTGAATGCTATTGTGTAGAACCCGATATTTCTAATGTATTTTGATTAGAATTTTTTGAGTGTGTAGATTATTAGGAATAAATAAAATGAACTCCTATGAATTACTAGTGTAGAATTTGTTTATTTGTGTATACCTCTGTGGATTTTGTTTATTTGTAGAATTATATACTTAGTTCCCCTCCCTGGATTTTGTGTAGAATGGCGTAGCCGCCACCATGTCCAATGTGCAAGTCATGGTGCGCAACCAGCATTGCAAGTGGCATGTTGTTTGGCATCTACGTCCAGCCATGTTTTGTTCCTGCAGTGGTAACACATTATATAAACCTTCTAACAGTTAGTTCTATTCTTTTTATTGTTATTTCCAGTAATATAATGTGTTTGTTTTTTTGGTTTTTCCTTACACGGATTGTCCCTTGCAATGTGAGATTGGAGTTCAGTGAGCTCATTACCGAAGAAACTGTGATCTTCGATGCTCCTAGGGGGCCTACACTATGGAGGTCCACAAGGGACGAATTATATCCGAGATTGGAGGAGATGAATGAGATCGTTTCATCGCCCACATGCATCTCAGTGGGGGTGAACTGACCAGCTTCTCCTTCAGAAGACAAACTCAAAGGCCGACTGTTATCTACCTCAACTCGGAGGATGAAGATGATGAGGACCCACTTGATGAAGGCCTCTATGGCAAAGGAATCAGGCTAAGTGAGGACGAATTGGGAAACCTCTGGTACATACTTCCTCCACGTGATGACTATGTCAAGATGTCATTCGTGACCCGCTTGACAAGTACAAACGTTAACTGCCATGTCATGGTATGTTACTTAGTGTAGAAATTTGATATGCTTAATTAGTAATGCTGCGATATGCTTAGTGTAGAATTTGATGATACAATTAGTACGTGATATGCTTACTGTAGCTAGTAATGTTGTAATATGCTTAGTGAGTAGTAATGTGATATGCTTAGTGTGTAGTAACGTGATATACTTAGTGTAGAATTTGATGGTATGCTTAGTGTGTAGAAATGTGATATACTTAGTGTGGTAATATTGGATATGGCTAGTGTAGAATTTGATGATATATTTAGTGTAGTAATGTGATATGCACTTAATGTAGTAATATGACATGTTTATTTATCATATATGTTTTTTTACAAATTACCTAAGAGGCTAAGTGAGAGTTGTGGCATCGAGCCGGATGAAGCAGATGATACGTCACCAACGTATCTATAATTTTTATTGTTCCATGCTGTTATACTATCATTCTTGGATGTTTTACAATCATTTTATATCATTTTTTGGTACTAACCAATTGACATAGTGCCAAGGGCCAGTTGCTGTTTTCTGCATGTTTTTTACATCGCAGGAAATCAATATCAAACGGAGTCCAAACACCGCGAAACTTTTTGTAGAATTTTTATGGGCCAGAAGACACTCAATGGGCCAGAGCTGCACCTGGGGGGGGGGGGGGGG
>LR738713.1:662149068-662242460 GCA_902687465.1 Secale cereale
GGGGGGGTGCCCCGAGGGTGCACAACCCACCAGGGCGCACCAGCCCCCTGGCGCGCCCATGTGTGTTGTGCCCACCCCGGTGGCCTCCTGCACACAGCCTCTTTGATCTATAAATACTCAGATATTCCGGAAACCCTAGGGCAGTCGACGAAATTCTATTCCAGCCGCCGCAGAGTCCAGAACCACCAGATCCAATCTATACACCATCACAGATGGCTTTCTCTCTCTCTTTTGATTATCAATACAATGGTCTCTTGGAGATCCATATGATGTAACTCTTTTGCGATGTGTTTGTTGGGATCTGATGAACTTTGAGTTTATGATCAGATCTATCTTTTTATTTCCATGAAAGTTATTTGAGTCTTCTTTGATCTCTTATATGCATGATTTCTTATAGCCTCGTATTTCTTCTCTGATATTTGGGTTTTGTTTGGCCAACTTGATCTATTTATCTTGCAAAGGGAAGAGGTGCTTTGTAGTAGGTTCGATCTTACGGTGCTTGATCCTAGTGACAAAAAGGATAAAGTGATGGTGTCTATTTCTACATAAATAGATCTTTTCTACATCATGTCATCGTTCTTATTGCATTACTCCATTTCTTCATGAACTTAATACACTAGATGCATGATGGATAGTGGTCGATGTGTGGATTAATAGTAGTAGATGCAAGCAGCAGTAGGTCTACTAATCTTGGACATGATGCCTATATAATGATCATTGCCTGGATATCATCATAATTATTTGAAGTTCTATCAATTTCCCAACAATAATTGTTCACCCACCGTTTGCTATTTTCTCGAGAGAAGCCACTAGTGAAATCTACGGCCCCCGGGTCTCTTTCTCATATTATTTTCCTTTGCGATCTATTTTTCTTTGCTTTTATTTCCAGATCTATTAAACCCAAAACCCAAAAATTCCTTGCCGCAGTTCGATCTACCAATATTTACAACTCTATCACGTCCGTTACCCGAAAGGGATTGATAACCCCTTTTGCACATCGGGTTGCGAGTATTTGTTATTTGTGTGCGGGTGCTATTTACGTTATGTTGCTTGGTTCTCCCACTGGTTTGATAACCTTGGTTTCATCACTGAGGGAAATACCTACTGTTGCTATACTGAATCATCCTTTCCTCTTTGGGGAAAACCGACGTAGTCCTAGCAGTCATCAAAAGGAAATTTCTGGCGCCATTGCCGGGGAGCACCTTCAACATATATAGGGTTCCTAATCATAAATCTCATCTCCTCGCAACTTACATTATTTTCCATTTGCCTCTCATTTTCATCTCCCCCACTTCACATATATTTGCCATTTTTATTCGCCCTCTTTTTTGTTCGCCGTTTTTTCTTGCTGGATCTATTTGAGTTGTTGTCATCATGGCTAGTCCTCCCCTCATCATTTTCAACCCCGAGAAAATTTTTCTCAACTTTAAGCAAAGAGGAGGAGAAAGCCTAAAAGATGCGTGGTATCAGATTTGCAACACTAATAATAGATATATTCACAAGCAATCCACTATTGTTCTTCTTCGAAATTTTTATGTGAGAATCACTACTAGGTTTAGATTTGTTCTTGATACCATTACCGGAGGAATTTTTTTAAGTTGTCCCCCTCTTGATGCATTGAATGCTATGGGAAGTTTAACGGGATCTCCTCTTATTATCGTTAATGAAACAACTTTGACTCTTGAGCATGTTATGAAAAGATTAGATGGTATTGAAAAGGGGATGCTTACTAAAGAACATATTGAAAATTTAGACAAAAAGATGCATGATCTTGCTAATAAATTTGGATCTAAGGTGGGTGAGGTTTTCAAATTGCTAAAAGAGAAGGAACCCGTAGTTAATGAAAGAATAGAAGAGAGCCCTTCTCGGATTGATAAATTGGAAGAAATTCTTAGTAACTTGGGTACCACTTTTTCCTCCGTGAACACTATTGAGAAAACTCGTGTAAAAGGTTGTTAGACTAAAGGGTCTTCTACTAGTAATAACAAAGGGGATCTTAAAATGATTTGTATTCACCCTAACTTTATTGAAATAATAGAAATACCTCTTTACAAAAAAAAAATTCTTTGATCTTGTCCCTAGAAATATCTTTGTCGAAGAATTATATGCTAAGTCTTTAAAGAAATGTGTGATTAAGAAATTGGAAAACAAGGATGATAATACTTGAAATCTTGGTATCATGCCTAGCTAAGGGCGTAAAACGATAGCGCTTGTTGGAAGTCAACCCAACTTGTATCTTTTTGCTTTTTGATTTCCTTGTTGTTTTCAATAAAATACCCTTTAATACCTCCATTTAGATGTGTTTTTGTGGTTTGAATAAATGTTTTTGCCAAGCTAAGCCTTAGGATCATGTTGGGTGTTAGTAGATTTGATCTTGGTGAAAACATAAACTTTTGCGCTCATGAGAAAAATTCTCATTTTTAACAGAAGAGTGATTTTGGGTTGATTCTTTTTGCAGAAGATTAATATAAAAATTGCCCACGTGGCCCTTTGTTTTCAAGATTTTTACAGTTAGAGAAGTATTCAAAACTTCTAGATTATTACAGACTGTTATATTTTTGACAGATTTTGTTTTTATTGTGTTATGTGCTTGTTTTGATGATTGTATGGTTTTCTTTGATGAGTTTTTGCCATAGAAAAGTTGGAATACATTATATATAATATAAATACAAAATATGAATTGGTTTACTACAATACTTATAGTAGTGATTTGTTTTCTTATACTAACGGATCTCACAAAAGTTTTGTTGAGTTTTGTGTGATTGAAGTTTTCAAGTTTTGGGTTATCTTACGATGGATGAAGGAATAAGGAGTAAGAAGAGCCTAAGCTTGGGGATGCCCCAGCATCCCAAGCCATTATCTAAAATAGAAGCAAGCAAGTAAGCTTGGGTATGCCCCCGAGTGGCATCTCTTCTTTCTTCTAATGAACATCGGTATTTTACTCGAAACTATATTTGAATTCGTCACACGATATGTGTTTTGCTTGGAGCGTCTTGTATGATATGAGTCTTTGCTTATTTTGTTTTGATTTTTAAGTCATCAATCCTTGCTGTATACACATATTAGAGAGAGCCATGACTTGTTAGAATATCTCTCTATGCTTCACTTAAATTTTTATGAGCTATGGATTTGCTCTAGTGCTTCACTTATATCTTTTTGAGCATGGTGTGCTTTAGCATTTTTGAAGAAATACTCTCTTTCTTCACATAGATTTATTTGAGAGTTAGTAATTTTTAAGACATTCTCTCTTGCTTCACTTAATTTATTTTGAGAGAAAGAACAAAATTAGGCTCATGATCTTCACTTATATTTGTTTAAGCTTATCAAAAGCAACACATTAAAATTAGTTCCGAAGTGATAGATATCCAAGAAGGATATAATAAAAACTTTCATGACGATCACTGGACAAAATAAACTTGATTCCTTGTAATGGTTTTGAGACATGATGATATGATATGCGAGTCATGTTAATGAGTAATTATGCTTTAGTAAGAATATTAGTGTTAAAGTTTGTGATTCCTTATGCAAGCATGAAAGTCAATAATCATGCAATGAAATTACATTATTCGGTGTTATTTATGCTTAATGCTCGCTTATGAGATTATTCGTTTCATGGTTGGTCACTTCCCGGTATTTTGCTAGCCTTCATTTTGCACTAAGTATGATCATTACTTGCGCATCCAAAATCCTTTATCCCGGTTTTGCCACATGAGTCCACCATACCTACCTATATGAGGTATTCCCTTGCCGTTCTAAGCAAATTTGTATGTGCCATCTCTAATTTTCAAAATAAATTTCCCTTTTGTGTGCCCATACCGCTCGCGAGGTGGTGAGGGGTGGCCAATATTTTCCATGCGAGATGTGTTATTTTCATGATGAGTGTTTATTCACTTGTCATTGCACGAGAGTTAGGCAAGGTATTAGGGATGTCCTGTCCCGAAATGAAAAACAAATTTACTTTATGTTATCAAATAATAAATTCCTTAGAAAGTGTTGGTATGGAAGGCAACCGTAGATTCGGCTAGCCATGGCTTGTGAAAGTTTGGTGGAATAGGAATAAACTTTATTTTATGTTTGGGAACCGCCTATGATATATCTAGCATGGAACGTGTTGGGAACCTCAAGTCATTTTCGTTGGTGGGAAAAGCACACCTCCCAAAATATTTTTATCTCTAAATTTAAGCTTTGGAGCTCTAGCACCTCTACAAGTCCTTACTTCCCTTTGCAAAAGGCCTTTCTTTTCCTGATGCAATTTTTATTTTTGAATTTGAGTCTCCATCTTCTCCTATAAAGCACCAACTAGGAAACACTATGATCGTACTTGACCATTGGGTGTAACTAATATGCGAGTGTGTTTAATGAACAGATCAATGATGTAGCATGATGGGCTAGGGATTACTTATTTTAGCATTGATATTTTGAAATACATGGTTGCTTGTTTATATGTTGGAGTATTTAAATCTCATGTCAAAACTAGACTATTGCATTGAACCAAATAAAAGTCCAAATGTCCATGCTATGAAGAAACTAATATGATATGACATGATAGGCAGCATTCCACATCAAAATTTCTATTTTTATCATTTACCTACTCGAGGACGAGCAGGAATTAAGCTTGTGGATGCTCATACGTCTTCAACGTATCTATAATTTTTGATTGTTTCATGCTGTTATATTATCATTCTTGGATGTTTTACAATCATTTTATAGTCATTTTATATCATTTTTTGGTACTAACCTATTGACATAGTGCCAAGTGCCAGTTGTTGTTTTTTGCATGTTTTTTACATCACAGGAAATCAATATCAAACGGAGTCCAAACACCGTGAAACTTTTTGTAGAATTTTTATGGGCCAGAAGACACCCAGTGGGTCAGAGCTGCACCTGGGGGTGCCCCGAGGGAGGCACAACCCACCAGGGCGCGCCAGGCCCCCCTAGCGTGTCCATGTGGGTTGTGCCCACCTCGGTGGCCTCCCGCACCACCTCTTTGCTCTACAAATACTCAGATATTCCAGAAACCCTAGGGGATTCGACGAAATTCTATTCCAGCCGCTGCAGAGTCCAGAACCACCAGATCCAATCTAGACACCATCACGGAGGGGTTCGCCATCTCCATTGGCACCTCTCTGATGATGTGTGAGTAGTTCCTTGTAGACCTACGGGTCCTTAGTTAGTAGCTAGATGGCTTCCTCTCTATCTCTCTTTTGATTATCAATACAATGGTCTCTTGGAGATCCATATGATGTAACTCTTTTGCGGTGTGTTTGTTGGGATCCGATGAACTTTGAGTTTATGATCAGATCTATCTTTTTATATTCATGAAAGTTATTTGAGTCTTCTTTGATCTCTTGTATGCATGAGTTCTTATAGCCTCGTATTTCTTCTCCGATATTTGAGTTTTATTTGGCCAACTTGGTCTATTCATCTTGCAATGGGAAGAGGTGCTTTGTAGTGTGTTCGATCTTGCGGTGCTTGATCCCAGTGACAGAAAGGGAACCGACACGTATGTATCGTTGCTACTAAGGATAAAATGATGGGGTCTATTTCTACATAAATAGATCTTGTCTACATCATGTCATCGTTCTTATTACATTACTCTGTTTCTCATGAACTTAATAGACTAGATGCATGTTGGATAGCGGTCGATGTGTGGAGTAATAGTAGTAGATGCAGGCAGGAGTCGGTCTACTAATCTTGGACGTGATGCATATATAATGATCATTGCCTGGATATCGTCATAATTATTTGAAGTTCTATCAACTGCCCCACAGTAATTGTTGACCCACCGTTTGCTATTTTCTCGAGAGAAGCCACTAGTGAAATCTACGACCCACGGGTATCTTTCTCATATTATGTGCCTTTGCGATCTATTTTACTTTGCTTTTATTTTCAGATCTATTAAACCAAAAACCCAAAAATACCTTGCTGCAATTTATCTTATTTGGCATTCGACCTATCAATATTTACAACTCTATCATGTCCGTTACCCGAAAGGGATTGAGAACCCCTTTTACACGTCGGGTTGCGAGTATTTGTTATTTGTGTGCAGGTGTTGTTTACGTTTTGTTGCTTGGTTCTCCTACTGGTTCGATAACCTTGGTTTCATCGCTGAGGGAAATACCTACCGCTCCTATACTGTATCATTCCTTCCTCTTTGGGGAAAAAACCGACGTAGTCCTAGCAGTCTCCAGTAGACATTGCTTGACTATGCCTTACCGCAAGGGGCTCCATCACCAACTGTGCTTATGCGGTGGACACGGATGGACAGGCCCGCGCGGTGGAACAACTTCCTTGCTGGCAAAAATCAGTAGGTTGGACAGGCCATCTTAGTCACCGTCAGGAACACCCACCGCCATGACTTGAGGATGATGAACTAAACAAACTGCTTATGTATTAGTGCTATCTACTAGTGTTTGTGAGATCTAGCTAGCTACTACGACGTCATAGTGTTTTGAGCTTGCCACTTAAGTATTAACTCATAATGTTCTATTATCTGGTGCTGTTCTATGGTGTAATGTTATATATGTGCTTAGTTTTAATGTGAAATGCTAAATGTTACATGGTGTCGAATAAATAAATGTTTGGTGCAGGAAACGTTCGTGGCATGCAAATTACATTGCGCGCCGCTAGGTGAGTGAATATAGTGGTGGCGTTGCAAACATGGCACGCCAACACCGCATAGGATACTACTAACGTAGCCTCCAATGCCATCACTATTTCCTAACAATGCCATTTCAAATCAGTGACAATTGGGTCGACCGGGCCATTTCAAAGATCAGTTTCACCGGCTACCTCTAGTTGGCCACTGCCCGACTCGCTTTCCTAGAAGTACCTTGTCCCCTCGTCCTTCAAAGAGGGCTTAGCAGGGGCCGGGGAAGAGTCACGGGTCGCTTCCGACTCATGAGGGAGGAATGGAATTTCTATGACAGGAGCTTCATGCATGGGAATCATGCCCATGACTTTAGAATCGTCAAACGACGATCCCATCAATCCTTCTATTGATCTCACAATGGAACTCTCAATGAAAGCAGGAGTGTCGGTGTAAAAATCTGCAGATCTCGAGGTAGGGGAACCCGAGCTGCCGATCTCGGACATATGGTAACAGGAACAAAGGGACAATGTTTTACCCAGGTTCGGGCCCTCTTGATGGAGGTAAAACCCTATATGTCATGCTATTGTTTATGTTGATGAAAGTGTATCAAGCACAGAGTTGATCTACATTGAGGTCTTGAGATGTGTTCTAACTCTAGGGCTAGGAGAATGAAATTGTGTTGATGTCCCCTCCATGGGCTAATTCCCCGACTTATATACATGCCAGGTAGGGTATCTAGGGTTACAAGGTCGGTAGATAGGCACGGAGGCTGCAGGAGAAATCTTGGATTGTATGGCATGTCTTGGTAGATGTAGTCCCAATCACATCTCCATCGTCCAGCTTTCGGAGTCCATCTTGCAAAGAATGAAGGCCCACCGGCCTATCCGAGCAGCCCGGGCCGACTAGGTTAGCACCCCTAGTCCATGACACCATCACCTTGTGACTTGTATGGACATGATGAATCATGGAACCTCCAATTCACTGTCGGACTCATCATCATCCGTGATGATCTCCATGGCCGATCATCTTTTGCATCGCAGAGAAGAGCTGTGGCCTCTAGTTACGGAGACGATGTAGGAGGCTTATTTGGATTGTCCAGGCAGCTGTGATAAATGGCCTATTCAGAGACCAGTTTTCCATCAAGGTGAGAGAAGCATGCAACCTTGGCTGCCTTGAGTGAGATTTTTGTGTAGGTCTTTGCGTCCTTGCTGGCGAGGCATGCACTACGGTACGTCGTCTCCCTGGAGTAGGAGTTGGCGCGGTAATCTTTGCATCTATGTTTGCGGATCACCTGTCGTGTGTCCTGAGGTCAGAGACTGGAAGTGGACTAGGAAATGTTTGAGACATCACATCGGAAATTACAGACTTACCCCTAGATGAAGATGCTACAGTAGCAGATAATGTGAACCCGGCGGCAAGAGGCGAGCTGCTGACCAGTGGCACATAGGAGGAGAAAGGTAACGTCTCGTAGTGTATGACGTTGCGGGTGGCGGTGAGAGGAGTGGCGCCACATCTCGGCCGTCAAACCCAGAGCCACCGTAGAGAGGCGTTGCGGGTAGCGAAACTGTGAAGTGGTCAACAACAACGCATGGTGTAGGGTGGATGGGCAATGGGACCACCTCGTTAGATATCACCTGCATGGCAGGAGGGAGCACCTGGATGAGGCACACATGTCTTCGTCTGAGATGCGGATGGGGGCATCGTGCATTGCCCTGACATGGGAGGCAGCTGAGGGAGTCCTGTATTCAGGGGTCCTTAGTCATCCGGGTCGTTGAAGCTGGGCCGCATTGATGGGCCGCATGAAGAAGAAGCAGAAGGCCCTCCCCCGTATTCGGTCAGGACTCCTATGTACATAGAAAGGCAGGTGTAGAGTCCGGATGTATCAATTTATCCCTCCCCAAGTCACCCTTGCAACCCTAGGTCCCCTTTGGTGTGTATATAAGCCGAGGGGTTTAGTCTGTAGAGGGTATCATCTTACAATATCCTCATAGGCTAGACCTAGGGTTTAGCCATTATGATCTCGAGGTAGATCAACTCTTGTACACATATATTCATCCATACTAATATAGCAGGAAGTAGGATTTTACCTAGATCGAGAGGGCCTGAACCTGGGTAAACATCGTGTCCCTAGCCTCCTGTTACCATCGATCCTCTAGACGCATAGCTTGGGCCCCCTACCCGAGATCTGCCGGTTTTGACACCTACAATGGTGCTTTCAATTAGAGCTCCGCTGTGCGCTCGCCATGAGCGATCAATGGCGGGTCTCGTCATCGACGACGGGATTACCCTCGGAAATAACCTGGCTATTGGCCAGGTCCTCCAGCTCGGCGGGTTCACCGTATGCGCCCGCATGGCCTCTAGGCTGGCTGCACGCCCTGCGGCCGTCGAGCTTCATCTATATGCCGATTCCCGCTACTCCGATGACGCGACTTTGGCAGAAATCTCGCCCATAAATGAGCTACTAGATCGCATCGCCGCCTTGGGGCTTTCATCGCCAGGAGATCAAATCGGACTTAAATCCGGCCATGACGAGATCGGGCTTTCTCCGATCACTCATCTGGTAGCAGCAGTGGAGGACAGAGCCATATAAACTCCTCCTCTACACACGGAGACCGCAATAGTCTGGATCTCCGAACCCATCGAGCCGAACACCTATCCGTCAGGAGGCGCACTATGTTCTTTGAGCTCTGGGACCGACGCCGGACCCGAAGGGCAATTAGATCCCATCGAAACCGGATTGTCACCATTGGAGGTTATTAAAACCCCGAATACCACTCTGGGTGGGGATTCAAAATTTCCAACACCCACCCACCCTAGGAAAAACATCTCAAGTAAATCCGGAATCCCGGACATAGATGACCTCGCGAACATACAATAGCAGCCCGAGGAAATAGTCAACCACTTCTGGGCCAGATTCCTACTTGTTAAAAACAAGGTCAGGGACCACTGCGACGACTGCTACTTCTCGAGCTTGTGTTGTATTCCCTAGAAGAGGAAAGGGTGATGCATCACAGTAGCGTAAGTATTTCCCTCAGTATTTTAGAACCTAGGTATCAATCCAGTAGGAGACCACGCGCGAGTCCCTCGCACCTGCACAAACAAATAAGAACTTCGCAACCAACGCGATAAGGGGTTGTCAATCCCTTTACGGTCACTTACGAAAGTGAGATCTGATAGAAAGGATATGATAGTGTTTTTGGTATTTTTGGTATAAGAACAGAAAGTAAAGAAAGTAAATAAGCAATGGCAAAAGAAATTGAAGGTAAAGTGATATGATAAAGATAGGCCCGGGGGCAATAGGTTTCCCTAGTGGCTTCTCTCATGATAGCAGAATTCTACGGTGGGTGAACAAATTACTGTCGAGCAATTGATAGAAAAGTGCATAGTTATGAGAATATCTAGGCATGATCATTATATATAGGCATCACGTCCGTAACAAGTAGACCGAAACGATTCTGCATCTACTACTATTACTCCACACATCGACCGTTATCCAGCATGCATCTAGAGTATTAAGTTCATAAGAATAGAGTAACGCTTTAAGCAAGATGACATGATGTAGAGGGATAAACTCAGGCAGTATGATATAAACCCAATCTTTTTATCCTCGATGGAAACAATACAATACGTGCGTTGCTGCCCCTACTATCACTGGGAAAGGACACCACATGATTGAACCTAAAGCCAATCACTTCTCCCATTGCAAGAACTATAGATCTAGTAGGCCAAACCAAACCAATAATTCGAAGAGACTTGCAAGGATATTATAATCATACGTAAAAGATTTCAGACAAGAATTAAATATTGTTCATAGATAATCTTGATCATAAACCCACAATTCATCGGATCTCGACAAACACACCGCAAAAAGATTACATCGAATGGATCTCCTCGAAGATCGAGGAGAACTTTGTATTGAGATCCAAAAAGAGAGAAGAAGCCATCTAGCTAATAACTATGGACCCGAAGGTCTATGGTAAACTACTCACAACTCATTGGTGAGGCTATGGTGTTGATGTAGAAGCACTCCGTGATCGACCCCCCCTCTGGCGGAGCTGCGTAACAGGCCCCAAGATGGGATCTCACGGGAATAGAAGGTTGTGGCGGTGGAATTAGGGTTTTCTCTGTTGCCTCGATGTTTTCAAGGTACGTGGATATATATAGGAGGAAGGAGGGCATTGGGGGGAGCCAGAGGGGGCCCATGAGGCTGGGGGGCGCGCCAGCCCCCCTGGGCGCACCTTGGACCCTCGTGGCCGCCTCTTTTGTTCCCTCGCGTGTACTCCAAGTATTCTGGGTAGATACGGTTCCAAAAATAACTCTCCCGAAGGTTTCATTCCGTTTGGACTCCGTTTGATATTCCTTTTCTATGAAACACTGAAATAGGAAAAAACAACAATTTGCACTCGGCCTTGGGTTAGTAGGTTAGTCCCAATAATAATATAAAAGTGTATAATAAAGCCCATTAAACATCCAAAACATAATATATATAATAGCATGGAACAATCAAAAATTATAGATATGTTGGAGACGTATCAACGACAAACCGATTCATGGTCAAAAAAATGACAAAGCGGTTTCTCTATTTCACCGCAATTGCACGGACGAGGGAGTCTTGAACGCCCTCAACCGACGTCGTGTTATGAGTTTCACAGAATTATCGCAGTTAGTACGGAAGTATTGCCCAACGCAAAATACTTGGAAAGCCCAGAATACACCTCTAGAACAGTCCATATTCGGACGGTACACCACCAAAGCTAAACGGACTTACCCTAGTTGGTCATCCAATAGCATTCCTATTGGCAAGAAGAACAAGCCTCTTTTAAGGCATAGGTCCGTATTGAACGAACTAGTCGATACACCTTGCCAAATACACGCAACCCCGGACAATGTCCCAAACCATCGCCTTAGAGCATGTTGGCTACTCCGGCAGGTAGCAAAGAGTGGTACGGCAATTTTTGCCACCACCGCACCAAGGGAGAAAGACATTGATGTCTTCACTATCTTCGAAACATTCCCGTCAAACAATCGTCGCAAGAGATCAAATCGCTAACTTGCCGAGGTTTACCAAATTAGCTCTGCAAGCCCATGGAGTAACACGACAATTAGTTTTTCCGCCGAAGACGCACCCCGAGTCCGGCCGATCCGAGCATCAGCAGCTCTTGTACTAGACCCAATAGTGGACGACTTCCGCCCCACTAAAGTACTTATGGACGAAGGAAGTGGACTGAACCTCATATATGAGGAAACGCTTGCAAAAATGCAGGTCGAGAAATCCCGCATTGAGCACTCCGACACAACCTTTAAGGGAATTATACCAAGCCGTGAGACCAAGTGTTCGGGAAGCATTAAGCTCGATGTAGTGTTCGGCTCACCCGAAAACTACAGATCAGAGGAACTACTCTTTCACGTTGTGCCCTTTCACAGCGGATACCACACCCTTCTAGGACGGGATGCTTTCTCGCGCTTTCAAGCTATACCCCACTACGGGTACATGAAGCTTAAAATGCCAGGGCCCAATGGGGTGATCACAATAATAAGTGATCCGGATAGAGCACTCCGCGCTGAAAAAAAACCGGCATCCTTAGCCTTAGAGGCATTATCCGAAGCTCTCGCGGCTGAAGAACTAACCACCCTACGATCAAAGGTGAATGCCGACGATGTCATCCTCGCCAATAGATCGAAGTCTACCTCCTTCAAGCCCTCCGAAGAAATCATCAAATTCCAAGTGCACCCAACAGACCCTAACAAAACGGCATCCATTGGGGCACAGCTGGATCTGACGGTAGACGGCGCGTTACGCGCCTTCCTTCGGAAAAATTAGGATATATTCGCCTGGCACCCTTCAGACATGCCGGGATTCCCACGTAGGCTGACCGAACACAGACTCAATATTATCAAAGGGTTGAAACCAGTCAAGCAGTCACTGCGACGATTTTCCGAACCGAAAATACAAGCAATGGGAGAAGAGTTAGCCAAACATGCTGGAATCCGATCAGGCCACAACGGCATTTATCATCCCGTACGACCCTTTTTGTTTCAACACTATGCCCTTTGGACTCAAAAACGCTGGCACCACATATCAATGCATGATCCAAACATGCTTGGAAGAACAAATTGGCAAAACAGTGGAGGCATATGTTGACGACGTAGTCGTAAAGACCAAACACGTCGAGACCTTGGTGGATGATCTCTGACTTACGTTTGCCAATCTTCAAGAATATGACCTTAATCCAGAAAAATGTGTCTTCGGCGTTCCAGCCGGAAGGCTACTAGGGTTCATCGTATCCCATAGAGGAATCGAAGCTAACCTAGCCAAAATCTGGGCGTTGTCAGAACTCAAAATACCAACCGATCTCAAGCAAGTGCAAAAACTAGCAGGCTGCGTAGCGACTTTAAGCCGCTTCATCCCCAGGTTAGGAGAAAAATCATTGCACTTTATAGATTGCTACGACGCACTGACAATTTCGGATGGACAAATGCAGCCATAATAGGATTGGAAGAAATAAAAGCTCTACTAGCAAGCAACCCAATCCTTACCGCCCCTGGTGTTGGCGAACCAATGCTGCTGTACATATCAGCTACTCACCAGGTGGTGAGTGCCGTGCTCGTCATTGAACGAGCCGAAGAGGGACATAAATTCGCCGTTCAAAATCCCGTATACTATGTATCCGAGGTTCTCACACTGTGTAAATCACAGTACCCCCACTATCAAAAAATTGCCTATGCAGTCTTCATGTCATCTAGGAAAATATGGCACTACTTTCAAGAGTGTTCGATCACAGTGGCATCCGAGGTACCACTCAATGACATTATCAATAATAAAGATGCCACAGGACGCATAGCCAGATGGGCCATTGAGCTCTTACCATTCGAAATATCCTACAAGCCGCACCAGATTATTGAATCCCAGGTGTTGGCCGACTTCGTCGCAGAATGGACTGAAGCCGAACACCCTAAAGAGTACGAATTATACTCCCACTGGACAATGTACTTCGACGGTTCCAAAATGCTATCCGGACTGGGGGCCGGTGTAATACTAACATCTCCAAGAGGGGATACGATTTGTTACGTTTTATAGATTATGTATACAGACTCGAACAATGCCGCCGAATATGAGGCCCTATTGCATGGTCTCCGACTAGCCGTATCCATGGGCATACAACGCCTCGAGGTACGCGGAGACTCAAACCTCGCCATCTCCCAAATCAACGGGGATTTTGATGCGAAGGATTCAAAAATGGCAGCTTATCGCAATGCCATATTAAAAATGTCGGCTCGATTTGAGGGGTTGGAATTCCATCACCTAGCCCGGGATAATAACCAGGCAACAGACGTACTCGCGGGCATGGGAGCTAAACGCGACCCTGTCCCACCGAACACATTTGTGGAACGGTTGTTTAAGCCATCCGTAACATGGCAGGACGCGAGCGGCGACACAAATACGGATCCAAACACACCCCCAGCCGAACTCAATACGATGACATCGCAGATCCAAGCATGTAGATAACCCCTTCAACTCACGAAATCATGGCTGTCATAGCCCCTTGGGCAGAGTCCTTCCTAGCTTACCTTAATATGCAGGAACTCCCCGATGATCAAAATGAGGCCCGCCGCATAGTCCGGCGCTCTAAAGCCCACAAAATTCATGAAGGTGAACTATACAAGAAAAACACAACTGGTATTCTCCAAAGGTGCATCTCCGAAGAGGAGGGAAGGCGAACTCTCACTGAAATAGATGCTGGAACGGGCGGTCACCATGCCGCAGCAAGGGCGCTCGTAGGCAAAGCTTTTCGTGCTGGATTTTACTGCCCTACTGCCCGAGCAGATGCCCAAACCTTAGTCCAACATTGCGTTGGCTGCCAGCTCTTTGCAAATCAAAGTCACATGCCTCCCACCGCACTGAGAACAATCCCCATTACTTGTCCTTTTGCGGTCTGGGGGCTTGATATGGGCGGACCCCTTAAAGGGGGAAGTCATAAAAGAAAATACTTTCTGGTGATGGTAGATAAATTCACTAAGTTGATCTAAGGCAAGCCAGTAAAAATAGCCGAAGCACGGCTTGTGATAGATTTTATATCCAGCGTAGTACACCGTTATGGTGTCCCGCATAGTATTATCACAGATAATGGCTCTAATTTCACAGCTGACGAGGTAAAAAATTGGTGCACAAAGCTGGGTGTAAAACTCGATTACGCTTCCGTATACCACCCTCAAACAAATGGTCAGGTCGAAATGGCCAATGGTCTGATTATGAGTGGCATTAAACCTCGACTAGTGCGCTTCCTTCAGGAGTCTGATAAACATTGGGTCAAAGAGCTTGACTCCGTACTCTGGGGGCTGTGGACCACTCCCAATCGTACGACAGGATATACACCCTTTTTCATGGTGTATGGTGCATAGGCTGTTCTGCCATGCGACATTATTCATGACTCACCAAGAGTGCGCATGTATGAGGAAAGCGAGGCCGAGTTAGATTGGCAGGACGACCTAGATGGACTTGAAGAGGAGGGCGATACAACGCTAGCACGTTCCGCATTTTACCAACAACAGGCTAGGAGATGCCAGAGCAGAGAAGTGCGAGCCAGGACATACAACGTTGGCGAACTCGTTTTACGCCTCCCGGAGAATAAAAAGTACAAGCTCATACCAAAATGGGAGGGCCCCTTCATTATTGACGAAGTACTCATCGGTGGAGCTTATCGCCTTCGCAATGCACAGGACAACCGCCTTGAGCCGAACCCTTGGAATGCTACCAGGCTCCGACGATTCTACGGATAGTTCGGTAGCAATTTCTTCCTCTTTATAAGTTAGGTCTTGTTTTTTTACTTTCTTGTTTCTCTCCCTTTTTCTCTTTACATTTACTTGGCAAGTATTCGGCTTAACCGAACTGCCACATGACAAGTACGTCCTCACATATACCTGGGGGCTTCTTTAACGAAGCCCATCATCAATAAAGCTTCTTGGTTAAAAATGTCGCCTGTTTTTACAGTTCATCTTTGCCATTATATGCACCGATATGACTTAAGTTCTGGCCAAGCTGGGTTGCCTGGCTCCTATGCTTACCCCTACGTTTCCGATTGTTTGGCTAGGGCGTAAAGGGAGCACCTCTCCGATTGTTACAACCGGGTAATCCGGATATGTACCTCAGACTGGGTGAAGCCGAAAGCTAGCACTCTTAAGGGAATAATTGGTCCGCGGATACACAACATATCGCATTCTAAAGCGTATCTTAACTATCACAGGAGATGGCTTCCTACTATCCTTCTCATAGGATCAAAAAGCCTAGGCCCGCATCTTCATGCACGCCGACCCAGGGAAAGGAACCACTAACGTAACTATTCTATCTAGAAGATGTTTCTTACGTTAAAAAGTAATATAACATAACTCCCTGAACTCAGTTCGTCTGTTCAAGCAATTATGACCGGAATGCCTGGTTCCCGAACATATCACGTGCTTTACCACAGATATAGTATTCAGAAACACTCCAGCCTTTGGGTTTATGGAGGTCGAAGCAGCTGGTCAGCCATGACAAACTTCATATAAATTCGGTCGGAGATAAGTTTGATGGTAAAAGTACATAAATACATAGAATCAAATGGCTATTCATTTTCTATTCCCTCTATCAGGCTGTCTAGCTTACAGTCCTGTTGGGATAGCTTGGCAGCTATTTCTACTTGGTTATAGACCAAACATGGAGGAATTTCCTGCCCATCGGACCCTCGAGGTCCCACACGGGCCATGTGATTTGGATCAAGACGAGTGTAGCGCGTCTTCACCATAGCCCATGCTTCTCGAGCTCCCATAAGGCATGCTGATGCTTTCCATAGTTCGAAGCGGCGCCGAGCCCCTTTCAACAGGTCCGCCAAATCCTCCATAGACTCTGGAGGGGAGTCACCACGCCATAGAGCTCTGGCCATACTCTTCATGGCCTTCCTAGCCCGTTCATGGACCCTGGAAAGCTCTTGCAGCACATCGCCCTCAAAACCGGATACTCCGCCTTCAGGCTGACCAGTCAATAAACCTGCAGGAAAAGTTTTATAAGAAACTTTCAAACTAAGAGACTATAAGGAGAGCTAGGTATAAGAGACAGACTGAAAGGAAGAAACAATGCGGAAAGTTATAATAACAATTTCACCACACATCGTATGGTAAAACAAACATACCTCTTGGAAGGTCCGCCGGTATTCGTGGTCCTTTTCCGCTTGAAAGCCTCGCCCGACGCGGGCGCTGCCCTCTGGGTTGGCAGTCAATGTCGGATTCCGGGCTCCGCAAAACCCAAGAAGTTCGAACACAGGGGCGTGAACGAAGATCTCTCCCACTCACGTCTACCTAGCATCTCGCCCTCGCTTAGTGAACTATTTCAAGAAAACAACAGATGAAGCACACAAGAGTTTACCCAGGTTCAGGCCACCGTGTGGTGTAAAACCCTACTTCCTGCTTTGGTGGATTGGCCTCAGGAGGGCTGGAATATGAACTAGTACAGTGGTTCCTTAGCTCATGAGGTGAGCCCAGGAGGGTCAGGAGGCAGGTGTTCTTGCTCCTTTGCGTGGTGGCAGAGTTTGTGGATCTTCTCCACTTGACTCGTCTTGGTTCAACTTGATCCCCATAGTTAGGATCCTAGCTACTTATATAGGCGGCCAGGGTCCTATTCCCCCGAAATGTTTAGGTGGGAAGCGATCCCACAATGGCCATTTTTGAGCGGGAACACGAGGACGTTCCTATCTTGACAAAAGCAGTCTTCGCCTGCAAAAGGATCAGGCGGTGACGCAGTGGTGGGCTCGGCGGTGACATCCTCCTTGTCTTCCTTGCGGTCTTCGGTCTTCTTGCACCAAAGGGGAAACCTTTGTCCCGCTCCTCGGGAACCTGCGTCTGCGCTGTCTCCTTTGCGCCGAAACGGCAACTGTGCCGCTGGCGGGCGCTGGCACCCGCTGGCACGGTGCGTCACTGCTTACGTCACTGCCTCCTCCCGAGGCAGGTTTGGCCTTGGATTCTCAGCCCCTCCGGAGCACCTTGCCGAGGCCGCTCCTGATGGGGTCTTGACGTTGTTCTCCTCGCGAGGCCTAGCCCCCTCGCGAGGGTCTTGGGCAGCTGATCGATCAGCTGGGCTGTACCAGGCCGTGGTAGGAGCGCGTCGCGGCCCGCAGACAGGCAAGTCTAGGTACCCTGGTTACCAGGACGCCGACAGTAGCCCCCGGGCCCAAGGCGTGCGCGGAGTTGGCTTCGGGGCGAAGCCTTAGCCAAGGACAAAGCACCGCAGACCCAAAAAGGCTGCGGGCCTAGCTGGCGCGTGACGGTTGGATGGGATGTGGGCGACCCCGCTCCCACGCCGTCTCGACAACCGTGCATCTTGACAACTCCTTGGCGCGGGCGGCGGGGCCATTATGGTCGCGCGTGAGTGGCCGCCGGTTGATCTTCTTGGTCTATAAACAGGGGGTGAGGCACCACACCTCTCACTTGACTATTGCAGATCAATTCCTGCTGCTCCCACTTCTCCGAGGGCTTCCATGGCGCCAACACGTAGGTTGTCGGCCGCGGAGAAGGGGAAGAGCCTGATGATGGAGCTTGAGCGGCTCCCCTCGAAGAAGAGGCGGCGTGATTCTCCAAGAGCATCCCTGAGGCTGGCGGACGCCCGCAGATGGTGCACGCGGGCGCTGCCAGGATTTCTGCTTCCCTTGTACGCTCCGGCGATAGGCGGATGAAGCGGGGACGGCGGCAGGGGTGGTGCCATCGACCGCCCAAAGAGACGGGCGTCTCCTCGCGCCCTGCTGCCGTCCCATATTGAGGACAATGCCTGCGAGTTCATTGTATGGGCGGGGGCCCCTCCGCATTCTTGGATCCTCCTTCCTCCATTCCTGAAGGAGGTGCTCCCGGCCCGAGGCCGGGTGACGATGCAGCTGAGGCACGAAGGGTGCCACCTTCCCCCTTCGTATGCCGACTTGGAAGTGATATCCTCTGGCCAGGTCTTCATGACCTGGGGTTGGGGTGTGGTGCGCCGTGCCTGTGCCCCTGCCGGGAGGCACATCCTCCATTTTGCGCTGGATGGGATAGACACGATGACCTTCAAGGTGTTCGGGGCGGACGGCTACCGGCTGTCGTGTGGCGCGGGGGACTGGCTCGCCGGCGACCATTCCCCATGCTGTCAGGGCAGCGAGGCGCTCGCCATCGGTTGCGCCTCCGACTCCTCTGGCAGCAGTTACGCTACCCGTGATACGGCCTCGAGCTCCGACGAGAGCTACGAGCCGCCAAGTCGCCGCTCCTATTGCCAGAGGGAAACAGTGTCCTCCCGACGCCATCGTTATTGAAGGAGTTCAAGCCGTATTCCTCGAGAGCGACCTTCTTAGCTTGGTCCCTGCGGAACATCACGGACGGCCCCATGAGGTCGTGTAAATCCTTGTAATACTTTTGCTACTAACTGGCGTTATGAACTTATGTTCTTCATGAGACCCTTTGTTAGAGCATGACTTTCCCTTCCTTCTGTCCCCGCGGTAGTTTAGGGCCCTACGCATGCGAGACCCAGTCCCCAGACAAGCCTCAGCCTACGTTGGCTTGCCAGGTCGCGATGCCGTGGTCAAGGCCAGGAGGTGAGTGATCCAGGGTCCGGTAGGAGCCCCCGAGGCGCGATGCTCGGGAAGTCCCTCTTGGCGTGCAGGCAATCATCCACCGGGCCATCGGGAAGGGTTTTTATGCCCTAGCGGGTTCGTGATTACAGTGGTTGGAGGTGTAGGTGCGCGAGTAGATGCGGCGTTGAAAACTTATCTTAGCGATCCCCTATCGTCAGGTGGCGGTGGCACTTGATTTTTTGTCACCCTTCCCTGGGGGCGAGGTTCTGTGCCCGGGCTGTCTTCACAAGGAGGTGACGGCAGTTGCGCCGAGGCCCTGGGGGCAAAGGTCACAGAGCTGGTGGAGGCGTTCCTCCAGGCCACTGCTACCGCAGCCGAAGAGGTGGGGACCGGTGATGATGCACTTGGTGATGCCTGATCCGCTCCTGTCCATAGAGAGAAGTGCGAGTGCCTCGGGGAGGCGTAAGAACTTTGTTTAAATTTGAAAAACTTGGTATTATTATAATAGCTAGATGATTTCCGTGCTTGCTTCCTTTCATGTTTTCTTAGGTGCTCTGCGTCAGCAGGGCCCAACCCCGTGCATACCTCGATCACCATTGAGCCCTCCGGGTGACCGGGGTTATCGTAATAACTAGACTCAAGGGATGAGGGGCTACATGGCTAGTGGGCCCTTGGGTCGCAATGCCCAGGGGTCCCCCTTGACGTTCAAGCGATCCCGTTTGCGTTTTGCATCGGCAGGGCCCAACCCCGCACATACCTAGATCGCCATTGAGCCCTCCGGGTGACCGGGGTTATCGTCATAACTAGACTCAAGGGATGAGGGGCTACGTGGCTAGTGAGGCCCATGGGTCGCGATGCCCAGGGGTCCCCTTTGACGTACGAATGGCTCTCATGAGGGAGAACAAGCACCATACCTTGCTCACGAGCCTTCGTCTGGGATGGGGTCACGAGAAGGCCAGGTGCTGGGCACCTGATAGGGTGGCGTTTGCCAGGCATGACCTGAGCATAGCCCCCATGCCTAGCCCCCCTCGCGACACCCATCCAAGGAGAAGCTGTGAGTGTCGTGAACTAAAAAGATCCTTGAGGTTGGTGCGACCACTGGGGGCCGCCCTCAGTTGTTTATAACTAGCGCAAAGCATAGAGCTACCACACTTGCGCGGAGTGTAGGCATAACTGCGCCTCGGTCGTAGCGGCCAGCGCGGAGCTTGGTGCTTCAACTAGTTCGTGGGCATAACCGCTCCTCGGTTGGATCATCCAGCACGGAGCTTGGTATTTCCACTGGACCGTGGGAGGGAGCCTCCCACCGGGAGAGACTCCGGGGCGTGTACATCCCCGTCCTGACACGTGGCTTGCACGGTAGGACAGCCAAGGTGTATATGGGCCCTCCTCAGGACGAGCTGAATGACTCTGAGGAAGTTTTCGTGAGCTTACGCATCACTCACGAGACCCTACCCTGAGGCAGGTTGCGCCTGAGTCTTCTTCTGCAAAATGTGAAAAGAGAGGTGTTGTGTCGACCTGCGCCGAGTGCATCTCTAGAGGGTATCGCATGAGAAGGCCTCAACACTAGTGACCCCACGAGGTGACGTCACGGGAATGGCTCGCGAGTCAGAGCTCAGCCTCTGGATTTGTCGGCACTGTAGGGACGGACCCGAGCTCAGACGACATGCCCAGTCTTCTCATGCAACGATCCAAAAGAAAAACAACCAGCGCGCGGTTCCTGCGTGAGCGAGGCACCTGCCACGAGCCCCTACTTACGCATCCACGATTAGCCCATGCTAGAACAAGGCACCAAGGGCCACGGGAGGTGACGTCACGGGAATGGCTCGCGAGACAGAGCTCAGCCCTTGGGTTTAGCGACGCTGCAGGGACGGACCCGAGCACAGACGCCATGCTAGTCCTTAATCATGGGGCGGTCGCGAGTGGGCTCAGAAGGGCTCATGACCTTAGTGGCGGTGAGAACGCCAAGCATGCAGATAATACGAATGGAAAGAAGCAACTAGCCTTGATCATGCACAAAAAGGGAGACAACTACGGGGGAACAGCCCCCACAGTCCGAGGATAATGCAGCCCAGGGGGCGCCCTTGATTGGATACCTGAAGTGTCACCTGAGACTTGTCGAAGGAGAGTTGGGGTAGCTGAAGGCGCGAGCCATGGGGGTTGCTCCTGAAGATCGTCGGGCTCCTGAGGTCCAGGGGCTCTGAAGGCTCTCAGTGGTCGCGCGGGTCCGGTTCTTGCTCCATCCGGACCGCCTGCCACTAAGCCTCCTAAGCCCCCAAGGCCTGCTGCGCGAGATGCTAGAACATGGCAGCTGCGATGCGGAAGCCGAAGAGTGTGCGAACGTAGCTGCAGGGGAGGGCCCTCCTCCGGCCGACCGCCGTCGGCCAGAAGGGCTCCTGAGAGGCGGCTCGGTTGAGACCCGCGATGTCAACGCACACGCGGAAGCGATCACTCGGGCCGCGGGCAGGTGAGCTTGGGGTTGTGCGGTTACGTCCACCGCGGATGAGCCTTGCGTACTGAAGTTCCTCGGTAACTTGGTCGATGAAGTCCTGAGCCCCTAGCGCTGAGCGATCCATGCTCGGCTCACAAAAACGCGCGTCAACACGCGCCTGCAGGTGGTGCCCGAACACCTCCCTCGGGACGCTGGTCAGTCCGGAGACACTCCAGAGGAGAGCCCCCGAACCCGTCACGAGAGGGGCGTCGGGCGCGCCCCCCTATGCGAGGGTGGAGGGCGCCTCGTCAGCTGGCGCGAGTCCTGAGGCGGGGCCGTCAGGAGCCCCTGTGTCCTGAGGTCCGTTGACGGGCAGGTTCTTCTTCTTCTTGGGGGCGGTCTGCAGGGCGAGGACGGCTCCATCCTCATCGGAGTATTCGACCGCCACAGTCTGGTAGGCGCGCTCCAGGGAACGCACTGCTTCCTTCTCGTCGGGGGCGATCGTGATGACTCCGCCGCTCCCAAGCATCTTCAGGACGTTGTAGCCGTGATGGGTCGCCGCCATGAACTTGGCAAGGGCAGGATACCCAAGGATGGCGTTGTACGGGAGGTGGATGTTGGCAACGTCGAAGTCGATGAGCTCGGTGTGGTAGTTGTCGCGGTCACCAAAGGTAACGGGAAGGCGGACTTGCCCCATCGGGAGTGTGGAGCCATCCGTTACTCCGTAGAATGGCTTGGTCGGGTGAAGCTGATCATAGGGGACCTGGAGTGTCTCGAAGGTCTGGACGGAGAGGACGTTGAGTCCTACCCCGCCGTCGATGAGAGTTTTAGTCACGAGGACATTGCTGATGGTCGGGGTGCAGAGCATTGGGAGAGTGCCTGGGGCCGCGGTGCACTTGAGCTAGTCCTTGGGGTCGAAGGCGATGACTTGCTTGGTCCACCTGAGGTTGCGCGCGGCGTCAGGCCTGGGAAGCGCCGTGTTCACATCACGGGCGAACTGCTTGAAGATGCTATGGGAAGCCGGAGCATGGGCTCCTCGCAAGATGCATGCAACTGCACGCGGCTCCTGGAAGCCCCCTGCTCCATCTCCTTGGCGGTCATCGTCATTCCTTCTTGGCGGTGGTGGCAGCGGAGGCAGGCCTCCATTGCCTTGAGGGCGTCCCTCACGAGGCTGGTCGCGCCAGGGGGCGTCACGAGGCTGCTCCTGCCAGTGGTCTTCACGAGGATGCTTGCGCCACCCTTGGCGTGAGTTCCTGCCGTCCCAACGTCCTCCACCTCGGCCTCCTCCATGGCCGTAGCCGCGGTTGTCGCGCTCAGGGCGCTGCCCAACGCGCCCGCCGCGCATCGCCCTGAGCTCCTGGCAGTCGTTAGTGTTGTGGCTGTGGACGTTGTAGAAGACGCAGTACGGTCGGTTGTCTCTGGGAAGGTCGTCGTAGCCGCAGCCACGCTTCACTTTTGGCTCCGCAGCCAGCATGGCGGGTCCCTTGCGCTTTGCTTCTTTGGCCTTGGCCTTCTTGTCGTCCGCCTCCACCTCAGGCAGCTCCTGGAGGGAGAGGCATCCTTTCTCCGCCCTGGCGCACTTTGCCGCGAGCTTGAACATCTCGAGGGCTGTGCACAGGTCCTCGTGGATGGCGAGCTCCTCCCTCATCCTGACGTCGCGGACGCCGTCGGAGAACGCCGAGATGATGGCCTCGTCCGAGACCCTAGGGATCCGGAGGCGCATGGTGTTGAAGCGTTGGATATACATTTGCAGGGTCTCTCCCGGCTGCTGCCTCACGCGGCACAGATCAGCAGTTGCCGGGGCTCGGTCGCGGGTGCCCTGGAAGTTGGCGACGAAACGCTCACGAAGCTCTTCCCAGGAGGAGATGGATCCCACGGGGAGGTTCAGGAGCCAAGAGCGTGCGCCATCTTTGAGAGCCATGGGGAACCAGTTCGCCATGACCTGCTCGGTGCCGTTGGACGCCTCGATGCTCAGCTCGTAGAGTTGGAGGAACTCTGTGGGATCGGTGGTGCCGTCGTAGCACAGAGGCAGGTCTAGCTTGAACTTGTCGGGCTAGACGAGGCGCCGTAGCTCAGGAGCTAGGGCGTGACATCCAGCCACGCTCATGATCGCAGGCGCCCCCTGCGCCTGCGGTGCTGGTTCTTGGGGCGCTGGCGCCTCCACCTACTGTGGCGCGCGGTCTTGGCGCTGCGGGCCAGGGAGGCCACGAGCCCCCGCCTGGGTATGCGGAATCATCTGGCAGCTCTCCTCGTTGCACGCATGGGCTCTGCGGGGTTGCTCACGTCGAGGAGCCTCGCATCGGACCTCCTAGCCGGCGCCGTAGGGTGGAGGCGGAGCCGGGACTCCGTGGCCTTCGTTCCCCGCCGGGGGCGACGGGGGACGGGAGGAGTGCGTTGGTGTAGGTGCTTCTTGATACGTCCAAAACGTATCTATAATTTCTGCTTGCTCCATGCCCTTTTTGTGTGATATTGCTATGATATTTATGCACTTCCATACACTTTTGATCATATTTGGACTAACCTACTAATGGTTGCAAAAGTGCACAATGTTCTTGTTTTACATTTTATTGTGTAGGAATTACTTGGAAATTGACAAAAACGCAAAAGGAGTCGTATTGGAGTAGGACTCTGACTTTCCTGAAATGTATCTGAGAACGTTTTTTAAAGATGGTCACATTCCGGCCGGAAGATGACGTCAAACGGAAAAAGTCTAGTTGCGAAAGTTGTGGGAAATTTCAAGGCGATGCTTCTGGATATAAAATTCGTCCAAATCGGAGTCCGGACGGCCGAGTAAAGCCCGTTTTACTGAGGCCCAAAATCTGATGACGGGAATCCGAGAGTCTATATAAAGAGAGGAAACCTAGGTCACAAAGGGCCACGAATTTTCCTCCTCCCGAGCCGCCGTCTTGGAGGGGAGGACCAGCTCCATTGCAGCACCATCCACAAGGAAGAAGGGGGGCCAAGGAGCCGCTGCCCCTAGGGCCGCCGCCGCCCCCAAGGGCCGCCACCGCCCCCTAGGGCCGCCGCCGTCACCTCCTCGCCGCCACCGCCTCCATGGCCACTGCCGGCCACCGCCTCCTCGCGGGGCTGCACCTCTCCATCAACACCATCATCAACCTCCTCCTCACCATGTCCATGTGTGAGTAGTCTTCTCCGGGGCCGAGGGCTCGTACGTGTAGCTATTTGGTTATCTCTCTCTCCTATGATGTGATCTTCGTTGTGATCATAGGCTATGTTAATCTAGGGTGATCCCATGATATTTCCCCTTCCTCTATGTATTGGATTGATGTACTCACTTGTCTTTATCTAGTATAATCCCCGAGACCAAGGTGACAGCGGTCTATTGGACATGGATTAGAAAAATATTTTCATGAGTGATTTCCTCTCTTGTGTGTTGATTGAAGATTGAGAGTCTCTTGGTGCTTGTCTTTGACTATCCTTTAGATATGTTGTGGTGATTCTGGGACTCTCTTTGGATGGCCGTGGTGACATTGGGAAATCCTTAGATTGAGAACTACGAACTTTAAGGTGTGCTTTTGTAGCCCTACATAATTCTCGTCCTCTCTTGACCACGAAGGAATGACCTCCGGGTGCGTCTCCATTGCATGTTTTATGGGAAATATCATGTGATTCGATTATGTTAATGTTGTCGGGAGTTGCCACTAGTGAAAGTATGATCCCTAGGCCTTGTTTCCACCATTGCAATACCATTTGTGCTCACGTTTACCACTTGTTTGCTTGCTGCACTTTTTATTACAGATTTATATTACTTTACTTTGTCACTCCTATCATCCATATCACTTGCCATTTAACATCTCTTCGCCGAACTAGTGCACCTATACAACTCCTAGTTGTATTAGGTGTGTTGGGGACACAAGAGACTTCTTGTATCTTAGTTGCAGGGTTGCTTGAGAGAGACCATCTTCAACCTCTACTTCCCTGAGTTCGATAAACCTTAGGTCATCCACTTGAGGGAAATTGCTGCTGTCCTACAAACCTCTGCGCTTGGAGGCCCAACATAGTGTACAAGAGTAGAAGCGTGTGTAGACATCAAGCTATTTCTGGCGCCGTTGCCGGGGAAGTGAGTGCTTGAAGGTATATCTTTAGATCTTGCAATTAAATCTTTTTGTTTCTTGTTTTTATTTTCACTAGTTTTGCTTAATGGAAAACAACAAAAATATGAGAGAGCTTTATAAGTCCTACCTTGAACTTGGACATGATGTGTTCGAAGAGAAAATTAAAAAACCTTTGGAACTTTATTTGCATAACAGTCAAGATGGTGGTGATGTTATTAGTATGTTTTTATTTAATATCAATATTGCTAATGACATGGAAATCTCTAAGCTTGGGGATGACACGTTTGATGAACATGATATTTTTAGTCCCCCAACTTTTGAGGAGAAAATTTACTTTGATTATACTATGCCTCCTATATATGATGATTACAATGATGAATATGATATTTTCAGTCCACCTACTATTGAGGATAAAATTTATTATGATTATGATATGCCTCCTAAATACGATGATTACCATGATGATTATGATAGTCTTACTCTCACTATTCCTAATAAGAAAGATTTTGCTTATATGAAGAGTAATGACACTTTTATGCTTTTGGATCATGGAAATAATGCCTTATGTGATAGTTATATTGTTGAGTTCATCCATGATGCCACTGAAATTTATAATGAGAGAGGGAGACATGGTTCGAAATATCTTAATAATAAGAAGTTTCCTCTCTTTATGGTGAATATTTTGAAGCTGCACTTGTTTTGTCTTCCTATGCTTATTGCTTTGTGCTTCAATGAATTACTCTATTGCAATATTCCTATGCATAGTAAGCATGTTAGGCTTAAATGTGTTTTGTATTTGCTTCTTGATCCTCTTTTTTGTTCTTCAACTCTTATTCCTACGAGAGCATCATTAAAGTCTTAAGCCTATCTTTATGACTATAAAGAAAGAGCTCTAGGGAGACAACCCTTGTTATCTTTGCTTTTAGTTTGTTCTTTAAGTTTTTAGTGGTCTTGATGTTTGTTACTACTGTAGCAACATCATTGTATCTTTATTTTTCAGCTTTGTGCCAAGTGTAGCCTCTGATTGCAAGAAAGTTCAAAAGTTGTAACGTGCTGTCCAGGAAACAAATTCTGTCCTTGGACAGAAAAATTCGTATAAAATCACCAGATCATCTTTTTGGTCTGAATTATTTCGACAGCGTGCTCTATACAATTGGCTTTTGGGCGTCTGTTCTGAGTTTTTTGATTAGAGTTGCAGAAGTGCCCCGAAAAAATAATTTACTACCTGCTGGTCTGTTTTTCACAGATTCTGTCCTGTTTTACCTTTTCTTCATTTTGCAAACCTTGAGCTTGCTTTTTTTTTGCAAAAACCTTTTGGCAATCTTGAAAAACAGTAGACCTTCAAGAATATCCTTATTTCCAGCAAGGAACAATTATTTTATTATGGGTACTAACCTCGCTAATCAGATTATGATGAGTTATGTATGAAGGGAGTTTTCAAGTGTGCGAGGGAAGATGACAAAAAGATTCAGGAGTGTCAGACGCTCAAGCTTGGGGATGCCCCCATGCACCCCCAAGAAATATTCAAGAAGACTCCAGCGTCTAAGATGGGGATGCCCCCGTGCATCCCCTTCTCCATCAACAATACAATTATCAGTTCGTCTTTCGGTCCACTATATTTTTATCACTTCATGTGTTATGTGCTACGCTTGGAGCGTCTTGCTTTTAGTTTCCTTTTTAGTTTTCTTTAGCTTTGCTTGCTGTTCATAACGAGTTGGAACTCAGCTTTCTTTGTGTGGGAGAGAGACCCGCTCCACTTCAACCTAGAACATAACATAGAATTTTCATGTCTATCTTTGTTGTGTGTGTTCTTTGTCTTTCAATAACTACTATCATGTTCGGCTCTTAGTTTTCATGCTTTTCTTTTTAAAGAGCTTTTGTTTAGTTGGTTGCTGGAACTCTCTTTATTTATCATGCTTATCTTGTTAAGAGAGTTGGCTTCTGTTGCACTGGTTGATATGTCTATGATAAAAATGCTATGTGCATAATGATGCTTAGTAGTTCATGTTTTCTTATGGTTAGTCTCAAATAGCTGGGGGTTCTCAATGTGTTATTGTAGTACCAACATGATTTGTTTGCCTATGATGTGGTATAGTTTAATGATATCTTCCTCCAAGAATTTATTTTGATTGACTTGGCATATGCTCACGTATATTTAAGACTGTAAAGAAACTCTATCAAGCCTTGATGATCTTTAATTTCTGAGTAGCGACATAACTTCCATGCCCGATTCAATGTTGCTTTGTCGCTCTGCATGATTATGACCGTCATTGCTCTCTTAGTTGGTCGCTCCCAGTCTTTTGCTAACCTTCGCCTGTACTAAGCGGACTGACTGCTTGTGCATCCAAAATCCTTCAAACCAGTAATGCCATATGAGTCCACCATACCTTCCTATACATGGTATTTACCTCCCATTCCTAACGATGACTTTCATGTACCATCTCGAAATTATTCAAAAAAGCATTTCTCTTTTGTGCCTCTGTTTTAGCTCATGAGGAAGTAGTAGTTAATTCATGATCTTTTTAAGTTGGACAAGCTTCACCCCGGGATTGCATGTCTAATATGCAAACCCCTAATACGAGAAGGAACTGGCAAAGAGTGCGCCCGTCTCATTAAAAAATAATACAACAAACAAACCCTCCTTCACGCTTTGTTCATGAGAAATCAGAAAACTTTGGCAGTGTTAAACAAAGGAGATTAAGAGGATGTGATCGTCCTCATGCGGGAGCTGTTCCTCGAAACTTATCCAGCTCGAGAAGTAATTGAGTTATCTACTAGCATTCATTGAAGAAATATGCATATTCTAAAAAAATAATTTTACCTCTGTTTTTTAAAACCAAGAGCTCTGGTACATGTTTAGTTTTTGTTTCCGACCACGGGTTTTCAACCTTGCCAACAAAAGCCACGGTTTGAGAGTCTCCACCTTCTTTTAAAGCACCAACTATTAAGAGCATGATTGTCATTCTGAGTGTAATGTGCATTGTCCCAAAGTAGCATTGTTTTTTGCATGATTGTGATATCGTTTATTCTGAAATCATTGTATCTAGTCGTCACTTAAACCTTGGAGGTGCCCTTGCATTTATGTTTTGCTTCACTAAAGGGGGCAAGCGAGATACTACTTTATCATATTTGCACACCATGCTCATTACAAATCTTTTGAGTATTTCAGTATCATATTGTAAAACTTTCAGTTCTTTGTGATTTTCTTATAAGGCAACTTAATTACTACAGATTCATTGTCTCAGTAAGCACTTGTCATGTGACTGTGAAAAGTTCTTATATGGTTAATAGCATGTCACCATAGAAATTATGCTTGTTATTATTTACCTACTCGAGGACGAGCAGGAATTAAGCTTGGGGATGTTGATACGTCCAAAACGTATCTATAATTTCTGCTTGCTCCATGCCCTTTTTGTGTGATATTGCTATGATATTTATGCACTTCCACACACTTTTGATCATATTTGGACTAACCTACTAATGGTTGTAAAAGTGCACAATGTTCTTGTTTTACACTTTATTGTGTAGGAATTACTTGGAAATTGACAAAAACGCAAAAGGAGTCGTATTGGAGTAGGACTCTGACTTTCCTGAAATCTGTCTGAGAACGTTTTTTAAAGATGGTCACGTTCCTGCCCGAAGACGACGTCAAACGGAAAAAGTCTAGTTGCGAAAGTTGTGGGGAATTTCGAGGCAATGCTTCTGGATATAAAATTCGTCCAAATCGGAGTCCGGACGGCCGAGTAAAGTCCGTTTTACTGAGACCCAAAAATCTGATGACGGGAATCCGAGAGTCTATATAAAGAGAGGAAACCTAGGTCACCAAGGGCCACGAATTTTCCTCCTCCCGAGCCGCCGTCTTGGAGGGGAGGACCAGCACCATTGCAGCACCATCCACAAGGAAGAAGGGGGGCCAAGGAGCCGCTGCCCCAAGGGCCGCCGCCGCCCCCAAGGGCCGCCGCCGCCCCCTAGGGCCGCCGCCGTCTCCTCCTCGCCGCCGCCGCCTCCGTGGCCGCCGCCGGCCGCCGCCTCCTCGCGGGGCTGCACCTCTCCATCAACACCATCATCAACCTCCTCCTCACCATGTCCATGTGTGAGTAGTCTTCTCCGGGGCCGAGGGCTCGTACGTGTAGCTATGTGGTTATCTCTCTCTCCCATGATGTGATCTTCGTTGTGATCATAGGCTATGTTAATCTAGGGTGATCCCATGATATTTCCCCTTCCTCTATGTATTGGATTGATGTACTCACTTGTCTTTATCTAGTATAATCCCCGAGACCAAGGTGACAGCGGTCTATTGGACATGGATTAGAAAAATATTTTCATGAGTGATTTCCTCTCTTGTGTGTTGATTGAAGATTGAGAGTCTCTTGGTGCTTGTCTTTGACTATCCTTTAGATATGTTGTGGTGATTGTGGGACTCTCTTTGGATGGCCGCTGTGACATTGGGAAATCCTTAGATTGAGAACTACGAACTTTAAGGTGTGCTTTTGTAGCCCTACATAATTCTCGTCCTCTCTTGACCACGAAGGAATGACCTCCGGGTGCGTCTCCATTGCATGTTTTATGGGAAATATCAAGTGATTCGATTATGTTAATGTTGTTGGGAGTTGCCACTAGTGAAAGTATGATCCCTAGGCCTTGTTTCCACCATTGCAATACCATTTGTGCTCACGTTTACCACTTGTTTGCTTGCTGCACTTTTTATTACAGATTTATATTACTTTGCTTTGCCACTCCTATCATCCATATCACTTGCCATTTAACATCTCTTCGCCGAACTAGTGCACCTATACAACTCCTAGTTGTATTAGGTGTGTTGGGGACACAAGAGACTTCTTGTATCTTAGTTGCAGGGTTGCTTGAGAGAGACCATTTTCAACCTCTACTTCCCTGAGTTCGATAAACCTTAGGTCATCCACTTGAGGGAAATTGCTGCTGTCCTACAAACCTCTGCGCTTGGAGGCCCAACATAGTCTACAAGAGTAGAAGCGTGTGTAGACATCACTTCTCCAGCGGCGTTGACGAGCTCGTTGATGCGGTGGAGCCACTCGTCGTAGAGGTCATCTGCCGGGCGATAGCGCAAGAGCTCTCGCGCTGCGCTGCTAATGGACGGGCCCGCGGCGGACCAACGAGGACGACGCCGCGGCCATTGAGGGTGCAGGCGTCGCTGTGCGGCCATCGTGCCGCACGGACGGCGGCAGCGAGGAGTCCTGCTGCTCGTGGACGGCCGGGTCGGTGGCGGCGTTGGCGACTGGCGAGTTGGAGCGGAGCGGCGCGCCGTTGCCGACGGGCGCCGTCTGAGCGACGCTCGCGGTGCGGCGGGCGGCGCGAGCTCGGCGCATGTCCACCATGGCTATGGAGTGAAGTCGACGACGAGAGCGGGACGAGGTCATCGGAGAGGCGAGATCTCGACATGCCCCCTGCCTGGCGCGCCAAATGTTGGATTTCGGGCTCCGCAAAACCCAAGAAGTTCGAACACAGGGGCGTGAATGAAGATCTCTCCCACTCACGTCTTCCTAGCGTCTCACCCTCGCTTAGTGAATAGATTCAAGCAAACAACAGATGAAGCACGCAAGAGTTTACCCAGGTTCAGGCCACCGTGTGGTGTAAAACCCTACTTCCTGCTTCGGTGGATTTGCCTCAGGAGGGCTGGAATATGAACTAGTACAGTGGTTCCTAAGCTCAGGAGGTGAGCCGTGGAGGGTCGAGAGGCAGGTGTTCTTGCTCCTTTGCATGGTGGCAGAGTTTGTGGATCTGCTCCACTTGACTCGTCTTGGTTCAACTTGATCCCCATAGTGAGGCTCCTAGCTACTTATATAGGCGGCCAGGGTCCTATTCCCCCGAAATGTTTAGGCGGGAAGGGATCCCACAATGACCATTTTTGAGCGGGAACACAAGGACGTTCCTATCTTGACAAAAGCAGTCTTCGCCTGCAAAAGGATCAGGCGGTGACGCGGTGGTGGGCTCGGCGGTGACGTGGTGGTGGGCTCGGCGGTAACATCCTCCTTGTCATCCTTGCGGTCTTCGGTCTTGTTGCACCAAATGGGAAACCTTATCCCGCTCCTCGGGAACCTGCGTCTGCGCTGTCTACTTTGCACCAAAATGGCAACTACGCCGCTGGCGGGCGCTGGCACCCGCTGGCGCGGTGTGTCACTGCTGATGCCACTGCCTCCTCCTGAGGCAGGTTTGGCCTTGGATTCTCCGCTCCTCCGGAGCACCTTGCCGAGGCCGCTCTTAAGGGGGTCTTGACGTTGTTCTCCTCCCGAGGCCTAGCCCCCTCGCGAGGGTCTTGGGCAGCTGGTCGATCAACTGGGCCGTACCAGGCCATGGTAGGAGCGCGTCGCGACCCGCACACAGGCAAGTCTGGGTACCCTAGTTCCCAGGACGCTGATAGTCTACGCTCAGTTCGGCGTGAGGAGCGCTGTCCCTGTTTAAAGTATGATAGAATACGATGGGTAAATGCGCACTGGGAATATTCTCGCTGGTAAGATATCCCCTAAATTACTTACACGGGAAGAAGGAATGAGGTCTGGGTAATCGTCTACTATAGCCACCAAGGTGCCCTCACGACATGCCTGATAGAAGACTCCCTCTTCTAACTCGACGCCTATATCCGGGTCCTCTTCATATCCGGGGCCCGTCTTTTGGAACGGGTCCTCTGGCTGTGGGTCGGGATTATTAATCCCCTTGACCACCTTCCTCCACTCCTATTGGGAGAAACTGAATACAGTTTGGTCAATACATCATAAAATAGAGTGGTCAAAGAGAAGGACTCACCCAGTCTGGAAGATTGTACATAGAAAGGCCTTCCCGACACGTTAAGCGGATGAAGCCCTGCTTCTCTCCTTCCAGGATAGCACCTAGAATAGCTGGGTCATCTAGATCCAGGCGTAGGCGGCACGAGGCATCATTCTGACCATTATAATGATACATTGGAAGTCCTCCGGCTTGGAGCGGCTGCACGCACCGCTTCAGTGAAATGGCCAGCAGTTCGATTATAGTTAATCCTGAACTAGTAAGCAATTTAATCTTGCCGGCCAGTCGGCTAACCTCCGCTTTCTCTTCTTCCGAAGGACCGCGGGGACGCTAGTTGAAAAGCTTCTTTGGCGGAGCGCTGGAATATGGGGGGAGTCCGCGTCAAACTGGATTCAGCAATGCGACATCCTCAATGTAAAACCACTCCGAGGGCCACTCTTCGGATGCCTTCTTCGGAGTACCGGAAAGATAGCCTGTTCCGGCTATGCGCCATACTTCGGCGCTCCCAACTTCAAATATGGATCTCTCTTCCGATCGAGGGACTAGGCAGAAATACCTTCTCCATAGCTCAAAGTGGGGCTCACAGCCCAAGAAAAGTTCGCGTAGAGTGACAAAACCCGCAATGTGCAGGACTGAAATTGGAGTAAAATTGTGCAGTTAGAGGCCGTAGAACTCTAGGAGTCCCCTAAGAAAGGGATGGACATGGAACCCCATGCCTCTTAAAAGGTGGGGGATGAGACATACTCGCTCTCCATCGGAGGGGTTGGGAAAGCTCTCTGCCAGGGCTTGGTTGTCGATGGACGTTAGTCCGGCCCGGACAGGGACGAGATCCTCTGGAGGCAGATACCCATGCGCTTCTAGTGTCCGTAGATGCGCATGAGACACAGAGCAACTTTTCCAATCTCCTGCACGAGGGCCATGAGGGCGCGAGGAGGAGCTCGGTGCACTAGCCATGTTTGAAGATTTTTTGCAGGCACTAGGGTTTCTTCCGCGTGGAATGAGATGGAAAGGCAGTCGGATCTATTCTTTTATATAGGCGCTTCCATTGAATAGTCAAGGGGGTATTTGCAAAAGACGCCCAGACGATTCACATTCATTGGACACGTGGAAGACGAGACGACGGTAGAGAGGAATTGGCAGATTATAATATTCGAAGAAGTCGAACTATCATCCAGGAGGACTCGCCTTGCAAGATCGAAGACATGAAGCCGGATACAATCTCGTCCTTGAAGGCATGTCCGGGGGCTACTGAGGGAGTCCTTTATTTAGGGGTCGTCAGTCATGCGGGTCGTTGAAGCTGGGCTGCATTGATGGGCCGCATGAAGAAGAAGCAGAAGGCCCTCCCCCATATTCGGTCAGGACTCCTATGTACGTAGAAAGGCAGGTGTAGTGTCCAGAAGTATCAATTTATTCCTCCCCAAGTCACCCTTGTAACCCTAGGTCCCCTTCGGTGTGTATATAAGCCAAGGGGTTTCGTCTGTAGAGGGGATCATCTTACAATATCCTCATAGGCTAGACCTAGGGTTTAGCAATACGATCTCGAGGTAGATCAACTCTTGTACACATATATTCATCCATACTAATACAGCAGGAAGTAGGGTTTTACCTTGATCGAGAGGGCTTGAACCTGGGTAAACATCGTGTCCCCAGCCTCCTGTTACCATCGATCCTCTAGACGCATAGCTTCGCCCCCCCTACCCGAGATCTGTCGGTTTTGACACCAACAACGGCTACAGAGCAACTCCAACGCGCCGACCCATTTTATCCACGCGCGGTCGTTTGGGTCGGCGCAAACAGAAAATTCGGCCCAACACGCTTACCAAAACGGATGCGTGTCCGCTTTTCGTCCGCCTGCCGACCCATTCCCGGCACAATTTTGAGCCTCATTTGCGTCTGGGCGGACATGAAATGGGCGCGCGCGGCGCTGATACGTCTCCAATGTATCTATAATTTTTGATTGTTCCATGCTGTTATATTATGATTCTTGAATATTTTACAATAATTTTATATCATTTTTTGGGACTAACCTATTGACATAGTGCCAAGTGCGAGTTGTTGTTTTTTTCTTCTTGTTTTTTACATCGCAGAAAATCATTATCAAACGGAGTCCAAACATCGCGAAACTTTTTGGAGATTTTTTATGGACGAGAACACCCAGGATGGGCCAGAGTAGCACCTGGAGGGTGCCCCGAGGGGGGCACAACCCACCAGGGCACGCCTGGGGGGCCAGGTGGGACCAGGTGGGTTGTGCCCACCTCGGTGGCCTCCCGCACCCCTTCTTCACCCTATAAATTCCCAAATATCCCAAAACCCTTCGGAGGTGAACATAGATCAGAACTTCCGCCGCCGCAAGGCTCTGTAGTCCATAAGATCCAATCTAGATCCCTTTCCGGCACTCCGCCAGAGGGGGAAACCATCATCGGTGGCCATCTTCATCATTCCGGCGGCGACCATGATGAGGACGGAGTAGTCCACCCTCAGGGCTGAGGGTTTGTAACAATAGCTATGTGTTCAATCTCTCTCTCTCTCATGTTCTTGAGATGTACAATCTTAATGTATCACGGGCTTTGTTAATATAGTTGGATCATATGGTGTTTTCCCCTCTCTATCTTGTTGTGATGAATTGAGTTTTCCCTTTGAGATTTCTGTGGATTGAATACTTATATGGATTTGAGAACACTTGATATAAGTCTTGCAATTGAATACCCATGGTGACAATGGGGTATCGTATTGACTCACTTGATATATGTTTTGGCACTGAATTTGTGGATTCCCAAGGTGACATTGGGGTAATCTATGCATATGGGTTGATGCACGTTCTTGTCTTGGTTTGTCTTGTAGAAATCTTGGGGCACTATTTGAGGTTCTTTGTGTTGGATTGAGTATTATGAATCTGAATTTGTTTTGGTGTTATTTTAGTACGAACTCTTGATAGATCGGTAGGAAAGAATAAGTTGCATTATTTTTGTACGAACTCTAGATAGATTGATCGAAAAGAATAACTTGGTGTTATTTTAATATGAACTCTTGGATAGATCATCGGAAAGAATAGCTACAAGCAATTCCTTCTTATGTTCTCCGCTAGATAGGAACTTTGGAGTGATTCGTCATCGCACTTTGAGGGATCTTTATGTGATCCAATTATATTAGCATTGTAGAGAGATTGCACTAGTGAAAGTACGGACCCTAGCCTCATTTTCAAGCATTGCAATACCGTTTGTGCTCACCTTTTCTACTTGCTACCGTGCTGTTTTTTTATTGTTTCTATTACAAAAATCAATATCTACTATCCATATTACACTTGTATCACCATCTCTTCGCCGAATTAGTGCACCTATACAATTTTCCATTGTATTTGGTGTGTTGGGGACACAAGAGACTTTTTATTATTGGGTTGCAGGGTTGTTTGAGAGACCACCTTCATCCTGCACCTCCCACGGATTGATAAATCTTAGGTCATCCACTTGAGGGAAATTTGCTACTATCCTACAAAACTCTACGCTTGGAGGCCCAACACGAATCTACAAGAACAAGTTGTATAGTAGACATCAAGCTATTTTCTGGCACCGTTGCCGGGGAGGTGAGTGCTTGAAGGTATATCTTTAGATCTTGCAATCTAATCTTTTAGCTGCTTGTTTTATCACTAGTTTGGTTTAGAAAATAAAAGTACAAAATAATGGAATTCAGGTTGCATCATATTATTCATCTTTATAATATCTTTCATGAAAATGATGGAAAGGAAACTTGTGCTCAATTGATAGAACAAGAATTTGATAAAATGCTTGGTATAAACGACGAGCATGATTCCAATGTTGTTAGTATGAATTATTTTAATATCCATGATGCTATGATATGCAAAGCCATAAGCTTGGGGATGCTATATTTGATGAAGATGATATTTTAGTCCCCCAAGATTTGATGTGGAAATTTGTTATAATGATAGCATGCCTCCTATTTATGATGATTATATTAATGAAAGTGGATTTGGAGAGGTCATGTCGGGACCCCGATCCTAAGCCACACAGGTCTAGCCTGTAACACATCATATCACTTTGCGGCCTCACGCACGGTATCCCCACGGGTGCCACCTTACCTGGCCTGGGACCGTTTGCACATTTTGGCACACGTATATGATAGTGTTGCTAGCATCCATATGACAGAGAACCCGGGCCGACATGACCAGTTATAAACCAAAAGTGGCACTAAATTATAGAGACAGGCATACATGACCCAGCAACGAACGTGTCGGTCATCAACGTATGAACCCAAGTCGTAGCAAGCTACAAGGACTTAAAGGAACAACGCGTGACATTTCCCCTAAGGGACAGACACAGGAACGAGGAAGGACACATGCCGGCCAGCCTAAGTGTTCCGGAGCAGTAGCAAGCTACCAGGGCTCAGTGGAAGCACTAGGAGATATTTCCCTGTAAGATAGGCTACCAAAGGTAAACAAGTAGGTGTCGGATCCCACACATAGCAATACACATTACACGTACGCATAACATGCAAGTATGTGCTGTACAACATGGCATCACAACATAACTCAACAACTCATATAGATAAAGGCCCAGAAGAGCCTTAATAGCATTCATTACAAACAGAGGTCACATGACCCAACATACAGAGCATACAGGCAACGGAAGCATAACATGTCTGAGTACAGACAACTACAAATGAAAAAGGCTGAGAAGCCTGACTATCTACAAGACCCTCCCAAGGGTACAAGATCGTAGCTGAGGTAACAAGCTAAGCGTCGAAGTCCACGCGGGATCACTAGCGAGATTGAAGTCTCTCTGCAAAAACATAAATTAAGCAAACGTGAGTACAAAGGTACTCAGCAAGACTTACATTAGAACTAGCTACATATGCATCAGTATCAACAAAGGGGTGGTGGAGTTTGACTGCAGCAGGCCAGCTTTGACTCGGTGGCTATCCTAAACTACGACTACAAGTAACTCTTTTGAGGTGGCGCACACGAGTCCACATATTCACCAATCAATACACCACTATGGATCCGCTCCCGTCTCCCTACAAGAAGGCCATCCATAGTACTCACACTTGTCTTGAGTATTTTAGAGTATCCACTTTCTCTTGTCTATGTACCACATAAGCATCCAAGAAGTCCATATCCGTGGACCCGGCTATTCGAATAGATCATGTTAACCCTGCAGGGGTGTACTTCTTCACACACGCTCTCGTCACTTACCGCCATGTACATGTCGTGTATCTCGGCAACCTTCAAGCGGAAGCCTGGCGAGGGTGTCGGCCACGACCTGACTAACCACACAAGTCTCTCGTCCAGGTTTATCGCCTATTCGGGTTCCATCCGTGGGGAGATCCGGTCGGGGTGTCGCTCACGGCCCCAAATGATGTGCGCAGGGTTCCCAAGCCCACCTCGACGGATGGATCTACGCTTGGTACACCGTGCCACGGTGCCTAGTCTGCCCCAAGCCCACATGTACCGTGTGCCACTTGGTAGACTACTAACACTACCTACAAACACCAGAAACTAGTTGCAACTCCTGGACAGAGATCATGTTGATTAATAAGTCGAGAGGGGTCGAGTTACCGGAACCCAATGTGTGGTAGTAGCTTTGTCATTGGACAACTTACACAGAACTCAGTTCTTAAGGACGGTTCCGGTGAGACAACCCACCATGTACTCCTACATGGCCTCTCACCGCTACCTTTACCAAATCGTGTTCACACACTTAGCTCTCAACAGTAGGACATGTTCACCACATTCCAATTCATCCCCGATGAATCAGACCTGACACAACTCTAAGCAATAGCAGGCATAACCAGAAAGCATGAATGAGTAGGCACAACATGGCTCAAACAACTCCTACTCATGCTAGTGGGTTTCAACTATTTACTGTGGCAATGACAGGTCATGCAGAGGAAAGGGTTCAGCTACCGCAGCAAAAGCAGTTCAATCGTTGTTGTCCTAATGCAGTAAAGGAGAGCAGGAGCGAGAGAGTGGGATTGTATCGGAATGAACAAGGGGGTTCTGCTTGCCTGGCACTTCTGAAGCTATTAATAGCTCTTCATCGGTATCATCGAACTCATCGTCGGAACATCGTCTACTGAGAGGGGACAAACCGACAAATAGAGAAAGAACACAATCAATGCAATGCAACAATATGATGCATGAATGTGACATGGAAATATGATGTTTATTGAGCTAATGCAACTAGCAACACAATTAAATGAAGTGGGTTTGAACCAAGGTTCAAATTCAAACTCCATATGTGATTATTCAAATGCCATTTATTCAAATTGCCCTAAACAGCAGCCATAAGTTGTTCTAACATGCATGAAAATGCCATAAACAGATTCCTTGGATTTTTCTGATCAATTTTCATATATAAATTATTTTCATCTGAGCTACGGTTGATTTTATATGAATTTTAGAAGTTTAAAGCATTTTCTGGAATTTCTAAACCTTTTCTGATTTATTTAAATTCCAGAAAGGCTTTATTGCGTCAGCACTGCATCAGGATGAGGTCAGCAGGTCAACTGACTGGCCAGGGTCAAACCTGACGTGTGGGGTCCACACGTCAGTGACACATGGGCTAAGTCCGGTCAAAACCAGCGCTGACTGGAGTTTGACCAAGGCTAGGGCCCACTGTCAGTGGCTGTTAAGGTTGGTTAGTGGTGTAATTAGCTCTTAACTAAGCGCAACGTCGGTGGTCACCGGAGTTCGGCCGGCGGCGACCAAAACTGCGGCGGCAACTCGCCGGACTTGAGCTACAGGCGGCGGCTGGGCTCACGGAGACCACCAGAAGATAGCCCGTGTTCGTCCGCATCCAACAGAGCGATCGGGAGGCCTTGGGGTCGCCGGAATCGACCGCACCGGCGAGCGGGGCGGCGCCGGAGTTCGGACGTCGACGGAAACGAGGCTACGGTGCATTAGGGGAGGAAATGGTGGGTGCAAAATGTTCCTGGGAGTGCATAGAGCTCGCTGAAGGCCTCGGACGTGGGTGGCAGTAGCTGTGGCCGTGGCGGCGACATGGCCGGCGGAGCAAAGCTCTCGGCCGCGGCGGCGGAGCTAGCTAGAGGAAGGAATCGATATGGGAAGAAGGGGGAAATGACCCGGAGGCTCACCGCGATCATGATGGTGCTGACGGCGAGCCCGAAGAAGAACCGGAGCAGTCGGGGCGGCGAGGGGGATCTCCGGCAGCCGAGGAGGAAGGAGATGTTGGGGAGGGCGATTCGGGGCTTCCGGCATTGATTCGCTCGGTGTAGAAGGCGTAGGCGATGGAGGCGAAGCTCGTGGACGTGCTGGCGAGGCGAGACGGTGGCACTGGCCGCGGTGGCAGCGAGCGCGGCGGCGATGGCGTTCGGTGGCTGCGAGAGAGAGAGCACCAGGGGAGAGGAGAAGGACGAGGGGGTGAGGGAGAGAGCCAGAGAGGTGCGTGGCGTCGCCTAGGCGCGTCGGGGAGGGCCGACAGAGCAGGAGGTGGCGGGGAGACGTGGCCGCGGCCGGCTGTGCGTCGGGCACGCAGCTGCTTCGGGGTGAGGGGGAGAAGACGACACGCGAGGGGGTGGGCTGGGCCAGCGGTGTTGGGCCGCAGCTGGGCCAGTAGTAAGGCCAGGTAAGTTCTTCTCTCTCTCTTATTTCTGTTTCTGTTATCTATTATTTTGCCTTTTTTTGATTTAGTTTAGACACTAAATCATTTGATAAATTCTGATAAAATAGTGGGTGCACAAAGAACTATTCCAGAGACCCTCCACAATTTTCAGAATTTATTTGGAGCTATTTAAAAATATATAGCATTTAAATGGCCCCAATTCAAATACTTATTGATTTAATTCAAAGCCCAAAAATTCCCTAAAAATGTTCAATATTTTTGGTTTGGATCAGAACCCTTGCCAAAATTATCACACATTGATGAAGGCATTTCTGGGTTTATTGAAAAGGATTTTTATTTGAACCTAGTTGAGTTCATTTAGTGCTAGGGTTTGATCAATCCCCATTTCAAGTTAACAAAATTTTAAACATGATGCACAGCCAACCTAGCACTAGGCAGACAGGAGCTAGGGATGTGACAACTCACCCCCACTAAAACAAGAATCTCGTCCCGAGATTCAAGCGTAGGGTAAGAAATCAAAGGGGAGACAAGCTAGCACAATCTTCACGATCAAATTTTCCTTCTCGGAGGTGTTGATTTATTGCATCATATTGATCTTGTCATCCTTGCTTTGAGATCTTCATCCAACCAGATGATAACGGAGACATACTCTGTAGAAATCGATCTTTCCGAAGATCGAGGAACTCAAGATCAACTCAAGGATTGAGACGTCGAAACATCCCTTGAGCTGAGACACGGAACACACATCCAGAGGGATGGAGTGAAACAAATGATGAAGGTTCACTCGGTAGGCAATAATTCCACACCTAAGAAGATGGCGATCGATGTCACCAGACAGGGCACCTTAGCGAGGGTGACTCGTAGAGTTATTCCCTTAAGTGGCAAAAAGAATTACTTTTGATATAGAGATCATTGAAACTCTCTATACCAGCCTAAGGCAAACCACAATCGATAGTTTAAAGGAGTTCGGAAGAACGACATACTCGGGCCAGAATGGATGATGTGGACTACCTTGTTGAAGAAAACACATCGGATGATTTTGCTTATCATAGGAAATGGATGGGACCCATGGCAAGTGGCACATTGGCGGTGCAAGCTGGGAACAAAATGCAAATGCTGGGAATGATTCTGGTAACTGGGGTAAATCCCAACAGTAGAGAGTAAATCTACTATTTGAGAGGTTATAGCATAACCAAGAACACTGTGAGCAATCCCGGTTAGTGCCGGTGATAACACCTAGTGCTTGTGCGTGCTCTCAAGAACTTGAGCATTTCCATATTCATCAAGGTTTTACCAATATCCGTGTCAAGGATCCTGGCAACATCACATACTACCATGATGAACAATGATGGATGATGCAGATGCAAAGGAATATAACACTTTCTCAGATTTCACCTTAGCGGAGTCAAGGGGCAAAATCTGGATGATTGACCGAGAGACATTTAGCACTCTGCTTCTAATGTTCTCCTTGATGTGTTAGCGTAAGCCATTCATAGATATGTTTGGTATCTTGAACATCAAGTAAAGGTCGGACTTCAGAAGCACAAGAATCCATAAGGATAAACTAGGAAGTAAATCCTACGAAATCCTTATGGGGAGGTGGCCAACTTCCTCAATCAAGATACTACAACAATAGGTCTTCCGGCTGGGTGTGTTGGCCACGACATCCACTTTACCGGTTATCGAGAGACCAATATTATAGTTCTTGGGAAAAGGCTCCAACCATCATATCTGCCTGAGATTCAGATCTGGCTGGTGTCAGGATATTCCAGACTCATCGAGTCTAGAAGGAAAAATGAAAGTTTACAACACAAATCGACGAGATGGCGTTGCGAGATTCTCGGGGAGTGAACTACGATAGCAAGCTCCAAAACATGAGTTGGTTCTGCTACAAACCTGTGAACACGTTGTCCAAGACAAACATGACCACATGGTAGGCTTACAAAGAAACACTACCGAGTTCAGGTTGGGAACCATTATTAATGACATCGAAGTCTCCACGCGTGGACGTCCAAGGAATTCACCTTAGAACAGACTCCTTTATTTTGAACAAATCAATCAGTGGCTTGGTGTGCTAAGGAATACATATAGAATGAAGGTTGCAAGTCTCCAAACCACAGAATACTTCGCACGTATGCATGACTGACTTGGGATGATTCCACAGGAAGCAAAACAACTTTCTCAAATTCACGGTGACCACTTTCATGAAATGCTCATGAATTAGAGGAAGTCACTTCTTCCATCCAAGCACAAGCTTCATGACGGAACTCGAAGGCATTGCTTACAAAGTTTCCAACACTAGCTTAATGTCCAATAAAATCATGGAGAGGATAAGGATGTTGTCGATGGGCTCAACAATAACTCACCCGGGTTTCCATATAGGTGGAATTCCACAATTAAGTGAACACGGTGATAGCATTGGTCAGACCAAGAGATATAACGGTGTATGCTCGAGGAATCAACCAAGAGTAAGACAACGCTACAAATATCATTGGTTCTGATTTGATTTGATGATAGCCCATACTCAAATCAAAGTTTTGGACAAGACAATAGATTCAACAATTGATCACGGAGATCAATTGAAGAAGATATCATCTATCTTCAATACACATACAAGATATCCCTTTGGAGTGAGCTATGTGGATTAAGCTTTTATCTTCCAACTCTCCAAGTTGTTGCTTAGCGTAACCAACTAGTTCAGGGGTATCCAACACAGATTCTTGGAGAAGGGATGGTTTATAAGAAAACCAACTTGATCACGGACTCAACATAGCGGTTGATACGTCTCAAACGTATCTACTTTTCCAAACACTTTTGATATTGTTTTGACCTCATTCTTGCATGATTTGGACTAAACTAACCCGGACTGACGCTGTTTTCAGCAGAGCTGCCTGTATGTTTTATTTATGTGCAGGAAAACTGATTTTTAACCATCTCAGAAAAATCCACGAAAAATCACGAAAAATCCACGCACCCGAAGAAACAACATACCAGAAGTGGGGCCAGAGGGGGGCCAGGGGGTGCCCAGGCGCCCTGTGGGCGCCCCCCCTAGGCCGCACCGGGGGGGCGCCTGGGTGGGGCCCACGCCCCCTGGTGCCCTACTTTAGCCCGTATTTTTTCCTCTGAGCCAGAAATCACAGATCGGGAGTCCTTTCGCTGTTTCTCGTCGCGGAGCCGCCGCCACCCTCTGTTCTTCTTCGGGAGGGCTAATCTGGAGGCTGATTTGGCCTCCGGAGAGGGGAGATCGTCGCCATCGTCATCATCATCACCACTTCATCATCCCTCCATGACTTCCCCCTTCATGTGTGAGTAATTCCCTTGCTGTAGGCGAAGGGGATGGTAGGGATTGGATGAGTTAGATCATGTAATAGTTCGTTAGATTGTTGGGGGCATGTTGCCTATCATCTAGTATGGTGTTTATCATCTTTGCTACAACTTGTTATTCTTAATGCTTGACACTAGGGCCCGAGTGCCATGATTTCAGATCTGAACCATATGTGTTTGCATGAATATATTTGTGTTCTTGATCCTATCTATGAGTTGTATGCACCTGTTACGGTTCGGAACCGGCGATCCCAAAGGTGACAGCTTGGGACACCAAAGGGGATGGTCCGTAGTTTGAGGATTACATGTATCCATTGAGTTCATTGCTTTGTTCCGGTGCTCTTTGACAGGAGCACCTTAATATCCATTAGTTCCTTTTGGCCCCGTTCGTAGCGGGATGGTAGGACAAAAGATGTTGTGCAAGTTCTTATAGCAAGCACGTACAACTACCTACGGGATACATGCCTAATGTTTGATATTTGCCTAGATGATCATTACTTTTCCGTGTGCCGTGCCCCGAGTTAGAAACTATCTCATCCATGCAACGCCCAACCATCCATCTCCCTAGCCTACAGTATTTTAAACCTTGCTTGTCACTAGTTACCACCTTTGCTATTTACTACTGTTATTTACTTTTGCTGTTTACTTTTACTATTACTATCATCACTATCATATCACTGTTACCACTTATCTTTTGCTGCAAGTTAGTATATTTCAGGTGCGGTTGAATTGACAACTCAACTGTTAAAGCTTATAAATACTCTTTGGCTCCCCGTGTGTCGAATCAATAAATTGGGTTATTCTTACCCACCAAGACTATCTCGATCCCTTACGGTTGAGGGTTATCAAGTACCGTTTTCTGGCGCCGTTGCCGGGGAGCATAGCAATATTTACAAGTCTACTTGAGATATCCTACCTGCTGCACTTTATTTACTATGGGTAAGAAAGGTGACCCCAAGGTTCCGATCTTACGATCCACTACAAGAAGAGGTACTGCTCTGAGCACTAGTGCTACACTTGATTCACCTTCTGTTATGAGTAAGTTTGCCTCACCACCACCACATGATGCTCCTACTGAATCTGTTACTATGTCTGATACTCTTGATGATGCTTCTACTACTTTTGATGATGATATTAGTTCACTTGGTTATGCTCTTGAGAAACAAATTACTGCTGCTGCTGAAAAATATGGAATTGAACTTCCTGTTACTCGTTACCCTATTGGTGAAACTTATGAATTTCCTGAATTGAGTAAACTCCAGGAAAGGCTTCTTGATGATGATTACTATATACTTGATGAAGACTTTTGCAGGGAACTGACAGAGTTTGCTGGCTCTGAACCTGAAGTTATTAAGAAGATATTTGAAAAACACTCTTTGAAAAACAAAACCGTTCCTAATCCTGAGTTTGCTACATCTCCTATATGCATTGATGATCCTGATTTTAATTTCTCTGTTGATCTTTCACTTATACCTATGGTTGAAGCTGACCCCTTTTATGGCAGAGAAAATGATGATGCTATTGCACACCTAACTAAACTCGGTGAGTTAGGTAGCCTGTTTACCACAGATGAGAAGATACGATACTTTTATGTAACCAAGCTTCTTCCTTTCTCGTTGAAGGAAGGTGCTAAAGCATGGTATGATTCACTCCCATGCGGTTCTATTAAGAGTCCTCAGGACCTAGCTCACTCTTTTGTTGATAAATACTTTCCTGCTCATATGCAACATGCTGCTTTACAAAGAATTTATAACTTTAAACAGTTGCAGGATGAGTCCCTCCCTAAAGCTTGGGGGAGGTACTGCAGTTTGATTCGGGCTATACCAGGACATGGAGTTCCTAAGAATGAATTAATTGATATATTCTATGCTGGTTTAACTGATGAATCTAGGTTCTATTTGGACAGTTGTGCTGGATGTGTTTTCAGGAAAAGAACACCGGACGACGCGGAAGAACTAATGGGTAGAATTGCCAAGAATCATGAAGATTGGTCCGTCCCTGAACCACCTCCACCAACAAAGAAGAGGGGCATGTTTGTTCTAAGCCCCGAGGATATGCAAGAAGCAAAGAAGTCTATCAAAGAGAAAGGTATTAAAGCTGAAGACGTGAAGAATCTACCCCCTATTGAGAAGCTGTGTGAGCCTACCACTCACCCTCCTATGGTAGAGGTACACTCTCTTTTAGATTTCAACGAAAGTGACATCCCTCATGGTAAGCCTCCTGATCAATGTTTAGATGAGTTTGATAATTTTATTATGAAACAGAATCATTTTAATGAGAGGATAGAAAGTCAGTTGCATGATAATTCCCTTGCTATCAAAAAGTTGCTTGGTGTTTTAGATAGAACAGTTAATGATGTTCAGTGTCTTGTGAAGCATTTTCATATGGTTCAAACTCAGCTTGATCAAATTTCTAATGTGCAAAGAGATTTGCTTGCTAACAATGCCAAACAAGATAAATTGCACGCTTTTGGGATTAAGACCCGAGGAGGAACTAGTACTCAAGATCCTCTTTATCCAGAGGGACATCCGAAGAGAATCGAGCAAGATTCTCAAATGCAGGAAGAAGAAATTGTTGTCTCTCCAAATAAGAAAAAGAAACATAAAGAGACTGACAATTCTAATGATCCTATTGCAGATGAAGAGCCAGCTATTGATCCCAACAGTGTATCTATCTCCGATGCTGAGACTGAAGACGGTGCTGAACCTGAAGGTAATAATAATGAGAAGAATGATCCACCTGAAGTTCGAGAAGAAGAAGCACCTGACAAACGTAAGAGGTACACTAAAGAGGACTTCATCGCAAGGAAACATGGGAAGGAGAAAGAACCATGGGTACAGAAACCCATGCCCTTTCCAGGTAAGTCCATCAAATCTAAAGAAGAAGAGCATTATAATAAGTTTTGTGAATGGATTAAACCTCTTTTTCTTCAAATACCTTTGACTGATGCTTTTAAGTTACTCCCTTACTCAAAATATATGAAAGATATTGTCACTAACAAAAGAAAAGTTCCTAATGATGCAATATCTACTATGCTTGCTAACTATTCTTTTAGCGGAAAGATTCCCGAGAAGCTCGGTGATCCAGGTATACCCACCATTCCTTGCTCCATAAAGAATAATTATGTCAAAACTGCTTTATGTGATCTTGGAGCAGCAGTGAGTGTTATGCCTCTCTCTCTTTACGAGAGGCTTTGTTTAGAGAAATTAATTCCTACATATATCTCCCTTCAGATGGCTGACAAGTCAACCGCTGTTCCAATAGGTATTTGTGAGGATGTTCCAGTTGAAGTAGCTAATTGTTTAATTCTGACTGATTTTGTTGTGCTTGACATGCCCGAGGATGGGAGCATGTCCATTATTCTTGGTAGACCTTTTCTTAACACCGCATGTGCTATTATTGATTGCAACAAAGGGAAGGTTACCTTTCATGTGAATGATAAAGAACACACGGTATATTTTCCAAAGAAGACCAACAGGAGGCATGCCCTCAACTCTATAGAGAATATCGAGACCGTGAAAATTGGAGAATGGGACTGTCCACTACATGTGCCTGACAAATACAAAACTATCATGGTAGGGACAATGTCCATCAAGGTAAAAGTTCAGTGATTACTTTGTGGGAGGTGATGCTTTTTGCTCTATATATCGCTTGTTTGTTGGTAAGACTTGATCAACCTTACTAATGAACGTGTTATATACGGATAAAAAGTTGAGCTTTCCATGTTTTCATTTTGTTTTTAGTGTTGTCATACCTGCTGTACCAAGTATCTATGTTTTTGAAGCTTTATAATACTACTAACTACTTCAAGTTTTCAGAGAGTTTCGCAGCTTTTTGAACTTCGAAAAATTTTCAACAGTGAAGTTTTCAGAAAAATTCCAGAAAAATTATATTAAAAATTTCCACGATGGGAGAGACCCGAAAAGTCCTGGGGCCAGCCAGGGGGGGGCTGCCAGTGGCCCAGGCGGCCAGCTGGCGCGGCCCAGCCCCTGGCCGCGTCCACAAGGCGCCTGGGGCCCACAAGCCCCCCCTCCAGGTACCTCTTCCTCCTCTCTCTCTCTCTCTCATTTTCCAGAAACCCGAGTTCTGGTCGTGTTCTTCTTGTTCTTGCTGTTCTTGGGGGCGATTCTTCGATCTCTCTCTACAGCCCATCATTTGAGCTGAAATTTTGAGCAAATACTCCCTGGTATGTGACTCCTCCACCCCTCCAATTAGATTTTTGATTGGTGGCCTCATTTGTGAGTATTTAGTAGGTCTTGGTGCTGTAGAGATGAGCTTGCATGCATGTGTAGAAAGTTGTTTTCCAAGTATTGATGCAAGTTTATGCCTTGGGCAAGTGAGTTGAGTAGTTTGCCTTAGCTCACTTTGTTTTAATCCTCGTTTTTGTGAATTGTAATTTTTTTTTTCAGAAATGAGTTTATTAGGAAGGGCAAAAGGATGGCTTGAGAAGAGGAGGCCCGCACACTCCGATCGAGTCACTAGAGCCGCAGCTTCACCATCGACTGCTAGGGTGAGCTATACTGAGGATCATGTGCCCATGGAGTTGTTGGAAGACACAAGTCCAGCACGTGCGATGACATATCCATGTGAGGAATTCATGGAAGCTGCGGGAATCAAGGATGAGTTTTATAACCTTTGTGCTAATGCAGGTTTGACACGGCTCGTCACCAGTCGTGTTACCCAGTATCAAAAACTCACCTCCATTTTCATTAACAGTTTTAGATATAATCCTGAATCAGGTGCTATTGAGTTTAAACGTTATAATGATCTTATCACCATGACTCTGGGAAATTTTTGTGAAGTATTAGGTGTGCCGAACGTTGGGAGAACGGCAAGAATGGGTACGCAGCCCTCCGAGCTGAAAACCGTCATCAACTCTCTCTGCAGCATGGGTACGAGGGATATTCATCGGTCGAAGATCTCCAGTATCTTGTTTCCTCACCTCAGGTATTTTGCATATTATATTGCTAGAGGGGTGTTAGCTTGTGACAACACGAGCAGCATTTCTGCTCTGGATATAGCTATCCTGGCAGCAGCCCTCTCAGGGAGGTCTGATTATAATATTGGTACCTTAATTGCTCGACGCCTTGCTATGAACGGTAACAAGGGGGACTTATATGGTGGCATTTATGCCACGCTTATCTTAGAGCATCTTGGAGGAACCCCACACCCTGATGATACTCCTTTTACTTATTTGAGCTTTGACCTTGCTGCTATGAAAAGGCATAAGTTTGTCACCATGGGTTCTGAGCTTGATAACCTTGTTTATATCTTGCGTTTCGGAACTACCGCGGAACGCGAGATCCGTCTACCTGCACCTCTTTTGTTTGATTATTCTCGCAGGAACGGATGGTCCGTTGATGTTGTCCAGTTCGATGAGTTCGTGGTCCAGCATCAGTTCCATAACCCCATGGAGGGGGTTGTGCCCGACGAGGAGAGGCATGGTGAGATACCACATTTTCAGGATGAGACCACCACCGAGTTTGGTGAAGGGTCTTCCTCTGTTTGGCGCTCGGAACCTTCCTCGTGGGAGACTCCGAGGAGTTCGGTGTACGCGCCATCATCCTTCTACGACCCTTGGTCTCACCACCATACCCCTGGAGCAGGAGGCTCCTGGGGGCAGTAGCTGCTACCAACTTAGGCCAAAAGCCTAAGCTTGAGGGAGTACGTGCCCTTCTCACCTTTTCATTGTATTATCCGCTTTATTCACTTTGATCTTTTCGAAGTTTTTACCCGTTCTTCTTTATTAATCTATATTGCAAAAACAACAAAAAGATTTTCTCTTTCTTTTGCTTTTATTCAACCTTTGAAAAACCCAAAAAAATTTCCTTTCTCTCTTTAGTTTGCTTTGTTTTCAGAGATCAGCTCGAGTCCGTGATGGCGTTTGATTATATTTCCTACGTTCGATCGTGCAAGTGACAAGCAGTAATGATGAAGATCGACTGAAAGGAAGCAACAGGGAAGACCGGTATGAGCTCTTATTGTTTCTACTTTTGTACATATGCCTATACTTATGATCTAGAGACCAGCTAGTAGCGACATAGTGCTATGTTTACAATGCTCTTTCAGTGGTTCATGCTTTCCTTGTGGCTAGTCTCCAATAACTGGAGTACATAATGTGTTATTGAAATGATCTACATGCATTGCATTGTTCCTAGTCTGGCATACTATGGTGGTATTTCCCTTTAGAGAACTTTTGGATTGACTTGGCACATGCTTACACATGTTTAAGACTAAAAAAGGTCTACTTTGCCTTGATGATCTTTGAGTTTTAGAATAGTTATATCACTTTCATGCCCGATTCAATGTTGCTTTGTCGCTCTGCATGATTATGACCGTTATTGCTCTCTAGTTGGTCGCTTCCCAGTCTTTTGCTAAACCTCCACCCGTACTAAGCGGAATAACTGCTTGTGCATCCAAAACCTTTAAAACCTGTTATGCCATATGAGTCCACTATACCTTCCTATACATGGTATTTACCTGCCATTCCTAACGAAGACTTTCGTGTACCATCTCGAAATTAATCAAAAGCATTTCTCTTTTGTGCCTATGTTTTAGCTCATGAGGAAGTAGTAGTTAACTCATGACCTCTTTAAGTTGGACAAGTTTCACCCCTGGGTTGCATGCATAATGTGCGAACCACTAATATGAAAAGGAACTGGCATTGAGTGCGCCCGACTCGAAAAGATAATATAACAAACAAACCCTCCTTCACGCTTTGTTCATGAGAAACCAGAAAACTTTGGCAGTGATAAACAAAGGAGATTAAGAGGATGTGATCGTCCTCATGCGGGTGCCGTTCCTCGAGACTTGTCTAGCTTAAATAGTGATTGAATTATCTGCTAGCATTCGTTGACGAAATATGCACCTCTCAAAACATATTTACTTCTGTTTTCAAAACCAAGAGCTCTGGTACAAGTTTAGTTTTTGTTTCCGATCACGGGTTTTCAACTTTGCCAATAAAAGCCACGGTTCGAGAGTCTCACCTTCTTTCTTCAAAGCACTAACTAGGAGAGCATAATTGTCATTCTGAGTGTAATGTGCATTGTCCCAAAGTATTACATTGTCTTCTGCATATTTGTGATATGATTTATTCTGAAACTCTTAGCTCTAGTCTCCTTTAAAACTCTGGAGGAGCCTCTGCATTTATGTTTTGCTTCACTCATGGAGGCTAGCGAGATACCACCTTAATATGCTCAAGCTATGTGCAATGTGATCTTGTCTTGATTTTTAGTAATATATTGTTTACTCTTGATTATTTGTGACTGGTCACTTGAAAGAAGGATTGCTCCTTGCATTGTTCTCATAAGTACTGTTTCAATACTGGCTAGACTCTTTTCGTAGTACATGATTATATACATCTAATGAAGCAAAAGAGTTTGTCAAAGTTTTCTTTGTCGCGTCCAGTTCGTTGAACTGAATTGCTTGAGGACAAGCAATATGCAAAGCTTGGGGGAGTTGATACGTCTCAAACGTATCTACTTTTCCAAACACTTTTGATATTGTTTTGACCTCATTCTTGCATGATTTGGACTAAACTAACCCGGACTGACGCTGTTTTCAGCAGAGCTGCCTGTATGTTTTATTTATGTGCAGGAAAACGGATTTTTAACCATCTTAGAAAAATCCACGAAAAATCATGAAAAATCCACGCACCCGAAGAAACAACATACCAGAAGTGGGGCCAGAGGGGGGCCAGGGGGTGCCCAGGCGCCCTGTGGGCGCGCCCCCCCTGGGCCGCGCCGGGGGGGGGGGCGCCTGGGTGGGGCCCACGCCCCCTGGTGCCCTACTTTAGCCCGTATTTTTTCCTCCTAGCCAGAAATCACAGATCGGGAGTCCTTTCGCTGTTTCTCGTCGCGGAGCCGCCGCCACCCTCTATTCTTCTTCGGGAGGGCTAATCTGGAGGCTGATTTGGCCTCCGGAGAAGAGAGATCGTCGCCATCGTCATCATCATCACCACTTCATCATCCCTCCATGACTTCCCCCTTCATGTGTGAGTAATTCCCTTGCTGTAGGCGAAGGGGATGGTAGGGATTGGATGAGTTAGATCATGTAATAGTTCGTCAGATTGTTGGGGGCATGTTGCCTATCATCTAGTATGGTGTTTATCATCTTTGCTACAACTTGTTATTCTTAATGCTTGACACTAGGGCCCGAGTGCCATGATTTCAGATCTGAACCATATGTGTTTGCATGAATATATTTGTGTTCTTGATCCTATCTATGAGTTGTATGCACCTGTTACGGTTCGGAACCGGCGATCCCAAAGGTGACAGCTTGGGACACCAAAGGGGATGGTCCGTAGTTTGAGGATTACATGTATCCATTGAGTTCATTGCTTTGTTCCGGTGCTCTTTGACAGGAGCACCTTAATATCCATTAGTTCCTTTTGGCCCCGTTCGTAGCGGGATGGTAGGACAAAAGATGTTGTGCAAGTTCTTATTGCAAGCACGTACAACTACCTACGGGATACATGCCTAATGTTTGATATTTGCCTAGATGATCATTACTTTTCCGTGTGCCGTGCCCCGAGTTAGAAACTATCTCATCCATGCAACGCCCAACCATCCATCTCCCTAGCCTACAGTATTTTAAACCTTGCTTGTCACTAGTTACCACCTTTGCTATTTACTACTGTTATTTACTTCTGCTGTTTACTTTTACTATTACTATCATCACTATCATATCACTGTTACCACTTATCTTTTGCTGCAAGTTAGTATATTTCAGGTGCGGTTGAATTGACAACTCAACTGTTAAAGCTTATAAATACTCTTTGGCTCCCCGTGTGTCGAATCAATAAATTGGGTTATTCTTACCCGCGAAGACTATCTCGATCCCTTACGGTTGAGGGTTATCAGCGGTTAGGTGACAACCTGGTGATACTTCCGAGAAGATATTCGGAAAATCATGAACCACCAATATGTTACTAAGCTCGCAAACAATCTTGCTTTTTAGGGCAAGATGACATGATCACAAGAGTGAGGGATTTATGCAATCCTAACTTATTGATCAAAGAGTGCACCAGAAAAAATGGACTAGGTAGCACGATCAATCTTAGAATGGTGATTTAGTAACCAACACACTAAGAATGAAATTGTTGTCCTTTAACTACCAAGCAACAGGGTTGCTAGGAGTATTGTTTTCACACATCACAATTCACTTGTCGGTATTCCGGTTACCATAACACGGAGACCTAGGAATGAACGAAGATGGTGAGAACTATTACTGTATCAAGATTTCATAGGATGATGTGCAATTCCCATGACATTCTGGACATAAAGATGGTAATATTCCAAGTTAGAACAGATTAGAAGCTGGATTAACATTCTTCATCTGCGGAGTACAACTTCTTTGACCCAATCCTGGACATGGATAAGGTACTGGAGTTTGGTTCTCCTAGTCATTCCAGAATAGAATGGCTTGACAGACCACAAGAGTAAAAGGCATCGATGAACACGAGTGCACAACTACTCCTGACTATCAACTGATAGACGAGGGTCATAATACAACTAGAAAGGAACGACTCAAAGGAACATATAACTTTCCGAGTCGTGGATGCATAGGCTAGTATGTCGAACTTTCAACATATTTCTTCCGGATAACCCATGCAGAAAGTAGAATTGGCAGAGTCACAATATGAATGGAGTACTACTCAAGAGCACTCGGGTTGTGATCTTTTGGTTCAGAAGAACTTCTGCCATGATGGTTCATGGTATTTGGAAGAAGGATATACCACAGACCTCGAGGACTATCACAAGGTTTCTAATATCCTAAAGGAACGAGCAAATACTACCAACATGAAGTAGGTAGAAAGAATCTTGGGTTCAAGAACCCAGGAGTAGAATGCCTACTAACTAAATGGCATCACGGGATGCTTTCGAGAATGATGGCCAGAATCATCACACTATGAATATAAAGCATTGCTAGCTTACTAGGTGATCTTCTAAGACATCTAGGGTCATAATAATAGTTCCAACACATATGTCGAGGCAACATAGTGCCTCAACACACCGACTAGTGTGGTTAATCTGGCCTAAAAGGACATTAAGAACAGGTAGGAATGGTTTGCAAATGCATCAGACTATTTAGAAACCTGGGATGACTCGGACAGCATAACGGCTGCAAATGCTCGAAAATACTTTTGAGATCCAAGCAAAAAGGGTAGCATATCCACTTAACATCATAATGTCAAGGTTCTGAGACCAACAGTTGAACAAACAGATGTAGTAGAAACTGAACTGAGGGTTGAATCCACAATAACGTGATCTTGATAAATGAAATGAGAATCCTAGTTCTTAATCCCCGTAGAATGAAGAAGGTGACTCAGATCAGAAGGTCATAGGGCAAAGGAGTAAAAAGAGCCTTATGTTCTCTTCCACAAACAATTCCCTTAATATAACTAAAGAGTTTCTAGACACGACTTCGACCAGTTTGGCTTACTAATCCTACAGGCAGTCAGGCTCTGATACCAAAGCTGTCGAGACCCCGATCCTAAGCCACACAGGTCTAGCCTGTAACACATCATATCACTTTGCGGCCTCACGCACGGTATCCCCACGGGTGCCACCTTACCTGGCCCGGGACCGTTTGCACATTTTGGCACACGTATATGATAGTGTTGCTAGCATCCATATGACAGAGAACCCGGGCCGACATGACCAGTTATAAACCAAAAGTGGCACTAAATTACAGAGACATGCATACATGACCCAGCAACAAACGTGTCGGTCATCAACGTATGAACCCAAGTCGTAGCAAGCTACAAGGACTTAAAGGAACAACGCATGACATTTCCCTTAAGGGACAGACACAGGAACGAAGAAGGACACATGCCGGCCAGCCTAAGTGTTCCGGAGCAGTAGCAAGCTACCAGGGCTCAGTGGAAGCACTAGGAGACATTTCCCTGTAAGATAGGCTACCAAAGGTAACCAACTAGGTGTCGGATCCCACACATAGCAATACACATTACACGTATGCATAACATGCAAGTATGTGCTGTACAACATGGCATCACAACATAACTCAACAACTCATATAGATAAAGGCCCAGAAGAGCCTTAATAGCATTCATTACAAACATAGGTCACATGACCCAACATACAGAGCATACAGGCAACGTAAGCATAACATGTCTAAGTACAGACAACTACAAATGAAAAAGGCTGAGAAGCCTGACTATCTACAAGACCCTCCCAAGGGTACAAGATCGTAGCTGAGATAACAAGCTAAACATCGAAGTCCACGCGGGATCACTAGCGAGACTGAAGTCTCTCTGCAAAAACATAAATTAAGCAAACGTGAGTACAAAGGTACTCAACAAGACTTACATCAGAACTAGCTACATATGCATCAGTATCAACAAAGGGGTGGTGGAGTTTGACTGCAGCAGGCCAGCTTTGACTCGGTGGCTATCCTAAACTACGACTGCAAGTAACTCTTTTGAGGTGGCGCACACGAGTCCACATATTCACCAATCAATACACCACTATGGATCTGCTCCCGTCTCCCTACGAGAGGGCCATCCATAGTACTCACACTTGTCTTGAGTATTTTAGAGTATCCACTTTCTCTTTTCTATGTACCACATAAGCATCCAAGAAGTACATATCCGCGGACCCGGCTATTCGAATAGATCATGTTAACCCTGCAGGGGTGTACTTCTTCACACACGCTCTCGCCACTTACCGCCATGTACACGTCGTGTATCTCGGCAACCTTCAAGCGGAAGCCTGGCGAGGGTGTCGGCCACGACCTGACTAACCACACAAGTCTCTCGTCCAGGTTTATCGCCTATTCGGGTTCCATCCGTGGGGAGATCCGGCCAGGGTGTCGCTCACAGCCCCAAATGATGTGCGCAGGGTTCCCAAGCCCACCTCGACGGATAGATCTACGCATGGTACACCGTGCCACGGTGCCTAGTCTTCCCCAAGCCCACATGTACCGTGTGCCACTTGGTAGACTACTAACACTACCTACAAACACCAGAAACTAGTTGCAACTCCTGGAGAGAGATCATGTTGATTAATAAGTCGAGAGGGGTCGAGTTACCGGAACCCAATGTGTGGTAGTAGCTTTGTCATTGGACAACTTACACATAACTCAGTTTTTAAGGACGGTTCCGGTGAGACAACCCACCATGTACTCCTACATGGCCTCTCACCGCTACCTTTACCAAATCATGTTCACACACTTAGCTCTCAACAGTAGGACATGTTCACCACATTCCAATTCATCCCCGATGAATCAGACCTGACACAACACTAAGCAATAGCAGGCATAACCAGAAAGCATGAATGAGTAGGCACAACATGGCTCAAACAACTCCTACTCATGCTAGTGGGTTTCAACTATTTACTGTGGCAATGACAGGTCATGCAGAGGAAAGGGTTCAGCTACCGCAGCAAAAGCAGTTCAATCGTTGTTGTCCTAATGCAGTAAAGGAGAGCAGGAGCGAGAGAGTGGGATTGTATCAGAATGAACAAGGGGGTTCTGCTTGCCTGGCACTTCTGAAGCTATTAATAGCTCTTCATCGGTGTCATCGAACTCATCGTCGGAACATCGTCTACTGAGAGGGGACAAACCAACAAACAGAGAAAGAACACAATCAATGCAAAGCAACAATATGATGCATGAATGCGACATGGCAATATGATGTTTATTGAGCTAATGCAACTAGCAACACAATTAAATGAAGTTGGTTTGAACCAAGGTTCAAATTCAAACTCCATATGTGATTATTCAAATGCCATTTATTCAAATTGCCCTAAACAGCAGCCATAAGTTGTTCTAACATGCATGCAAATGCCATAAACAGATTCCTTGGATTTTTCTGATCAATTTTCATATATAAATTATTTTCATCTGAGCTACGGTTGATTTTATATGAATTTTAGAAGTTTAAAGCATTTTCTGGAATTTCTAAACCTTTTCTGATTTATTTAAATTCCAGAAAGGCTTTATTGCGTCAGCACTGCGTCAGGATGAGGTCAGCAGGTCAACTGACCGGCCAGGGTCAAACTTGACGTGTGGGGTCCACACGTCAGTGACACATGGGCTAAATCCGGTCAAAACGAGCGCTGACTGGAGTTTGACTAGGGCTAGGGCCCACTGTCAGTGGCTGTTAAGGTTGGTTAGTGGTGTAATTAGCTCTTAACTAAGCGCAACGTCGGCGGTCACCGGAGTTCGGCCGGCGGCGACCAAAACTGCGACGGCAACTCGCCGGACTTGAGCTACAGGCGGCGGCTGGGCTCACGGAGACCACCAGAAGATAGCCCGCGTTCGTCCGCATCCAACAGAGCGATCGGGAGGCCTTGGGGTTGCCGGAATCGACCGCACCGGTGAGCGGGGCGGCACCGGAGTTCGGACGTCGACGGAAACGAGGCTACGGTGCATTAGGGGAGGAAATGGTGGGTGCAAAATGTTCCTGGGAGTGCACAGAGCTCGCCGAAGGCCTCGGACGTGGGTGGCAGTAGCTGTGGCCGTGGCGGCGACATGTCCGGCGGAGCAAAGCTCTCGGCCGCGGCGGCGGAGCTAGCTAGAGGAACGAATCGGTATGGGAAGAAGGGGGAAACGACCTGGAGGCTCACCGCGATCATGATGGTGCTGACGGCGAGCCCGAAGAAGAACCGGAGCAGTCGGGGCGGCGAGGGGGATCTCCGGCAGCAGAGGAGGAAGGAGATGTTGGGGAGGGCGATTCGGGGCTTCCGGCGTTGATTGGCTCGGTGTAGAAGGCGTAGGCGACGGAGGCGAAGCTCGTGGATGTGCTGGCGAGGCGAGACGGTGGCACTGGCCGCGGTGGCAGCGAGCGCGGCGGCGATGGCGTTCGATGGCTGCGAGAGAGAGAGCACGAGGGGAGAGGAGAAGGACGAGGGGGTGAGGGAGAGAGCCAGAGAGGTGCGTGGCGTCGCCTGGGTGCGTCGGGGAGGGCCGACGGAGCAGGAGGTGGCGGGGAGACGTGGCCGCGGCCGGCTGTGCGCCGGGCACGCAGCTGCTTCGGGGCGAGGGGGAGAAGACGACACGCGAGGGGGTGGGCTGGGCCAGCGGTGCTGGGCCGCAGCTGGGCCAGTATTAAGGCCAGGTAAGTTCTTCTCTCTCTCTTATTTTTGTTTCTGTTATCTATTCTTTTGCCTTTGTTTTGATTTAGTTTAGACACTAAATCATTTGATAAATTCTGATAAAATAGTGGGTGCACAAAGAACTATTCCAGAGACCCTCCATAGTTTTTAGAATTTATTTGGAACTATTTAAAAATATATAGCATTTAAATGGCCCCAATTCAAATACTTATTGATTTAATTCAAAGCCCAAAAATTCCCTAAAAATGTTCAATATTTTTGGTTTGGATCAGAACCCTTGCCAAAATTATCACACATTGATGAAGGCATTTCTCGGTTTATTGAAAAGGATTTTTATTTGAACCTAGTTGAGTTCATTTAGTGCTAGGGTTTGATTAATCCCCATCTCAAGTTAACAAAATTTTAAACATGATGCACAGCCAACCTAGCACTAGGCAGACAGGGATGTGACATGTCATAACTTTATTTAGTGATGAATCCACTACTTTGGAGGATGTTTCAATTGACTATGATAACAAAGTTGCTATCTATGATGATTATGGTGATGACAAGTATGCTATATTGAATAATGATAACCATGAAACTTGTCATCGTGACTTTAATTTTCAATCTCATGATAGTTACATTGTTGAGTTTGCTCCCACAACTATTCATGAGAATTAATTTGCTTATGTGGAGAGTAGCAAAATTTCTATGCTTTTGCATCATGAAAAGAATGATTTTATGTGATGGCTATATTGTTGAATTCAATCATGATGCTACTAAAAATTACTATGAGGGAGGAACATATGCTTGTTGGTATTGCAATAATATCAAGTTTCCTCTCCATGTGTTGAAAATCTTGAAGTTTTGCTTGTTTTGCCTTCCTATGCTAGTTGATTCTTACTCCCATAATTTGTTTTCTCACAAAATCCCTATGCATAGGAATAGGGTTAGACTTAAATGTTCTTTCCAAATGATTGATGATGCTCTCTTGCATGTTTCAATCCTTATCTTTTATGCGAGCATCATTGAACTCTTCATGCCTAGCTAAAAGGCATTAAAGAAAAGCGCTTGTTGGGAGACAACCCAGCACTTATACCTACTATTTTTGTGTGTTCACATGATTATGGTTCTGTAGTAATCATTTTTTATAGATTTTGTTTCAATAAAGTGCCAAGCAAAGCCTTAGGATCATGTTAGGTGTTAGTAGATTTGATCTTGCTGAAAAACAAAAACTTTTGCTCTCATGAAAAAAATTCTCATTTTTAACAAAAGAGTGCTTATTAGTTGAATCTTTTTGAAGAAGATTAATGTACAATTTTTTCACATGGACTTATTTTTCCAAGATTTCTAGAGTTCCAGAAGTATGGTGAACGTTCAGATCATTACAAACTGTTCTGTTTTTGACAGATTTTGTTTTCAATGCATAGTTTGCCTGTTTTCTAGTTTCTAAGGCTTATATTGATCAATATAAACTGTAGAAATGATTTGCTACAGTAGGAACTATGTGAGAACAATTGTGAATCTTGTCTTTGACAGTACCCAAAGTTAATGATTTGTTTTATCATACTAACCCATCTCACGAAGTTTTGTTAAGTTTTATGTGATTGAAGTTTTCAAGTTTTGGGTGAGATGTCGATATGAGGAGAATAAGGAGTGGCAAGACCCTAAGATTGGGTATGCCTAAGGCACCCCAAGGAATTATTCAAGGAATACCCAAGCAACTAAGCTTGGGGATGCCCCGAAAGGCATCCCCTCTTTCGTCTCCAACATTATCGGTAACCTCACTTGGAGCTATGTTTTCATTCGTCACATGATATGTGTTTTTCTTGGAGCATCAATTTATGTTGCTAGGATTTGCTTGCTGTTATTCATTATAATGTTTTGTATCCTTTATTTTAATAAAAGTGTCAAGGATAGCTTTTACCATGCTTATTTTGCAAGTCTACATGTTGTTGTTTAAAAACAGAAAGTTTGTCGCTATTGCAAAAATTCCCGAGAAAAGTCAGAATGTGATAAAATGTTGAAACTTCTTGCAAAATAAGCTCTGATAAATTTCCTACAACATGTAAATAAATTCAAAAAAAATTGAGTTAGGGAAGTATGGATCGCCTTGCATTCTTTACAGTTTGTACTGTTTCGACAGATTGCTGTTATGTTTACGTTGTTTGAATATGTTCGCGTGTTTAATGATTCTATTTAATGATAGGTCTATTAAATATGCAGAGGCGTTTAGTATGAAATGACAACTTATAATTTTAGTGATTTTATTTAATAGAGAATGATAAGGTTTGCATTGATTTATACTAACTTATCTCACGAGTTCTTGTTGAGTTTCATGTGGATGAAGCTTTTGAGATTTAGGAAAACCGTGATATGAGAAGAATTAAGGAGACACAAAAGCTCAACCTTGGGGATGCCCAAGGCACCCCAAGATAATATTTCAAGAAATCTCAAGCATCTATACTTGGGGATGCCCCAATAGGCTTTCCACCTTTCTTCATCAACAATTATCGGTTAGTATCGGTTGATCCTAAGTTTTTGCTTCTTCACATGAAATGTGCTATTCTTGAAATGCCATATTATTTTTTTGCTTGTTGTTTTAATAAAACACTTATATCCGAAAGTTTTGAAATAAAATAGAGCCCCCAAATAGTTGCCAGGGAGGCTAGGTAACCGGCATTCACATCCCGTCAACGAAGCTCTTTTCTGGCGACGTTGCTCTAGTGCTTCACTTATATCTTTTTGAGCACGGTGTGCTTTAAATTTTTTGAAGAAATTATGTCATGCTTAACTTAGATTAATTTGAGAGAAAGAAAAATTATGCTCATGAACTTCGCTTATATTTGTTTGAGCTTATCAAAAGCAACACATGAAAATTAGTCCCAAAGTAATAGATATCCAAGAAGGATATAATAAAAATAAACTTTCATGAAGGTCATTGGAAAAAAATAAACTTGATTCCTCGTAATAGTTTTGGGATATGATGATTTGATATGTGACTCATGTTTATGAGTAAATGTGCTTTAGTAAGAATATTATTGTTAAGGTTTGTGATTCCCTATGCAAGCACGAAAGTCAACAATCATGCAATGAAATTACATCCTACTTGTGGTGCATTATTCGGTGTTAATTATGCTTAATGCTCGCTTATGAGATTAGTTGTTTCTATGTAGGTCGCTTCCCAATCTTTTGCTAGCCTTTATTTTGTACTAAGTAGAAATACTACTTGTGCATCCAAACTCATTAAACCCTCTTTTGCCACATGAGACCACCATACCTACCTATATGCGGTATTCTTTTGCCGTTCTAAGCACATATGTATGTGCCATCTCTAATTTTCAAAATAAATTTCTCTTTTGTGTGCTCGTACCGCTCGCGAGGCGGTGAGGGTTGGCTAATATTTTCCATGCTAGATGTGTTATTCTCACGATGAGTGTTTATTCACTTGTCGTTGCATGAAAGTAAGGAAAAGGTATTAGGGATGCCCAGTCCTGAAATGAAAAAAAAAATGAATTTACTTTATGTTGTCAAATAATAAATTCCTTGGAAAGTGTTGGTATGGAGGGCACCTGTGGATATGGTTAGCCATGGCTTGTGAAATTTTGGTGGAAAAAGGAATAAACTTTATTTTATGTTTGGGAACCGCCTATGATATATCTAGCATGGAAAGTGTTGGGAACTCTAAGTCGTTTTCGTTGGTGGGAAAAGTATGCCACCCAAAATAATTTGATCTCTCAATTTAAGATTTGAGCTCTGGCACCTCTACAAATACCTAATTCCCTCTACGAAGGGCCTTTCTTTTACTTTATGCAATTTTTATTTTGAATTTGAGTTTCCAACTTCTCTTATAAAGCACCAACTAGGAACCACTATGGTTGTACTTGAGTATTCGGTGTAGTTAATATGCTAGTGTGTTTCATTAATGGATCAATGGTTGAGCATGATGGGCTAGGAATAACTATATTAGCATTGATATTTTGAAGACATGGTTGCTTGTTGATATGCTTGAGTATTTAAATCCTATTTCAAAACTAGACTATATCTTTGAACCATATAAAAGTCCAAATGTCGATGCTATAAAGAAAAGAATATGATATAACATGTTAAGAAGCATTGCACATAAAAAATTCCGTTTTTATCATTTACCTACTCCAGGACGAGCAGGAATTAAGCTTGGGGATGCTGATACGTCTCCAACGTATCTATAATTTTTGATTGTTCCATGTTGTTATATTATCATTCTTGGATGTTTTACAATCATTTTATATCATTTTTTGGGACAAACCTATTGACATAATGCCAAGTACTAGTTGCTATTTTTTCTTGTTTTTTACATTGCAGAAAATCATTATGAAACGGAGTCCAAACACCGCAAAACTTTTTGGAGATTTTTGATGGACCAGAACACCCATGATGGGCCAGAGCAGCACCTGGGTGCACCGAGGGGGGCACAACCCGCCAGGGCGCACCATGGTGCCCAGGCGCACCCAGGTGGGTTGTGCCCACCTCGGTGGCCTCCCGCACCCCTTGTCCGCCCTATAAATTCCCAAATAATCCCAAAACCTTCGAAGATGAACCTAGATCAGAAGTTCCGCCGCCGCAAGTCTCTGTAGTCCACGAGATCTAATCTAGAGCCCTTTCTGGCACTCCGCTAGAGGGGGAAACCATCACCGGTGGCCATTTTCATCATCCCGACGACCACCATGATGAGGAGGGAGTAGTCCACCATCGGTGCCGAGGGTTTGTACTAGTAGCTATGTGTTCAATCTCTCTCTCTCTCGTGTTCTTGAGATGCACAATCTTGATGTATCACGGGCTTTGTTAATATAGTCAGCTCATATGGTGTTTTCCCCTCTCTATCTTGTTGTGATGAATTGAGTTTTCCCTTTGAGATTTCTTTGGTTGAATACCTTTATGGATTTGATAACACTTGATATATGTCTTACAATGGAATACTCGTGGTGACAATGGGGTATCGTATCGATTCACTTGATATATGTTTTGGCACTCAACATGCGGATTCTGGAGGTGACATTGGGGTAATCTATACATAGGGGTTGATGCACGTTCTTGTCTAGGTATCTCCGGTAAAAATCTTGGGGCACACTTTGAGGTTCTTTGTGGTGGATTGAGTATTATGAACCTTAATTTGTTTCGGTGTTATTTTAGTACGCACTCTTGATAGATCGATCAAAAGAATAACTTGCGTTATTTTAGTACGAACTCTTGATAAATCGATCAGAAAGAATAACTTTGTGTTATTTTAGTACGAACTCTTGGATAGATCGATCGGAAAGAATAGATACAAACAATCCCTTCTTATGTTCTCTGCTAGATAGGAACTTTGGAGTGATTCTTCATCGCACTTTGAGGGGTGGTTATATGATCCAATTATATTAGCACTGTTGGGAGATTGTACTAGTGAAAGTAAGGACCCTAGGCCTCATTTCAAGCATTGCAATACCGTTTATGCTCACTTTTGTTACTTTCTACCTTGCTGTTTTTTATTGTTACTATTACAAAAATCAATATCTACTATCTATATTACACTTGTATCACCATCTCTTTGCTGAACTAGTGCACCTATACAATTTCCCATTGTATGTGGTGTGTTGGGGACACAAGAGGCTTTTTATTATTTGGTTGCAGGGTTGTTTGAGAGAGACCATCTTCATCCTACACCTCCCACAGATTGATAAACCTTAGGTCATCCACTTGAGGGAAATTTGCTACTGTCCTACAAAACTCTGCGCTTGGAGGCCCAACACAAGTCAACAAGAACAAGTTGTGTAGTATACATCAGGCACCCGCCTATCCGTCCCCTGGCTCCCTAGTCGGTGGCACAATGCAATCCTCTCCCACCCATATTGACAGCAAACCCTCGTCCGCCTCTGCGCGTCACCATCGCCGCCCATTTGCTGGTGCCTCTGCCAGTAGCCAGTGCCAACACACCTCCCCCCAACAGCACCACCTCCCACGTCGCCGTCACCACCGTCTCCCCGGTGCCAACACGAGTTGGAAGCCGCCTCGCGGCCCTGGCCAGCTCATTCGTCCTGACGCCGGCATGCTCATGGGATGCTGGCATGCTCGTGCGACGCCTCCAGGCCAGCCACCTAGTCCAAGGGAAGGCGCGCGTCCCTTCACCGGACAGCTCCTTTGTCGACGCCCGCATGTTGTTTGACAGTTTGCCAAGGTACAAAGTGGACTCAACGGTCCAGTTCTTTTTTCACAATTTCCTTTGCGACTCCGATGGTTCCTCGTCCAATGATGAGGAGGAGATCTTGGCTGTCGTGGTGGTCCATCACCACCTTAATAGCCAGCGTCCATTGTTCCATGGCTCTATCCTGGGGCACCTTCCGGCATTGAATCTGTAACATCCCAAATTTTCAATTTGGAATGTTATACATAGATCATATCTGCATTGCATGTTTTTGCATTTTTGTTCGTCGAGTTCCTCGAAATTCTAAGCAACTCAAGGACCTACGGAGAGAGTTGGGAATTTTACCGTTTTTGTATTTGAGTTCGCTCGAATACCGGTACGAGGACAGTGTGATTCTAATTATTTTTCTCTCCTAAAAATATTTCTAAATACAAAACATGAGCGTAGATAATATGACTTCTCCAAAATATCAGAAATATTGGAGGAAAAATGTTAAAATCACTTTTGGTATTTTTCTGGATTTATTTGCGGATTTATTTGCCTAGGAAAAATGCGCGTTTTTCAAAATATCATTTAGGTCCGGTAAAAATGTTCACTTTGTTCTAAATATTATTAGAGGACGGCGAAAATTTATTTCGGGAATTTTGGAGTCCGTTTGGTATTTCTTTCGTTAGTTTTTCTGCGCCGGGACTCTTTTAAAAAAACGAACCGACTTAGGATTCGTGTAGGAGTAGGACTGTGGGCTTTATAAGCCAGCGCCCCGGCCTGTTTCGCCCCAGCCCGCAGCCGCCCCTGCCCTAACCCTAGCCAGCCGCCGTCGCCGTCGCCGGCGCCGCCGCCGCCAGCCGCGCCGCGCGCCGCACGCCGCCCCGCCGCTTCCACCGCCGCGCCTCACGCCGCCCGCGCCGCGCCACCGCCGCCCCGCCGTCGGAGCCGCCGGACCCCGACGCCGCCCCGCCCGCCGGAGTCGCCGGACCCCGCCGCCGTCACCGAGGTAGACCCCGCCGCCGCTATCGGTTTTTTCAAAAGACCGATCGTTTTTTTAGGAAAACCATAGATCTGTTTTTTTATTTCTAATAGATCGGTTCGGTTTTTCCGTCGGTTTAGTTATTTAGCGGACGTTCGTCCGTACGTTCGTTTTAACGAACGGTTTTTGTTAGTTAGCCGCAGACAGCGAACGTTCGTTTGTTAGCCTCTTCGTCGTTTTTCTTTTTCGGGGTATTTATCCGCGGTTATTTCGATCGAGATTTCTGCCCTGATCTTGTTTTTCGTTTTTCTTTTCGCTCGGGAGTCGGAATCAGGTGATTCAAAATCCCAGATCTTCGTCTCGAAGCCCTCTTTACGTTTAATAAACTTGAACAAAGTTTTGGCTACTGTAAAAATTGACTTTAGGCCAACTAGTAAACTGGAGCTCGTTTCTTTTGCAGTTTGAGTTTCTTTGCTTCTTCGAGTTGATTGTTTTTGCAAACCGAAGTTCTTAAGTTGAACTTTTTGGTTAGATCTCTTATTTGAGTTTTACCCGTGCATTAGTTAAGTACTTATTGTATGCTTGTTTGATTGCGATAGAGTACCCGGAGTGCGCCGCTTGCTACTTTGAGTCTCTAGGTTTTGCGGATCATCAGCAAGGCAAGTAACACTTTGATCATACTTTCCAATTATCCAGTTTTCATTGCATTAGTCAAACCCCCACACATTGCATGAGTAGGATCAATTAACTTGTGGGATTGGGAAGTAGATTGAGGTAGTACCTATTACCTGCATTACATTGAAACCTTTGGGAGTTACTTCTATGTTTGTTGTTAGGACATGCTATGCTCGTAGACGTGGATTGGGTGAGTGAGATCCATGACAGATGTGAGTTTGTTAATTAATGGTTCAACTTAAGGTGGCAACATTAATACACACCTGGGTGGATTGAGGCACCTGGGTATTCCAGCGATTGCTGTTTTTTTATGGACCGCCACCCAGGCTCAAAGGGATCATGAGATCATTCATACTAGAAACTTCCGTGTGCAGCCACAATGCTATTATGGGCTCTAGCATAGTATGAGTAAGTCGTGCGAACTCTTACAGTGGTGGACTAGCAGATGTAGGGGATGTAGGTTGGTACGGTCCGCCCGATCATAAGGTGCTAGCGCTTCTGAAAGACTATGTCTCGGTCATCCGTTTCTCAAACACCATGCAGTGCGAGAAACCAAATGGAGGCGATCGAGTCTTGTGGGAAAAGTGCACAAACCTCTGCAGAGTGTACAAACTAATCATGATTAGCCGTGTCCCCGGTTATGGACGTCTTGAGTATCTAGTACTTAGATTTTCATGTGCATCTCAACATGTTACTCTAATTTAATATTGTTGGGTTTAATGATGAACTTTAATTGGGGTTGAGAGGATGTCTATCTTCTCAACGATGTTTCAACTACCATGATAGTTACTTAAAATCTATTTCTTTGAAGTAGGGAAAAATTGGCTTTACGCAAAAACTTAACCATAGAGCTTTCCACCAGCCATATTGCATATAGTATAGCTTTACTTTCATTGCATTCTCTTGTGTTACCTTGCGAGCATATTCCATGTGCTGACCCGTTTTCGGGCTGCAACGTTTCATGTTGCAGACTTTTCAGACGATGAGTAAGATGCCCTTTTAGGTCGTGGTTCTATACTCAGTGATGCCGCTGGAGTTGATGGACTCACTTATCTTCCAAGCCTTCCGCTGTTATCGTGTTAGATGGCCTTCAGCCATATTATTTGTAATAAATTCATCGTTGGACTATCGATGTAATAAGTGTGTGATTGCTACTCTAATATAAATCCTTCAAGTACTGTGTGTGTCAGCATTACTGATCCAGGGATGACACTAATGCACAGAGATCAGACTGTTTGAGGTCTGGTCGCTACAAGATGGTACCAGAGCACACGCTGACTGTAGGACACGACCACTAAGACAAGCCCTAGAGCACAATTCACTCTTCTCTTTTCTGACTCCTCATCTTTTCTACTCTTTAGGATGGTGGAAGCAAAGCACAAGTTCATGCAACCGGATGATGATACACCCTTTGGACGACACCTGAAGGAAGTCACAAGATATCTCAACATTGGAATACCAAGCTTCACCGAAACCTACAATGCACTCTACCTGAGGAGGAGCGTTGGTTGATTCAAGCTCATGTTCCAGGAAGGACGTTCGCACCCGTCACCTCACTCATAGCATTTTCCTTTAATGCGCCTACATGGAGCCTAGGAAGGAGCATGGCAGCCCACATTGCTATGGGAAGGATTGGAGAAGTCTACAAGCAGGAGCTAAAGGACACTATCTACCAGATTTGTGGACGCCGAGATTTGAATTGGGATATGACCAGCACCCGGAAGGATAGGTCCATTGCAGCATTCATCCAGGAATTGAACCACCACATTCGTCGCCAGGAGCACCAGATGTGTGCAGGGATGATAGATTTGAAGAAAGCCCTAAATGGGAATTTGGAGCTAGAGGAAGAACTCAAGTCTACACGCGACAGATATGAGGAGGAGATGAAGATACTTGTGGAGAAGAATGATGATTTGACCCGGAAGTTAGGGATACTCATGGGAGAAGAAGACGAGGAAGAAGAACCCGAGGAGATACCATCGGAAGACTATATCATCATAGATGACACGGATTCGGAAGCTGAGGATAGCAAGGATGAAGCCTATGAAGATGAAGCTGGAGCAGATATTATGGAATCCTCTGCCGATCAATATTTTTAGATGACCACCCTGTGACTAGTAGTTTACCTCCATATATTAGATTTAGAGCACCTTTGTAACGATCGTTAGATTTGTAAGACCTTGTTTGAAATTGATTGGTGTGATATGATTGTGTGTTTGTCTCATGTGCATATGGGTAGTGATTTTCCCTTAGACCTCCTTTCTATTCTAATCTCTTCCCTCTACACCCATCAGATGCCTCCAAGACGTGAATTCGAGTTTCCCCCTGAGCTCACCCAGTTGATCCAGCAACAGAACACCCTGATGCAACTTCTTGTCCAGAACACTTAGAACAACCAGAACAACAACAACAACCCTCCACCACCACCACCTGTGGACAACCTGACACGTTTCTTAAGGTTGCAACCACCCGTGTTTGCTAGCAGCATCGAACCAATTGTGGCTGATGACTGGCTATGCAAGATTGGAAGGGATTTGACCACCGCCAATTGCTCGGATGCTGAGAAGGTGCGATTTGCCGCACACCAGTTGTCTGGACCAGCCGCAGCATGGTGGGAGAACTACACAGCCACTTACCCCGTAACCAATGTGACTTGGGATCAGTTTCAGCAAGCTTTTCGTACGGCCCACGTCTCAACTGGAGCAATGAGTATGAAGAAGCAGGAGTTTCGCAATTTGCGCCAAGGGAATCGTACTGTGGCTCAGTACGTGGATGAGTTTAGTACCCTATCTCGTTATGCCCCAGATGATGTGGCCACAGATGCCAAGAAGCAGGAGAGATTCATGGAAGGGCTGAATGATGAGATGAGTGTACAGTTGATGGTGGCAACTTTCAATAACTACCAGGAGTTGGTTGACCGTGCCCTAATGATTGATAGGAAGCATCAACAGATTGAGAGTCGCAAGAGGAAGTATGGGCAAGGAAAGTATAACTCTGGAGCTCAACAGAAGCCCGATTTTACCCCTAAAGTGGTAGGACAGTTTCAGCATACCCATGGAGGAGGTAGCTCGCACAATCACAATGGCACCAAGAACGGCAATGGAAATGGGAATTGAGACAATGGAAACCAGAACCGCCCTACGCTGTCCACACACACCAAGAGGGATTTCAGTCATGTCACTTGTTACAAGTGCGGGAAGAATGGACATTATGCCAATGAATGCCCAGAAGTTAAGAATGGAAACGGCAATGGAAGCGCCGGGAAGAAGCCCAACCCGTTCAACAAAGGACAAGTGAATCACGTGACTGTGGAGGAGGTAGAGGAGCAACCAGATGTAGTTATAGGTAAGTTCTTAGTTAAGTCCTTTACTGCACTCGTTCTTTTCGATACTGGTGCATCACATTCATACATTTCAAGGGGATTCGTGGATAAGTATAAGCTGCCGACCCAAGCCCTTAGATCGCCCATGTTAGTAACCTCACCAGGAGCGGAGTATATGGCTAGGTCATGGTGTGATCAGTTGCCCCTAAGGATTGGTAACTACATTTTCCCTTCGGACCTAATAGTATTGGAATCTCAAGGACTGGATGTGATATTAGGCATGGATTGGTTATCTAAGTATGAAGGGAATATTGAATGTGCCAGTAAGACCATTTTGCTTACCACGCCGGAAGGAAGAAGGATCAAGTATGTATCCCGGCATGAGTCAAAAAGGAGTAGGTTAAATTCCTTGTCAGGAGTTGTTCAGGAGGAAGTGCTAGTAGTGAAGGATTATCCGGATGTGTTTCCAGAGGAGTTACCTGGCATGCGACCGGATAGAGATATAGAGTTTTTGATTGAACTTTTGCCAGGCACCGGGCCAATTTCTAAGATACCATATAGGATGCCCGCAAAGGATTTGGAGGAAATTAAGAAGCAGATTAAGGAGTTACTGGATAAAGGATTCATATGCCCAAGTTCTTCGCCTTGGGGTTCGCCAGTACTTCTAGTGGAGAAGAAGGATGGATCGTTAAGAATGGTTGTTGATTACCGAGGATTGAATGAAGTAACGATCAAGAACAAGTACCCACTGCCAATGATCAATGATCTGTTCGATAAATTGCAAGGAGCTAAGGTATTTTCCAAGATCGATCTACGATCAGGGTACCATCAACTGATGATCCGAGAGCAGGATATACCTAAGACGGCCTTTACCACTAAGTATGGGTTGTATGAGTATACCGTTATGTCGTTTGTCTGACGAATGCACCGGCATACTTTATGAACCTGATGAACAAAGTGTTTATGGAGTATTTGGATAAGTTCGTCGTAGTGTTCATAGATGATATATTGATCTTCTCGAAGGATGAAGAGGAGCATGTAGAGCATTTGCGTTTGGTATTGGAGAAGCTCACAGAACATCAGTTATATGCCAAGTTTAGCAAATGTGAGTTTTGGTTGAAGGAAGTCGGATTCCTCGCACATGTTATATCCGGAGAAGGAATAGCAGTAGATCCCGCTAAGGTGGACATTGTGACCAATTGGGAAGCACCGACGACAGTTGGAGAGATCCGGAGTTTTCTTGGACTCGCAGGATACTACCGGAGATTTATCGAGAATTTCTCAAAGATTGCAAAACCAATGACCGAGTTGTTAAAGAAGGATACGAAGTTCAGTTGGACCAAAGAATGTGAGGCCAGTTTCCAGGAATTGAAGAAAAGGTTGGTCTCATCCCCTGTGTTGATTCTGCCAGATCAACATAAGGATTATGAGGTGTACTGCGACGCTTCACGTCGAGGATTTGGAGCTGTTCTTATGCAGGAAGGAATAGTTGTTTCGTATGCTTCACGACAACTGAAACTTCATGAGATGAACTATGCCACCCACGATTTGGAATTAGCAGCCGTAGTGCATACATTGAAGACGTGGAGACATTTTCTTATTGGAAACCATTGTGAAGTATATACGGATCACAAGAGCTTGAAGTATATATTCACTCAGAAGGAGCTGAATCTTAGGCAAAGGAGATGGCTGGAACTCATTAAGTATTATGACATGAGATTGCATTATCTTCCCGGGAAGGCTAACGTAGTAGCTGATGCGCTAAGCCGTAAGAGCCATGTCAATACCTTAATGATGGAAGAATTTCCAAAGGAGTTAGCCGAGGACCTACGAGTACTACGTATAGAGATAGTTCCGAGAGGCTATGTAGCAACACTAGAAATCCAGTCTACCCTGATGGATAAAATCAGAGAAGCTCAGAAAGCTGACAAGGAGGTTGCCTCTATAAAGGAGAGGATGAGCAAAGGAAAAGCTAAAGGATTTCGTGAGGATGAACACGACACCCTATGGTTTGAGGATCGAATCTATGTGCCCAATGACCCGGAGATCAGGAAGTTGATTTTACAGGAGGCCCATGATTCACCATACTCGATTCACCCAGGAAATACTAAGATGTATGTGGATTTGAAGGATATTTTCTGGTGGACCGGTATGAAGAAGGATATTGCGGAGTATGTAGCAGTTTGTGACGTATGTCAGAGAGTGAAGGCAGAACATCAGAAGCAAGTAGGACTGTTACAACCTATGCCAATACCCGAATGGAAGTGGGAGAAGCTTGGCATGGATTTTATCACCGGATTGCCCAGGACCAAAGCAGGATATGATTCAATCTGGGTAGTAGTAGATCGATTGACGAAGGTAGCCCACTTTATTCCTGTGAAAACCACATATACCAGTGCAAAGTTGGCTAAGATATACATGACCAGAATTGTATGTCTGCATGGAGTTCCGAGGAGCATCGTATCAAATAGAGGAACCCAGTTTACATCAAAGTTCTGGAATCAGTTACACGAAACTTTAGGTACCAAGCTAGACTTTAGCACATCATTTCACCCGCAGACAGATGGACAGACTGAAAGAGTCAATCAGATTTTGGAGGATATGCTAAGAGCCTATGCATTAGATTATGGATCTAGTTGGGATGACAACTTTCCTTACGCAGAGTTCTCATACAACAACAGTTACCAGGCCAGTTTGAAGATGGCACCGTTCGAGGCATTGTATGGAAGGAGATGCCGAACACCGTTGTCATGGGACGAAGTTGGAGACCGACAGTTGTTCGGACCAGACTTAATCAAAGAGTCTGAGGAGAAGGTGAAGTTGATCCGAGATAGACTGAAGGTAGCTCAGTCCAGGCAGAAGAGTTATGCAGACTCGAAGCGCAAGGAGATAACCTATGAGATCGGAGATAGAGCGTACTTGAGAGTATCGCCTCTACGAGGAGTTAAACGTTTCGGAGTTAAAGGGAAGTTAGCCCGGAGATTTGTGGGACCTTACCGTGTTTTGGAACGCATGGGAGAGGTTGCCTACAAGTTGGAATTGCCCGAAGGATTGTCAGGAGTGCATGACGTGTTTCACGTATCACAGCTTAAGAAGTGCCACGCGGAGATGGTCGATATACCGCTTAGAGACACCGTACCCCTGGAAGCCATTCAACTGGACAATGATCTGACCTACGAGGAGAAGCCTGTCAAGATTCTCGAATTTTCGGGCAGAGTTACTCGCAGAAAGGTTATCAAGTTTTGCAAAGTTCAGTGGAGTCACCACACCGAGGAAGAAGCCACCTGGGAGCGAGAAGATGATCTACGCAAGGACCACCCACACCTGTTCTCTAGACAAGTCGAATCTCGAGGGCGAGATTCATTCTAAGGGGGGTAGGTTTGTAATATCCCAAATTTTCAATTTGGAATGTTATACATAGATCATATCTGCATTGCATGTTTTTGCATTTTGTTCGTGGAGTTCCTCGAAATTCTAAGCAACTCAAGGACACACATAGAGAGTTGGGAATTTTACCGTTTTTGTATTTGAGTTCGCTCGAATACCGGTACGAGGACATTGTGATTCTAATTATTTTTCTCTCCTAAAAATATTTCTAAATACAAAATATGAGTGGAGATAATATGACTTCTCCAAAATAACAGAAACATTGGAGGAAAAAAAATGTTAAAATCACTTTTGGTATTTTTCTGGATTTATTTGCATAGGAAAAATGCGCGTTTTTCAAAATTGCATTTCGGTCCGGGAACAATGTTCACTTTGTCCTAAATATTATTAGAGGACGGTGAAAATTTATTTCGGGAATTTTGGAGTCCGTTTGGTATTTCTTTCGTTAGTTTTTCTGCGCTGGGACTCTTTTAAAGAAAAAAACGAACCGACTTAGGATTCGTGTAGGAGTAGGACTGTGGGCTTTATAAGCCAGCGCCCCGGCCCGTTTCGCCCCAGCCCCCAGCCGCCCCTGCCCTAACCCTAGTCAGCCGCCGCCGCCGCCGCCGCCGCGCGCCGCACCCCGCCTCCCCGCGCCGCACGCCGCCCCGCCGCTGCCACCGCCGCGCCACCGCCGCCCCGTCGCCGGAGCCGCGGGACCCCGCCGCCGGAGCCGCCGGACCCCGCCGCCGCCCCGCCCGCCGGAGTCGCCGGACCCCGCCGCCGTCACCGAGGTAGACCCCGCCGCCGCCATCGGTTTTTTTTTCAAAAGACAGGTCGTTTTTTTAGGAAAACCCTAGATCTATTTTTTTATTTAGAATAGATCGGTTCGGTTTTTCCGTCGGTTTAGTTATTTAGCGGACATTCGTCCGTACGTTCGTTTTAACGAACGGTTTTCGTTAGTTAGCCGCAGACAGCGAACGTTCGTTTGTTAGCTTGTTCGTCGTTTTTCTTTTTCGGGGTATTTATCCGCGGTTATTTCGATCGCGATTTCTGCCCTGATCTTGTTTTCCGTTTTTCGTTTTGCTCGGGAGTCGGAATCATGTGATTCAAAATCCCAGATCTTCGTCTCGAAGCCCTATTTACGTTTAATCAACTTGAACAAAGTTTTGGCTACTTTAAAATTTTACTTTAGGCCAACTAGTAAACCGGAGCTCGTTTCTTTTGCAGTTTGAGTTTTGTTGCTTCTTTCGAGTTGATTCTTTTTGCAAACCGGAGTTCTTAAGTTGAACTTTCTGGTTAGATCTCTTATTTGAGGTTTACCCGTGCATTAGATAAGTACTTATTGTATGCTTGTTTGATTGCGATAGAGTACCCAGAGTGCGCCGCTTGCTACTTTGAGTCTCTAGGTTTTGCGGATCATCAGCAAGGCAAGTAACACTTTGATCATACTTTCCAATTACCCAGTTTTCATTGCATTAGTCAAACCCTCACACATTGCATGAGTAGGATCAATTAACTTGTGGGATTGGGAAGTAGATTGAGGTAGTACCTTGTCGGCGTACTAAAGTAGGGGTACCTTAGTATCCCGAACTTGTGCACGGGCAGTTGCAGCGTCCCGCGGCAAGGCTTGCCAGGCGACCGCCAAGATCCTCCGTGGTTCCCTTGGAGCCATTCAAGAACAAAGTATCCAAGTCCAGAAGACAAGACCCCGGCAAGAGGAGCTTGCCGGGAAGGCCACTCAAGGCACAAAACCACTCAAGGCACAAGACCCTGGCAAGAGGAGCTTGCCGGGAAGGCCAATCAAGGCATCTCAAGGAACTTGCCGCGATGCGCCACGCGTCCCGGTAAGGCCCGGTGAGCGACAAGCTCCCGGAAGCGACAAGATAGCGATTGCGGCAAGGCGCTTGCCGCGGCAAGCTTCCACTCAGTACCCGCGCTCCAGCACATCCACCCACGTGTCGCCCTGGGACCATCCCCGGCGTACGTGGCGGAAGGCTGTGCAGCCTGGGGTACACGGTGGCAAGCAGCGATGACAAGGCTACCGTCGTGGCGGACGGTGGCGCCCCTGACGGCCACTTTTTGCACTGTTTGGGCGACGGCGACGGGCATTTAATGCCCTTGTCCCCTGCCGTCAGGGTTAGGTATGGAACACTGTACAAACACTGTTCCAACTACCACTCTTTTTACATTTCTACCCCCATCTGTGTTGCCACCTGTCGGTGACCCCTTTAACCTATAAAAAGAGGCCCATGCGCAACATAGAAGGGGTTCCGAACATCGATCATTCCCACGCTCGGTCTTGCTAGCGGTTAGAGTGTACTATGGCTCTCCTCGCTCCCGAGCAAGAACGCAATACAAACCAAAGCAGGAGTAGGGTTTTACGCATCCGTGCGGCCCGAACCTGGGTAAACTGCTCGTGTGCTCGCCTTGATCTGCTCTTTGTGCATCCTCCGCCCCCTTGCCGTACCGAAAATGGGCTCCGGTCCCATAGGTGTTCGTGGGCGATCAGTTTCCCCGACATCTTTGGCGCGCCAGGTAGGGGGTTGCGTCGAGTTTGTGTGAATCTGATCCGGCCGGCACGCGAGCTAGATCTTCATCAACATCTTCATCAACATGCCGCCGAAGAAGAAAGCTTCGGAGGCGGCAGGTCCGTCCGCGTCGATCCCACCACCGCCGGAGCCAACAGCCGGTGGGGTAGACGCCAGCGGAAGAACGGACGTCGACGAGGGAACTCACGACGCCGCCAAGTCCAAGGACAAGGCGGACGACCGGGCGCATTCCAAGACCTCGGCGTCCGTGCATGCACCGCGCCCATCTCAGGAGGCGCGGGGCCGGCAGCGTCATGGTACTCACGGTACCATACGCTTGCTGAATCAAGATCAAGCTGGCGGATCTCGGGACGCTCAAGGCCAGGATGCACACCAGCATGCCGGCACCTGCAAGGCACGGTCGCCGGGACGGGAAACTGCTCCTTCTAACGTAGTTAGAAGTCTGAGCATATCCCGCTCCTCGCACCGTTCGCCACCGCTACCCGCCACTCCAGCAGAAGCTCTGGCACGAGCTCAACTGCTCCTCAACTTCCCTCCAGCGGCAGACAAGGCCGACGACTGGAGGGCCACCATTCAGAGCCTCATCGCCTTCGCCAACGGCGACACTCCGCAGCAGCCAAGTACATCGCGGCCGCGGCAGGTCAGCCAGGCGCGGGCCGATGGCGACAAGACCAACGGGGTGCAACCATCGTGCACTCTCCGCCCCGAAGGCCAAGATCGCCGACTCGCCGGATCAACCTCGACAGCGACTCCACCGCGTCGTCAGATCCACGGGCTCGCCGCGATCAGCGCTAAGTTCTTCAAGATCGGCAACAAGAAGACGCTCGAACTCGCATCGAGCGCCGAAGAGAAGCGCGACGTCAATCGGACCAGCGCGCTGGGCCCACTGTCGACATGCAAGCGCCAGGGGGACCAGGCGACTTGCCGTACACGGTAGGTTGTCCTGCGTTCACCCGTGAGCTCGGCAAGTCCAGTGGCCCAACATGAAAAACTTCAAGCCAGACGTGCCGGAGAAGTACGACGGCAAGACGCACCCGTCGGAGTTCCTCAGCATCTACACCATCGCGGTGCAAGCTGCTGGGGGACGGGACGACAAGATTCTCGCTAACTACTTCCCTCTGGTGCTCAAACCCAACGTCAGGTCCTGGCTCATGCATTTGCCGGACAACTCCATTTCTTCTTGGGCTGACCTGTGCCATCAGTTTGTCGGCGCCTTCACAGGCGGCCACAAGCCTCATGGCCAGGAAAGTGACCTTCATTTGCTCGCTCAGAAGGAAGGAGAGCCCCTGCGCAAGTACATCCAAAGATTCAGCCATGTCCAACACAACATCCCAGACGTCCACCCTGCCGTGGTTATCAGCGCATTCCACCAGAACGTGCGTAACCGCAGGATGAGGGAGGAGATGGCGATGTGCAAGATCAGGGACGTCAGCGAGCTGTACGCCCAGGCCGACAAGTGCGCGCGTGCTGAAGAGGGGAGGAAACTCCCCGGCGAGGATACTGGAGCAGGAGGATCTGACGGCGAAGATGCCGCCCCGGCAAAGAAAAACCGGCGGCGGAACAACAGGAAGAAGAAGAACAAGGAAGTGCTAGTCGTCGAGCAGTCTGGCAAGGAGGCTGGCGCCAAGAAAGCCCAAGTTGGTAGCTCCAGCAAGGAGACTGCCGCATGCACCAACTGCCAGGCTGTGGCTGCCGCCGACAAGCAGGACGGCACCGACAAGCAGTATTGTAAGATCCACCGCACCAAGGGCCACGATCTCCAGAACTGCAAGAAGGTCGAGTATCTCGTCAAGCATCAAAAGGCTGAGTACGAGCGACGTGACAAAGAGAAGGCCCAAGGAGGTGGTGAAGGGTCCGGCAAGAAGCGGCCCTTCAACGGCCGGGGAGGACGCCGCGGCAAGGCCAAGCAGGGGCAAGGAGACAGACCTCCCCGCGGCCGCGACAAGGATGAAGATGAAGACAAGGATGAGGACATGGATGATGGTGAGACCAGCGGGCAGGAGTTTCAGAAAGCCACAGAAGTTTTGTGCGTTGACGGTGGTGCTTCTCTGCACACTTCACACCGCCAACTCAAACAGTGGGTGCGAGAAGTCAATGCAGTAGAACCACCTGTCGAATCACGCAAACTCCTGAAATGGTCCAGCACGCCTATCATCTTTGACATTGAGGAGCACCCTGATCGCACAACTGCGGTCGGGTGCTTGCCGATGTTGGTCTCACCAACCATCCGCAATCTCAAAGTCACAAAGATGTTTGTTGACGGCGGGGCCGGCTTGAACCTGATCTCCTCCGCTGTGCTCCACAAACTCCAAATCCCTGACAGCGAGCTCGAGGAAACTGGCACGTTCCAAACCCGGGAAGGAGCAAGCCGAAGGGAAAGATCACGCTGCCAGTGACATTTGAGGGCGAGCTGAACTTCAGGACTGAGAGGGTCACTTTTGACGTTGCCAATTTCCCATTGCCTTACAATGGGATACTTGGCCGTCCAGCACTCGCCAAGTTCATGGCAGCCTCTCATTATGCCTACAATATGCTCAAGATGCCAGGCCAGATAAGCGTCATCTCTATCCCTGGCGACAAGAAAGATGCCCTTATCTGCGTCGACAAGATTTACCGGGAAGCAGCAGCCGCAGCAGATCGCAAGACTCTTGCCGCTGAAGCTCCCGAGGGGAAGGAGAAGACCAAGTCCGGCAAGAGCTCTGGGGCCCACTCCGGAAAACGCACCTCCTCGGAGTGCTGCGCTGCCGTCGAGGACGCACCATCGAGCTCCACCGGCAAGTGTAAGAAGACGATGGCAGCTCCGTCGGAGACCAAGAAGGTGTCCGCCAAGGAGGACGGCACTGGTGGTACTTTCATCATCAGTGACACGTTCGACCCCAAATAGGAAAGCGCGCTCGTTGCTTTCCTACGGGCGAATATCGACGTGTTTGCATGGCAACCGTCTGACATCCCCGGTGTTCCCAGGAAAGTGATTGAGCATAAGCTTGCCGTTTGTCCTCATGCGCGGCCCGTCAAGCAAAAAGTTAGGAAACAAGCAGTAGAGCGCCAAGAGTTCATAGCAGAAGAAATCAAGAAACTGGAAGCAGCAGGCCTTGTCAGAGGAGTGCTCCTTCCGACGTGGCTGGCCAATCCTGTAGTCGTGCGTAAGGCAAATGGGAAATGGAGGCTTTGTATCGAATTCACTGATGTGAATAAAGCTTGTCCCAAAGATCCATTTCCCTTGCCGCGCATTGACCAGATTGTTGACTCCACGGCCGTATGTGACCTGCTTTCATTTCTTGACGCATACTCAGGATACCATCAGATCTTCATGGCTGAAGAAGATGAAGAGAAGACCGCATTCATCACTCCATGTGGCACATACTGTTTCATACGCATGCCTTTCGGATTGAAGAATGCTGGTTCAACATTTGCAAGAGTAGTCCATACTGCTTTTGAGCCACAGATTCACAGAAATGTAGAAGCATACATGGATGACATAGTGGTCAAGAGCAAGGACAGGGCTACTCTGATCCAAGACTTAGATGAGACCTTTGCAAATCTGCTCAAGATCCAACTCAAGCTCAACCCCGAGAAGTGCGTGTTTGGAGTCCCTTCCGGCAAGCTTCTCGGGTTCTTCGTGTCTCAGAGGGGGATTGAAGCCAATCCCGACAAGATCAAGGCCATTGAGAAGATCGAAGCACCGAAGTGTGTCAAGGATGTACGGAGGCTTGCCGGCTGCGTGGCTGCTCTTAGCAGGTTTATCTCTAAGTCTGCTGAGCGCGCCCTGCCATTTTTCAAAATTTTGAAAAAGGCGGGTCCAATGAAATGGACTCCGGAAGCGGAGGCCGCGCTTCAAGATATGAAGAGGTACCTGTCCTCCACTCCAATACTTGTCGCACCTAAGCCACAAGAGAAGTTGTAGCTGTACCTAGCGGCAACCAAGCAAGTGGTTAGTGCTGCGTTAGTAGCGGAGAGGGAGGCAGACGATGAGCCAGCAACCGCGGCAAGCACATCCAGCGACAAGCAGGGGGCTTCCCCGACAAGCTCTGGTCCCGACAAGGATGGATCTGCGCGGGCAGAAGAGGAGATACGGAAGAAGATGGTGCAACGCCCAGTTTACTTTGTGAGCTCCCTTCTGCAGGGGGCTAGGTCAAGGTACTCTGGTGTGCAGAAGTTGCTTTTCGGCCTCCTCATGGCCTCGAGAAAGCTACGCCATTACTTCCAAGCACATGAGATAACAGTGGTCACTCGCTTTCCGCTGAAGAGGATACTACAAAATCTAGAAGCGACAGGCAGGATTGTTGAGTGGGCACTGGAACTGTTAAGCTTTGGCCTCAAGTTTGAAAGCACTTCAACTATCCAGAGCAGAGCATTGGCAGAATTCATAGCAGAGTGGACACCAACACCAGATGAAGAAATCCCAGAGACGAGCATCCCCATCAAGGAAGCAAGCAAAGAATGGATAATGTACTTTGATGGCGCCTTCTCGCTGCAAGGCGCCGGTGCCGGCGTGTTGCTTGTCGCACCCACCGGAGAGCACCTCAAGTACGTGGTCCAGATGCACTTTCCCAAGGAGCAAGCAACGAACAATACTGCAGAGTATGAAGGTTTGCTTGCCGGTCTCAGGATCGCGGCAGACCTTGGGATCAAGAAGCTGATTGTAAGGGGTGACTCGCAGCTTGTCGTCCGCCAAGTGAACAAGAACTATCATAGCTCATTGATGGAAGCTTAAGTTGACGAAGTGAGAAAGCTTGAAGAACACTTCGACGGCCTACAGATGGAGCATGTTCCAAGAGCTCAGAACGACATCGCAGATGGCTTGTCGAAGTGTGCCGCACTAAAGTTGCCTGTGGAACTAGGGATCTTTGTGCTCAAGCTGACTCAGCCATCCGTAACACCATCAACTGGAGAGACCAAGAAGAGGAAGTTGGTTTCCGGTGACTAATTTCCGGCAGAGCTTCCCGAAGCCGCCGCCAAGAAAGTCCCCAAGATCCACACCGAAAATGCTGAGGAGCAGTCTGCTCCTGCAAGCCCTAGGGTTTGTACAGTTGAAGCAGACGCTCCCGACAAGTTTTGCTTCGGCAAGCTTGCCGGGGAATGTCAAGCTCCGGCTGAGCCGCAGGTTTTTGCCGTAGAAGCAGACGTTCCCGCAGCAGCAGATGTGCCTTTAGTCCTTGTTGTCGAGCCACAAGCTCCAGCATGGGCGCAGCAGATCGTCCGTTTCCTTCAGACAAGAGAACTTCCCGAAGAGCAAGGAGAAGCAGAAAGAATAGCCCGACAGTCAAGCATGTACCAGTTTGTCGACAGCACACTGTACAGAAGAAGACTCAACGGTGTGAAATTGAAGTGTATTCCCCGGGAAGATGGACAGAAGCTGTTGGCAGAGATACATGGAGGCATATGTGGCCACCACATTGGCGCAAGAGCACTTCCGGCAAGGCGTTCCGGCAAGGTTTCTTTTGGCCAGAAGCCCTCCAGGATGCAACTGCACAAGTAACCAAGTGTGAAGCGTGCCAGTTCCATTCCAAACAGATACACCAGCCAGCTCAAGCTCTCCAAACGATCCCTTTATCCTGGCCATTTTCGGTCTGGGGGCTCGACATCCTCGGCCCCTTTCCCCGCGCAGCCGGGGGCTTTGAGTACTTGTACGTTGCCATCGACAAGTTCACAAAGTGGCCGGAAGTGGAACCAGTGAGAAAGGTGACCGCACAGTCAGCAGTCAAATTCTTCAGGTCGATTGTTTGCCATTTCGGGATCCCTAACAGGATCATCACCGACAACGGTACGCAATTCACGAGCCGCACCTTCATGCAGTACGCCCAGGATCTTGGCGCCAAGGTCTGCTTCGCTTCTGTTGCTCACCCGAGAAGCAACGGTCAAGCGGAGAAGGCGAATGCTGAAGTGCTGCGCGGACTTAAGACAAGAACTTTCGACAGGCTGCACAAGTGCGGAAGAAACTGGATCGAGGAGCTGCCAGCGGCTCTTTGGTCGATCAGGACGACGCCAAATCGAGCCACTGGACAGACACCTTTCGCTCTCGTCTATGGAGCAGAGGCAGTTCTCCCCACGGAACTCGTATACGGGTCACCTCGAGTGCTCGCTTATGATGAGCTCGAGCAAGAGCAGCTGCGACAAGATGACGCGCTGCTCCTTGAGGAGGAACGTCTTCAGGCTGCTGTGCGAGCTGCTCGCTACCAGCAAGCTTTGCGCCGCTACCATAGCCGCAAGGTTAATGCCAGAAGTCTCAAGGAAGGCGACCTTGTTCTTCGGCGCATTCAGTCCACCAAGAATTCCAACAAGTTGACGCCGAAGTGGGAAGGCCCTTATCGGGTGAAACGAGTCACTAGGCCCGGCGCTGTCCGCTTAGAGACCGAAGATGGCTTTCTGGTGAGCAACTCCTAGAACATCGAGCATCTTCGTAAATTTTATCCGTAAGACGCTCGTCGGTGGAGTATCCGAGATACTCCGCCCCCAGCTGCTCCAACTCCTTGTCGATATCCGCGACATCATTGACAAGACCTTCTGTCCAATGCTCCACGGTTTCCTTGAAGATGTTTTGGGTGACGGCAACGCTCTCCAGCAGCGCCTTCTCGGCCTTGATCTCCTCCTTCAGGGTCGCCTCCCGCTCCTTAGAGCCGTCCAGCATCTGGGTTAGGGTGTCCAGCTTCAGCTCGAGGTCGGCGATGGAGTCCTTGGCGACGGCGAGCTCCTTGCCCTTCTCGGAGAGGCGGACCTGCAGCTCGGAGTGGCTGTGGGCGTCCTTCTCTCGCCCGAGCTTGAGTGCGGCAACCTCCTCGCCGCTCGTCTTGAGGTTGGCCTCCAGCTGCGCCACCCTCGTCTCCAACTCCCTCTTCGCGGTCTCGGCAGCCGCGGCAGCATCCTTCACTTCTTGGAGAGCTCCGCCAAGCGACTGCTCGCGCGCGGCAAGTTCCTCCTCGTGACCGTCGAGGTTGACCTTCCGCTGCGCCAGCTCGCCCTCCAGCGTGGACAGCTTCTCGACGGCAAGCCACTGCTGTTCCTCCACTTCAGCCTTCTCGAGGATGAAGGCCTGTTGCGCCTCGGCAAGCTGCTCCCGCGCCTCCGCCAAGGATCGGAGAGCCGCCGCCTGGTTGATGGCCTGGAGCTCCTCCGCGCGCTTCTCGATATCTGCTCCCGCCTTTGCAGGAAGAGCCTCGCGGGACTCCGGCTTGGCCTACCGGGCGCGGTAAAGCGACAGCAGCCTACGCAGCAGCCGTTCCTCCTCGGGCTCGCTGCTGCTGCTCGGCGCGTCGACAATCTTCAGCCCAGCGGAGGCAAGCACCTCCCCGTCGAAGACCTCTCCCTCGACCAGCGCCCTGGACATGGACGCCCAAGGGAGCTGGATGAAGACGTCGTCGCCGGCCTTTAGGTAGGCGCCTGGCTCGGGCCCGTCGATGCTGGGGGCTGCGGCGGCGGCGGAAGGCTCGACGATCGGTGTAGCGCGTGGCGCTCCTGCGGCCTTAGTGCCGTCAGTGCGATCGCCAGCCCCTTCGCCGGCTGCTGCGGCGGCAGCCCTGGCGGCCTCTGCGCCGGCGTGATCGTCTGCGCCAACCGTTTCCTCGGCAACGGCGGAGTCGTCAACGACGACCTCCATCTCCATTGGCTCGGTTGCGGATGGGTCTGACGGAGGAAAGAAGAGACAAACAGTCAACCAAATATCCAAAAAGAAGAATCCAAAGGAGAAAAGTCCAAGGGAAGAGTGAAGCAAAGGGGTTACCTGCGCGGGCCGGCTCCTCGGTGAGATTCCTTGTCGGGGAGCTCTCCCTCGGCGGCGTGGTCGTAGCTCCCGCCGGCGGAAGGTCGCTAGTGCCATCTCTCGCCGGAGAGCTCGCCCTTGGCGGAGTGTTCGCCCTTGGCGAAGAACTCGTCCTTGGCGGAGGGCTCTCCCTTGCCGGAGAGCTTCCCCTTGGCGGTGTGGTCGAGGCGTGCGGTACGTCGGGGGCGGTCTCCTGGCGCTCCTGGTGCTGCTGCTCTGCTCCTGCACGAATCGACGAACAAGGCGTCAGTAAAGAAGTAGCGCCCACGCGCGCTAGACAGCAGAAGATGAACTACACTTGCGCTGGGGGCTGCTCTGAAGAACAGTTGCCGGGTCCGGCAAGCTTGTCTCAGGCGCACCCCCTGCTGTCGCGGCGGGCTCGTCCTCGATGACAATCATCGGGACCTTGGCCCTCTTCGCCGCCCTCTGGGCCAAAGTTTTGAAAAAGAGCAGGTTCAGAGTTAGGCAAAAGAGATACAAGACAAAGCAACAGAAAATTGAAGAAATACAAGAATTGCAAGGTCTTACTCTTCTTCTTCCTCGTCGGAACTAAGCACGGAGAAGTCAAAATCTGGCTCACGCGTCCCGACGCGAGGAGGCGGAGGAGTGGGCTCCCTTGGCCGCTTGGCGGGAGCAGGGACGGTGGTCTGAGAAGACCCCGCTCCGGTTGCCGCCGAAGCGTGAGGGGCGGCGGGAGCAGAGGCGCCAGTCCGAGAAGCTCCCGCTCCGGTTGCCGCAGAAGCGCGAGGCACTCCCGTGGCAGCCTTGCTTGCCGCGGTGGCGCGCGTCGCGCGGCGCGGCGGCTGTTGGCCCGTCTGCTGCTCCGTCACGTCCGCGGCCTTGCGGAGGCGCCTTCTCGGTGGAGCTGGAGGCGAAGCTGGTGGTGGTGAGCTGCCCGAGGACGAGGAGGAGGAGTCGATCTCCAGAGAGCCGCTCGTGTCCCCAACGGGCCCGCTCGACTCGACGCCCTGCTCGGCGGGCTCACTTGTCTCGGCGACCTTCCTGGCAAGCTTCCCCGCTTTGAGAAATTCTTCTCGCTCGGCAAGGCTTGTCGCCTCCGCTGCCTCCGCCTCCTCCACGGTGTACCCGAACTCGCCCGCGGCCGCGGCTGCCGCTGCCTCTTCCAGCCTGGTGGCAATATATGCCATCTCCTGGTCAGTGGTGTCGCGGGTGAGGCCTTTCTTCTCGTCGGAGTCGATTGGCACTTCTTCCAAGTTGTCGAAGAATGCCTGCACAGCTTCGTCGATGGGCTCTCGCCAAGTTGGGTCAATCCCGTGGGAGTCGCACAGCGGCATCACTGCACGGATGCCGCTGAGCGACGAGTTGTTGCACAGCGGAACTACGCCCCACGGCAACGTGAACCATTCGGGATGGTCGGAGTCGTACTTGAACAACGCCTGGAGCATCGCGTTGAGCTCCAGGACAGTGAAGTTATAATTGAGGCCCGGGCGCAGCCTCATGATATCTGCCGCATTCTCAAACTCCCAGGCGGGCCTCTTCCTCTCCTACAGGGGGGGTGATGCGGCGGCGGAGAAAGTCTGCTCCAACTGCGCCTACAGTCAGCCCGGCAAGCCTGAGGCGAAGGATCCGGGTAGTGGCAATCTTCAATCTGCTATCTTCCGGGGCCAAGTCGCTCCAGTCGTCGCCGCGTACTACTGGGGCTTGGCGCCGGGCGGTAAAGTGCTGCGGGTTATCCTCTACGATCCAACACCAATTGGCTCTCCACTCATCCCACTTGCCGCGGAGCTCTCCCAATAAGTAAGCTTCCTTCTTGTGGGTCCTAGAGATCCAAGAGATTCCGCCAGACAGAGGCTCTCTCCTCTCAACTCGAGGCGTGAAGTAGTGGCGGAAAAGAGCTACATTGGGGAAGACTCCGACAAAGTTTTCGCACAGATGTGCGAAAACGGCCATGGTCAGAACGGCGTTGGGGGTGAAGTCAAGGAGGTGGAACCCGTAGGTGTTCATGATGTCGCAGAAGAACTCAGAATAGGGCGGGCAGAGCCCGCAGTAGAAGAACAGAGCGAAGAATGCGTAGCCATTCGGGAACATCTCGCAAGCTACGGCTGGGAGTACCTTGGTGCGCGGATGCGCCTTCGTCTCCCTCGACCAGAAAAGGTTGAAGGAATCCCTCAGCTCCTCTGCGTCAAGCTTGGGGGGGAAGACCGCCTTCTTCTTCCGCATCGCCGCGAGCCGCAGCGCCTCGACCGACTTCTTAGTCTTCCCCTTCTCGCCTTTCGGAGCCATAGCGGAAGCGGTGAAGGAGGTCGACGGCGCTGGTGGTGCTGGTGGCAACGGAGGGCGGGCCGCTGCTCTCTTTCGGCCTTCGGGAAGGAGGGGAGCGGCGGAGGTTTCTGAGGATTGAAGAAGCAACGGGCAGATGGACGAACTGCCCCTGTTTCCCCTACTTATAAGGGGGGAGGGGGCGGACGTTCCACATTTCCAACTAAAGAAACAGGCCACGATCTCTCCCACGACGCCACGATTGACGCGTGCCGTTAGGGGAGGGCGCGGTAGATACGGAGTGGGATACGGCGTGCCGCAGGCCGCGCGTGCCCGTGCACTGTTTTGGGCCTGGCCCAACAGCGCTTGGCACCGTGTATGGCCCAGGCCCGGGGGCTCCTGTCGGTGTACTAAAGTAGGGGTACCTTAGTATCCCGAACTTGTGCACGGGCAGTTGCAGCGTCCCGCGGCAAGGCTTGCCAGGCGACCGCCAAGATCCTCCATGGTTCCCTTGGAGCCATTCAAGAACAAAGTATCCAAGTCCAGAAGACAAGACCCCGGCAAGAGGAGCTTGCCGGGAAGGCCACTCAAGGCACAAAACCACTCAAGGCACAAGACCCTGGCAAGAGGAGCTTGCCGGGAAGGCCAATCAAGGCATCTCAAGGAACTTGCCGCGACGCGCCACGCGTCCCGGCAAGGCCCGGTGAGCGACAAGCTCCCGGAAGCGACAAGATAGCGACCGCGGCAAGGCGCTTGCCGCGGCAAGCTTCCACTCAGTACCCGCGCTCCAGCGCATCCACCCACGTGTCGCCCTGGGACCGTGCCGGGCGTACGTGGCGGAAGGCTATGCAGCCTGGGGTACACGGTGGCAAGCAGCGATGACAAGGCTACCGTCGTGGCGGACGGTGGCGCCCCTGACGGCCACTTTTTGCACTATTTGGGCGACGGCGACGGGCATTTAATGCCCTTGTCCCCTGCCGTCAGGGTTAGGTATGGAACACTGTACAAACACTGTTCCAACTACCACTCTTTTTACATTTCGACCCCCATCTGTGTTGCCACCTGTCGGTGGCCCCTTTGACCTATAAAATGAGGCCCATGCACAACGTAGAAGGGGTTCCGAACATCGATCATTCCCACGCTCGGTCTTGCTAGCGGTTAGAGTGTACTGTTGCTCTCCTCGCTCCTGAGCAAGAAAGCAATACAAACCAAAGCAGGAGTAGGGTTTTACGCATCCGTGCGGCCCGAACCTGGGTAAACTGCTCGTGTGCTCGCCTCGATCTGCTCTTTGTGCATCCTCCGCCCCCTTGCCGTACCGAAAAGGGGCTCCGGTCCCATAGGTGTTCGTGGGCGATCAGTTTCCCCGACATACCTATTACCTGCATTACATTCAAACCTTTGGGAGTTACTTCTACGTTTGCTGTTAGGACATGCTATGCTCGTAGACGTGGATTGGGTGAGTGAGATCCATGACAGATGTGAGTTTGTTAATTACTGGTTCAACTTAAGGTGGCAACATTAATACACATCTAGGTGGATTGAGGCACCTGAGTATTCCAGCGATTGCCTTTTTTTTATGGACCGCCACCCAGGCTCAAAGGGATCATGAGATTATTCATACTAGAAACTTCCGTGTGCAGCCACAATGCTATTATGGGCTCTAGCATAGTATGAGTAAGTCGTGCGAAATCTTACAGTGGTGGACTAGCAGATGTAGGGGATGTAGGTAGGTACGGTCCGCCCGATCGTAAGGTGCTAGCGCTTTTGAAAGACTATGTCTCGTTCATCCGTTTCGCAAACACCATGCAATGCGAGAAACCAAACGGAGGCGATCGAGTCTTGTGGGAAAAGTGCACAAACCTCTACAGAGTGTACAAACTGATCATGATTAGCCGTGTCCCCGGTTATGGACGTCTTGAGTATCTAGTACTTGGATTTTCATGTGCATCACAACATGTTACTCTAATTTAATATTGTTGGGTTTAATGATGAACTTTAATTGGGGTTGAGAGGATGTCTATCTTCTCAACGATGTTTCGACTACCATGATAGTTAATTAAAATCTATTCCTTTGAAGTAGGGAAAAATTGGCTTTACGCAAAAACTTAACCATAGAGCTTTCCACCAGCCATATTGCATATAGTATAGCTTTACTTTCATTGCATTCTCTTGTGCTATCTTGCCAGCATATTCCATGTGTTGACCCGTTTTCGGGCTGCAACGTTTCATGTTGCAGACTTTTCAGACGACGAGTAAGATGCCCTTTTAGGTCGCGGTTCTATACTCAGTGATGCCACTGGAGTTGATGGACTCACTTATCTTCCAAGCCTTCCGCTGTTATTGTGTTAGATGGCCTTCAGCCATATTATTTGTAATAAATTCATCGTTGAACTATCGATGTAATAAGTGTGTGATTGCTACTCTGATATAAGTCCTTCAAGTATAGTGTGTCAGCATTACTGATCCAGGGATGGCACTGATGCACAGAGATCAGACTGTTTGAGGTCTGGTCGCTACAGAATCGCAACCGAGAGATCGACTATTTTCTTCTTTGGAAGGACTACTTTGACACAACCAACATGCTATTCAAACATTAGAAATTCTGATGGCGTTTTTGTATTAGTAGGCATCATCTCCACCATATTAGAGAGGGGGTGGTCAGATACGATAACTATTTTGAGTGCAAAGAAGATACCTTTGGAAAGATTGGCTTCTCATCTTATCAAAAATGCACTGTAGCCATACGGATGCTTGCATACGGAGTACCCGGAGATCTCATTGATGATTACGTCCGTATGAGCGAGTCTACATGTTTGGACTTCATGTAGATGTTTTGCAAGGCTGTGATTGCTATGTTTGGCCTTGAGTAATTGAGAGAGCCGATTCCTCAATATACAACCCGCTTGTTGGCGATGAATGTTAGCAGGGGCTTCCCAGGGATGCTTGGCAGCATAGACTGCATGCACTAGGAGGGGAAGAACTGCCCGTCTGCTTGCCAAGGGCAGTATAAGGGTCATGTTAGGGTTTGTCCTATCATACTTGAGGCCATGGCCTCACAAGATCTCTGGATCTGGCACTCTTTCTTCGGCATGGGTGGCTCACACAATGATATCAAAGTGCTTCAACGATCGCCGGTGTTTGCAAGGCTTGCCGAAGGCAACAACCTGCCGGTGAATGTTACCATCAATGGCCACAACTACGACAAAGGATACTACCAAGGTGACGGTATCTATCCTCAGTGGACCACTATTGTGAAGACAATCTCCAACCATGTCATATAGAAGAGTAAATGATTTTCCCAAGAGCAAAAGAGTGCTAGGAAGGACGTCGAGCATGCCTTTGGTGTTTGGCAATCTCGATGGAGCATCATTCAGTATCCTACTAGGACTTGGAGCAAGAAGAAGTTGTGGGAGGTGATGATTGCTTGTGTGATGATGCACAATATGATCATAGAAGATGAGCGTCCGGAACCTATCCACGATAAAGGGTTTCAGTTTCTGGGTGAGAATGTTGTGCCTGAGCATGGAGGAGCGGCAACGTTTGAACAGTTTGCCTAATTTTATCATCAAATGCGTGATTGGGAAACTCACATGCAGCTGAAAAATGATTTGGTTGAGCATATGTGGGCTCATGTTGGCAACCAATAGATGTATATTTTTTATTCGGCTTGTAAAGCTATATGAGACAATGCAAGGGCTTGTTCGGCTTGTAAACAATGCTTTATTTGGTTGTGAAACTATGCATTATTTGGTTGTGAAACTATATGTTTACTTGTGAAATGCGTATATATTTATTGAAAAAGGGCGGCAGCCACGCTGGCAAATTGGGGTAGGCACGTTGGGCGCATTGCCGACCCAAATGATAAACTGAGCGAACACGGAGCGGGCGGCCGACCCAACCTGACAAAAGGCGGACACTTGGGTTGGAAAGTTGGAGTTGCTCTTAGGACACATTTGGTAGCCTGGATTAGATGCAGCCAAGTCCATGCGAAATATTTTAGGGTTGTTTATTTATCTGGGTCGCATTAAAAAGTTGTCCCACATGGAACTCAAAGCACCTCTCAGCCTACATCTAGAGGAACGCTCAAACATTTCTACCGACACAAGCTAAGATGAGCCACCAACGAGCGCACATGATGGGTCTTCTTGCACGAGAGGATGCAAGCGGTATACACCCTGTACGTTTCTTCCTCCACCTCCATTAAGCACCTTTTCTAATCTCCTTTCTTAGGTCCCTTCTAATCCACACAACGGTGCATCAATTTGAGATAAGCTCTACATGAAAAAGATGTGCATCGATGTTATGGTTCTATTTTTGTGACAAGTACATAGTTTCGTTGACCATAAATGTTTAATTTCATGGTCATGTTTGGAACTATTTTGGATGGATTTTGTCAAAATCGTTGCGCATGGTCGATCGTTTGATTTTTTATCATTAGCTTCATCTTACAGTTTCACACGACTTTCGCGTTGCACATTTACTGTTTCGACGGTCGTAGATGATTAAATCTAACTTCTTCCTAGTGAAAAATATATACACATATGTGTGATATGTATTAATAACACTCCTTAATCTTGGTATCCTCTCCCGTGTCCTCCACCAGCATCATCGTCGGTGTTGGTGTGTCGCTCCTCTCGGCCTCCTCTCCCGCATGTAGTTGCACTAGAGCCACCGCTTGCGTCGTTCCTCTCAACCTTCTCCCCCATGTCCTTATATAATGAAGCCATCGCCGGCATCGTTCCTCTCAACCTCCACTCCCATGTCCTACTACTCGTGTGATCGTCATTCCTCTCTGTCTCCTCTCTCATGTCCTGCTAGACCGAAGCCATCACTGACGTCATTCCTTTCAGCCTCCTCTCTTGCATCCTACTACAATGGCGCTGTTGACATCGTCGTTCTTTTCGACCTCCTCCTCTGCGTCCTACTACACTGATGCCATCGCCATCATAATTTTATTTGGCCTACTCCTCTACGTCACACTACACTAACGGCACCATGGCGGGCACGCTACATTTTTCACCATCACCCTCTGCCTCAACGCCTTCCTATTCGTTAGTCTACACATACTTTCTATGCGGCGACATCGCTAGCAAATAGCTCACCTGGCCGCCGATAAGATCGCTTGCCCGCGACTCCGTGCTCGTTGTGTCAGACACTGCGTTGCGACCATCGCCCACCACTGTCACCGAGGCACTCTAGTATAACAATGTGTGTTATGGTAGCTGCTACGTCTTAATCATATTCCATGCAAGCAACCAAACAACATGCACTCATCTGACCACAGACAATGCGAGCAACCAAACGCGGTGTGTAGAGGCATCGTTACAATGCAGGGAGATGACATGCAGACAAACAATCAACATGCAGATGCTATTTTTTGCCTGCATATGCTCAACCAGGCCCAACTGGAACAAATATGTAAATGAAAAAAATGATGCAGGTAACCAAGCGCGCCCTTAGAGATTAACGTGGGCCAGGGCTAAATCGAAATGGTCAGAAATTCAATTGTTTATTTTTTAAAATTTGGAACCTGATAGCTCTAGATAGCACCCCTGAGCTGAACACTATGTGGTGCACCTACTCCACATGGAACTCTATATGGACAGAAAAATAGTGGTTTAAGGCATTTATAACCAACATGTTTTGTCGTGAGGCTTTAAGCGCCATGAAAGTTATCTAAAATTTGAACATTGGTCGGGCAAAGCATGGGAAGAACTCCTTTGGATTTACAGCGGTAAAGACTAGGAGAAACGCCAACGCGCCAACCCATTTCGTCCATGCGTGTCCGTTTGGGTCGTCTCAGACAAAAAATTCAACCCAACGCACCAACCCAAACGGAAGCGTGTCCGCTTTACGTCCGCCTACCGACCCATTCCCAGCCCAAATTTGGGACTGAGTTGCATCAGCACGGACAAGAACTGGACACGCGCAACTTGCGCATACTCCTCCTCCTAGCCCGCCAGTCGGTGGCATAGCGACCACCATTTTCCCTCTAGTTTCCCAAAACCCTTACGCCCTCTCATGATCCCAGCCATGGACAACGACGCGCCGACCCTTGATGCCGCTGCCGACCTCGCCTCCCTAGCCTCGTCTGGCCTCACCTCCGTGCCTTCCGCCAAAGGCAAGCCTCGTGCCCCTGGAAGACCACCATGGCGCCTAAGAAGAAGAAGCAGCTGACGCCCGAGGAGGGGCCCGTCCTCTCGGCCAAGAGGAAGGACCAGAGGGACGCTGTAGAGCCAAGGGACAAAGTAGCGGCCGTCGCCTCTCTCTCTTCTGCATACCAGGAGGAAACCAATGCCCGAGTCACCGCGACGATGAGGGAGGCCCTGCTCTACCTAGGGTTAAAATCTGGCCAGCACGAACTTGTCAGCACTGTGATACGTCTCCAACGTATCTATAATTTTTTATTGTTCAATGCTATTATATATTCTGTTTTGGATGTTTAATGAGCTTTATTATACACTTTTATATTATTTTTGGAACTAACCTACTAACCCAAGGCCTTGTGCAAATTGTTGTTTTTTTTGCCTATTTTCAGTGTTTCGCAGAAAAAGAATATCAAACGGAGTCCAAACAGAATGAAACCTTCGGGAGAGTTATTTTTGGAACAATATCAACGCATAAGACTTGGAGTACACGCCATGAAGCTAGAGAGGCGGCCACGAGGTCTGGGGATGTGCCCAGGGGGTAGGCCCGCCCCCACCCTCGTGGGCCCCCTGTTGCTCCCCCGACATCCGTCTTCCTCCTATATATACCTACGTACCCTTAAACTACCGAGGACAACAACGAAACCCTAATTCCACCTCCGTAACCTTCTGTACCCGTGAGATCCCATCTTGGGGCCTGTTCCGGAGCTCCACCGGAGGGTGCATCGATCACTGAGGGCTTCTACATCAACACCATAGCCCTCCGATGAGTTGTGAGTAGTTTACCATAGACCTTCGGGTCCATAGTTATTAGCTAGATGGCTTCTTCTCTCTCTTTGGATCTCAATACAAAGTTCTCCTCGATCTTCGAGGAGATCTATTCGATGTAATCTTTTTGCGGTGTGTTTGTCGAGATCCGTTGAATTGTGGGTTTATGACCAAGATTATCTATGAACAATATTGGATTCTTTTCTGAAATCTTTTATGCATGATTTGAATATCCTTGCAAGTCTCTTCGAATTATCGGTTTGGTTGGCCTACTAGATCTATAGTTCTTGCAATGGGAGAAGTGCTTGGCTTTGGGTTCAATCTTGCGGTGTCCTTTCCCAGTGACAGCAGGGGGAGTAAAGCACGTATTGTATTGTTGCCATAGAGGATAAAAAGAAGGGGTTTATATAATATTGGTTGAGTTTATCCCTCTACATCATGTCATCTTGCTTAAGGCGTTACTCTGTTCTTATGAACTTAATACTCTAGATGCATGCTGGATAGGGATCGATGTGTGGAGTAATAGTAGTAGATGCAGAATCGTTTCAGTGTATTTGTCACGTACGTGATGCCTATATAGAATGATCATGCCTAGATATTCTCATAACTATGCGCTCTTCTATCAATTTCTCGATTGTAATTTGTTCACCCACCGTAATAATCTGTTATCATGAGAGAAGCCACTAGTGAAACCTATGCCCCCCGGGTCAATCTTCATCTAATTAATCTTCCATCAACTATTTACTTTATTTTGCATTATTTACTTTCAATCTCTATACCAAAAATACCAAAAATATTATCTTATCATATCTATCAGATCTCACTTTTGTAAGTGACCGAGAAGGGATTGACAACCCCTTTTATCACGTTGGCTGCAAGGTTCTAATTTATTTGTGTAGGTACGAGGGACTCGCGCGTGGTCTCCTACTGGATTGATACCTTGGTTCTCAAAAACTGAGGAAAATACTTATGCTACTGTGCCGCATCACCCTTTCCTCTTCGAGGGAATACAACGCAAGCTCGAGAAGTAGCAAGAAGAATTTCTAGCACCGTTGCCGGGGAGATCTACGCAAAACTCATATACCAAGTACCTATCACAAACCCTTATCCCTCGCATTACATTATTTGCCTCTCGGTTTCCTCTCCCCACTTTACCCTTACCGTTTTATTCACCGTTCTTTTTCCGTGTGTTTTACCGTTCGCTTGCTTCTTGTTTGCTTGTGTGTTGGATTGCTTGTTCGTCACAATGGCTCCCCCTATTAGTGTTGATCCTCAGCTTAAGAGGTTGGAAGAGATTGAAAACAATGTTATAAGTTTTATATCTGTGCAATTTGAGCATAATGATTTCTTTAGAAACGAGCTTAAAGAACAGAAAAGTTTTATGGAGTACATGAATAAAGAACTTGATGATATGTCTAAAGAATTTTATGGTTTGAAATCTCAGTTTGCTCATCTTGACAACATAATAGCCTAAATATCGGACAAGCAAGCAACCTTACACTACTAGGAAAAGGGCTATAGATGGAATTGATACTAATGGCGCACCAGAGAAGCAGTGCGCCATTAGTATATAGTAATGGCGCACCAGCAACAGATACGCCATTAGAGTTCGAACTACTAATGGCGCACCAGGCCCAGAGTGCGCCATTAGTATCAAGAAGTTTTTTTTGAACTAGCGCGCCTGTCCAAACATACTAATGGCGCATCCAGACAAAGTGCGCCATTTGTAGTTGTAACTAGTAATGGCGCACCAGCAGTAAAGTGCGCCATTAATGCTCTTTTTTTATGATATTTTTTATTCTTTTTTTTACAAAACTACTAATGGCGCACTGTCCCAGAGTGCGCCATTACTAGTTTAAACTAGTAATGGCGCACTGTGCGACAGTGCACCATTAGTATGTTATTTTTTTTGCAAAACTAGTAATGGCGCACCTACTATAAATGCGCCATTAGTAACCTTGATTACTAATGGCGCATTTATAGTTGGTGCGCCATTAGTAAGCGGGCAGCAACAAGATATTTTGGACAGCCTCTCCTACCACACTCACTCCCCCCCCCCCCCC
>LR738713.1:662246812-662296440 GCA_902687465.1 Secale cereale
CGAGCACCCCCCGGTCCACCGGCCGCCGCCGCCGACCCCCCGCACCCTCGATTCCCCTACTCAACCGCCGCCGCCGAGCACCCCCCGGTCCACCGGCCGCCGCCGCCGACCCCCTGCACCCTCGATTCCCCTACTCAACCGCCGCCGCCGACCCATGATATATTCAAAATAATAAATTTGATGATATTTTTTCATATTCATAAATATTTTCAAATAACAAATTTGATGATATTTTTTAAAAATTATTACTTTTTTTTTAAAAAATATTACTGTTATGATTTAAACAAGTTTGAACATATTTAAACACAAATAAGTGTCAAACATCATTTTTTAAAAGCAAAAAAAAATTTGGGGAGGCTGGGAATCGAACCCAGGACCTCCTAGTGGGTATGCAGAGTGCTGACCAGTCGGGCTAGTGTGGGGGTTTTGTTAGGTAGTGGGTTAGGTGAAACATATAGCTTTCTCACAATACTAATGGCGCACCTGGGGGCGGTGCGCCATTAGAGTCCACATACTTATGGCGCACATAGCAGAAGTGCGTCATTAGTAATCCCACATACATACGGCCACACCCTCCTCTCTCTCCCTCTCGCCAGATCTCTCCCCCCTGTCTCCCCGACGCCTCTCTCTCCCTCACCGCCGACGCCCTCGCCCTCTCTCCCCGACGCCTCTCTCTCCCTCACCGCCGACTCCCTCGCCCCCCTCTCCCCGACGCCTCTCTCTCCCTCACCGCCGACTCCCTCGCCCCCCTCTCCTCGACGCCCGGGCATCACCCAGGCCGCGCACAAGAGCTTCCTAACCCTAGTTCGGCGACGACCCGGCGCACGTCGGCGGTTGGTTCGGAGCCGACGAGGGCCACTCGGGGCACGTGAAGGGAGCGCCGCCGCCGGTCTCCGCCGTGATTGCTCGCGGCATCGTCGAGAAGGACCTCCTCGAGGGTTTCGCAGTCCAGGTGCGCTGCTTACCACACCCACCGCCCCCTCCCCACTCGCTCTGTAAATTTTCAGGTTTAGTGTCAGTAGTTAGACTAGTTAGTAGTTAGACTAGTTACTAGTTAGACAGTAGTTTCAGTAGTTAGACTAGTTACAGTAGTTTTAGACTAGTTACAGTAGTTTTAGTGTTTTCAGGTTTAGTGTCAGTAGTTAGACTAGTTAGTAGTTAGACAGTAGTTTCAGTAGTTAGACTAGTTACAGTAGTTTTAGACTAGTTACAGTAGTTGTAGTGTTTTCAGGTTTAGTGTCAGTAGTTAGACTAGTTAGTAGTTAGACTAGTTAGTAGTTAGACTAGTTAGTAGTTAGTAGTTAGTAATTTGATATTGATATCGTTTTGTGCTGGTTGGACTTGGAGTAGTTTCAGTAGTTAGACTAGTTAGACTAGTTAATATGCGCTGGCCAAGATTACACATGCATACATCTCACCTTTAGGCTTGCAAAGGCTCTGCACACATGAGCCAGTGAACCCACAGCCCTTGATAGGTTTGCTTCCACCTACAAAGAGCGCGCTCATTTTGTTGGTAAATAGTTCACACAGACCAGAAAAACAGTCTTCTTTTTCTAAATCACCTCTTGCCCTGCAAGGGAGTAGAAATTAATAAGCTAGAAAAGAATGGGACCCTTTCTTAACCCCCTTTGCCTAGAATACTCACATGCACAAGGCATTGCACCATGCTTGCATAGACCGTTTAAGATGAGCTGACACGGTCATTGGCCAGACCAAGGAAAGCCTTCCAAGAGTTACCGCTGTGTTTCCAACAAATATATTGTCTAGTCCCTGATAATGGCACAACATAAAGGCACTTAGCTGGAATTATCGCTCAACTAGGAAAACTGGTGATAAAAGAAATTACCTCTGAAGACCTTAGAATAGGAAGCAGCCGTGAAAGAATTTAATGGTGGTCACCACTGGTGATGAAGTTTCTTGGCCGAACTGAAAAGATATAGTCAGACAGGCATGCAGACGATTTTAAAAGTATGTATGAGGCAAGAAACTGAGGTAGCCTACAGACTAGTTACAGTAGTTTTAGACTAGTTACAGTAGTTTTAGTGTTTCCAGGTTTAGTGTCAGTAGTTAGACTAGTTAGTAGTTAGACTAGTTAGTAGTTAGACTAGTTAGTACCCCCCCCCCCACCGTCCCAAAATAAGTGATGCAAAAGTGACTCAACTATGTATAGTACAAAGTTGAGTCACTTTTGCGTCACTTATTTTGGGACGGAGGAAGTAGTTAGTAGTTACTAATTTGACATTGATATCGTTTTGTTCTGGTTGGACTTGGAGTAGTTTCAGTAGCTAGACTAGTTAGACTAGTTACACTTGAAGGCAAATGACAACAATTGCATCAAATCAAAATAGCAAGGAATCACTCTAGTGCCCATTTTCAGTTTTTTCAGCAACTTTTACTCTGAAAAACACATGAATCTCAAATCTGAAGCAACTTGTACTCTGTAAAACACATGAATCTCAACTCTGAAACTGTTACTTCAAGCCATACTTTGATGAATGGCTTGAAACTTGTTGCTGTTAATTTTTCTGCTAAGCCATAGTTTAAATTTTTCTACTAGGCAAACTGTTGTTGCTTGGAGTAATTGACATGATGAACTTGCTGTTATAAAAAAGCACTGTTGTGATATTATATTTTAAAAAACACTATTGTGATAGTAAAACTCTAGTATGAAAAGCAACCAAGAACAAATGCAGGTCCAGGCCACCAAGCTCTGAGGTTTGTATGGTGCCTCCAGTAAAAAAAAGAATATGAGGAAAATTGGCTCCAGTAATAAAAGAATATGAGGTTTGTATGGTGGCTCTATTAATAAAACTGTAGATATCTAACATGGGTTGAACAAGAGAAGGCTTCACTCTGAAACTTCTGTAGCTCATATATATGTGTTTTAAGTTTGCCAACTCTGGCTTACAACATTTGTTGTATTTGTGTGGCCACACTTCTGTTTCTCTTTCGAGGGAGCTTTTGTACTACAGCATGTGTTTTAAGTTTGCCAACTCTGGCTTACAGCTTTTGTTGTAAAACATGTTCATGTACTGAACTACTACTGCCTTGTGATGCTTGTGATCACATTGAGAAAGACTTGTAAAGATGATGATCACATTGAGAAAGACTTGTGATCACATTGTGATAGTTTTCCAGGTACCCCGAGAGGCCCTTGAGTTTGCTGGAATGTCGATTAACTTCCGTTCCGGCAAATTCGGGTACTCCATATGTCCTATTTTCAGCAAAGGTCATGCTGAAATTTTCCGTGAATTTTAGCATGACTTTGCTAAAAAATAGGACATATGGGGTACTTGTGACTAATGCATGGGCCGGGGTATCTTAGTAGTTAATTAAGTAGGATCAAGTGCCCCTTTATTCTAGCTGCATTAAACCATAGGCGGCAATAATAGAGCCAAGTGATTAGGCCCAACTTAGAATTCTCCTTCCTAGCTTAGCTTTTAGGATGCCTCGGTGTCGACAAACCATAAATTATGAAACCTTGGCTTTTAGGGTGCCTCGGTGTTGATAAAAACCGAAATGATGAAAGCTTAGGCTGTTAGGGTGCCTCGGCGTCAAAAAACCCTCAATTATAAAAAGCTTAGCTTTTAGGATGCCTCGGTGTCGACAAACCCTAAATGATGAGACCATGATCTTGTTCCTTGACAATAACCAACTTTTTGACCAAAGTTTGTTCCTATTTAGAGAGAAACATGGCCAACAACGATGAGGCCGGCGGTTCGGGCGGGAAGGCATTCCGGGAGCTGTCCCAGGAGATGGAGGAACAACCTCACTTGTATGAGGACGCCGCCTTCCCCACCGATCCTAAGACCACTGATGGTACCGCGGAGGATGACCCCACTGATGGTGCAGCCGAGAATGCCACCACTGATGATGGCGGCGCACGCACAGATGGCAGCCAACCGAAGAGGCAACGGAAGGACCGGCGCCCGACCGTGCTCCGCACCCTCAAGGAGGAAGTTACTGAAGTGGACTCCGACGGGAATCCAACGGCGCCCGAACGAATAGTCAAGGGGTACTCGCTTCAGCTCGGGTGCATTCTCCGGAGCACCGTCTCGATCAACACCGAGAACCTGAGGCATCCTGACCACGGGAATTTGCGCAACCTCCTCTTCACGAAGCTACACGAACGATACAAGTTCCCCGCTCAATTTGATAACACAAGCCTCAAAGGGAATAAAATGAACAGTGCTGCCCTCACGAAGATGAGCAAGGCCCTGTCTACTTGGAAAACCAATGTGAAGAGAATGATCGAGAAAGGTGAGAGTTATGAGAAGATCAAGGAGAAACATCCTTCGATCACCGGAGATGACAACAACGACTTCAAGATCAATTGCTCGAGCACCGCACACTCCGAATCAAGTCAGTGGGGGAAAGAAATGCGGGAGCTCAACTTAGGGGAACACACACTCGGTCCCGGCGGTTACAGAGTGGTGGAGCCTATATGGTACAAGGAGGAGGCGGACCGTGCCGAGCAAGGCCTACCGCCCCTCTTCGATAAATACGGTGACAAGCAGACCAGGAACTTTGTCAGGGCCCGGTACAAGAAGGACCCGAAAACAAAGGAGCTGACCACGGATCCGAAGACCAGGGCGCTTGAGGCTGTTCTGGTAAGGAATACACCCCCGCGTAATTAGCTCCATATGGTTGCATTCTAATTAATGAAGCCAAATTTCTAAATGATTCACATTCCTTCCGCAGGCGACTGAAAGCAGCAGCGCGGGGTCGACTAAGAGCGGCCCTTGGGACACGACTCTAAATAGGGCGTTGAATGTAATGAAGAACAAGGATAAGCTCGAGAAGCCTACGTCAACTGGTCGTGTGGCCGGCAAAGGCTTGTCGACAAAATGGTCGTCATACTATAACGCTGGTGGGCGAAAGGAGAAAAAGACCAGCTCGGAAAGCCAGGCGCGCGAGGTTCAAGAACTCAAGGCACAGGTGGCGCGTATTCCGGAGATTGTCCAAGAGCAAGTGCAACAACAGCTCGGAGCGACGATCACTGCCATTGTGCCTAGCTTGATCGAGGGGTTGCAGGCGTGGATTGCGGGTGGCCAGCAGGGGCCGCCCCCGATTCCCAGCTTCACGGCCAGCAACTCGCGGAACGCGATGGCGGGGCCATTGGTGTCTCCGGCGGAGGCGGCATTGGTGTCTCCGACGCCGGCACGGGAGCTTAATGCACCCGGGTGTACGCCGGCCGGCACCTCTGCATCAAGCGGCCCCTCCGTCAACTGCACGCCCGCCATTGGCGGTGCCTCGACATTAGCCGAGCTCGACGCCATCATCACGGTAACTAATTAAGCCTCTCTCGGCCGAGGACTTCATCTCCTTGCCTTTGACTGGGCATCCCTGATGCCCTACATGTTTTCGCAGGGCGCCGCCGACGTTCCGTGCACTCTCCTGCACTTCGTGAACAACGAGTTGGTCGATGTCGCCAAGGGAAAATCATTCAACCGGGCAACCCCTTGTTCCACGGTACCCAGATGCCACCCAACTTGTTTAGGGTTCAACTGGTTCTGGTGCTGCCAGGCTGCGACGAGGTGTTACCTCCGATTCGACCCGTCGGGGCCGACGATGATGACGTCATGACCCTCAGCGCCTGCGTGAGCTGGCCCCTGCTTTGGCCGAAGAGCCAGATTCGTTTGGGGGCGGGGAAAACCACCCCAAAGACAACACCGCCAGTCGTGCCGGCGCCAAGTCGTCCCCATGGCAAGTCCGCCGCAACGGTGCCGGGTATCCCTATGCCACTGGATCCAAACATGCATATGGCACAGGATCAGAACGACGACGACGACGATACATTTGCCAACGTCGATCAGTACTTTGCCGATCATGGTTACGGTGCCGACTTCATGGGGCCTCCTTCTCAAGAACCCAACCCAACAAAAGACGTGTGCGATCAAGCCGGTACCGCGGAGAAGCCAAGTTGCAACAGGCGTCGTCTGCCGTTCAGCTCTCTGGAGACGCCTCCAGCTGCCGACTTCACCGAGCCTCAGATAGGCGAGGTGCGAAATATTATCAGCCCCAACACACTAAAGAAGGCGGTCTCTGAGCAGAACTCGATCCCAATTCAAGAGATCAAGAAGAAGGCACGCAAAAGAAAAACTAACAAGGGTGCGAGCCAGCCGGCACCGAGTACGATCCGTGCTCAGGACGGGCCACCTTCACCTTAGGATGTAATGAGGAGGGTGCATGTGGCGGGTAGGCCGATGCTGCCGACAAATATGCTCGATGCTGCAACCGGTGCTATGCGGAGTCTGCATGACAGTGTTCTTTCTTTGGAGAAGCGGCGTCTCAGAGAGAAGGATGTGGCATACCCGGTTTTCGCGGCCAAGGTGCCGGAGGGCAAGGGCTTTGTGGATAACTCCATCGGGGGTACGATCGTCCTGCGGTTTGATGACATCCACGCTATGTTGAACCTTCTTCCGCTGCACTACACCTTCGTTCGGCTATTTTCGCTGAGTATGGAGATGCGGATCATTCGCGACAAGACCCCGGACATCGTGATAGTCGACCCCTTCTACATGCGTGCCAAGTTCTTGGGCAGCGCTGGGGACCGGCAAGTCGCGAGTTCTTACCTCGAAGGCGTCATTCTGGCAAAGCGAGATAAGGATAACTTCCTCGTGCCTTACTTTCCCGAGTAAGTCCTCCGCCTCAACCGCCCCGTAACATATGAATTCTTAGATTTCGATCGTTCTTCTTTTAACATTCCGTGTTTTATGCAGTGACACACAGTGCACGCTCATCCTACTAAGCCCCAAATATTCCATGGCCACGTATTTCGACCCGGACCGTCAGTCGGCTGTAGACTACACAAATGTCAATAAGGTTCTTGATGATGTTCTCCCCGGCTACGCCAAATCTAGAGGCACCTTCACCAGGACAGCTCGCAAGTACGGCAAGCACGTGTTCTCCCACAACACGACGTTCTGCTGCGTCAAGCAGCCGCCTGGCGGTCAGAAGGGTGCCTACTACGCCATCCATCACATGCGGGCGATCATACGGGACCATCATCAACTTCTTCTACCGAGTAAGCTCAAATATTGGGCCGCGAGCGTGTCGGCAATCCAGGACGCGGACATCAGACAAGATTTCTTTCGCATCCAATCGGAGTTTGCGGAAATCATCCATCAAGATGTCCTTCGTACCTCGGGGCAGTTCTACCTCAGAAATAAACCGTCGAACAGCGACATCGACACAATGCTACAAATGCAGGCTGACAACGCCCGTGATTTCATGACTCCCACGATAGACGGCGGCTTCATCCATGCTCCGGTGATTGAGTCGAGTTGAAAGTAGTGATGCTGTCTCTAGTTCTGAAACATCGATTGGCTCATGTTGTAATTAAACTTTAATGAACTTGTAGTATGTCTCTTTGGTTTCGAGAGTCGTTCAACTTAGATGTAATCGATGCTATTAATGTCTTGCTTTTCTCTTTCGATCGTTCTGTTGCATACTTATATATTGCTTATGAATTGTCTGTGAATTGGTACTAATGTTTCGTTTGGCTAGTAGCGATGCCGTCGTATGTCGTGTACAAGGGTAAGGTTCCCGGAGTCTAAGACGACTGGGAGGAGTGTCGGAGACAGGTTCACCGATTCAGCGGTAACAGTTACAAAGGGTACACCACTAGGGCCGAGGCCGAATCTAGATACGCCCGCTATCTAGCGGGAGAGGGGAGGGAGCGTTGGAGGAACCGGATGAAGACGAGTTTCATCGTGATGATGCTCATCGTGATGACCGCAGCTCTCTTCTATGTGATGGTAGTTTAGATGATCGATATCGACTTGTAATGTGAAGACAAACTCTCTACTCCCGGTCTCGAGACTTGTAATGTATTGTTCTATCTTTGTTCGGTCTTTTCAATTCGGAGACTAATATGATGAATTGTATTCGGAGACTAATATGATGAATTTTATTCAGAGACTAATCTTCTATTGTATTCGATGAATTTGTTGTTGATGTGTGCTGTCTATATTCTGTGCAATTATACATTTTGTAATCTGTGCAAAAAAACAGAAAAATAATATTAAAAAAACCTAATATTCATAATAATGGCGCATCACAGCAGAGTGCGCCATTAGTATGCCAAAGGATACTGATGGCGCATTACCAGCCAGTGCGCCATTACTATGCGGACATTACTAATGGCGCATCCTGCTGGAGTGCGCCATTAGTATGCCAAAGCACCTGGCTACACATGGCCCCTGGGAGGCATACTAATGGCGCACTACTGTGCATACTAATGGCGCATCTGCGATGCGCCATTAGTATACCAGATACTAATGGCGCACCAGAGGTGCGCCATTAGTAAAATATACTAATGGCGTGCTAGTAATGGCGCACCTCTAATGCGCCATTAATGGCCAAATTAGGTGCGCCATTAGTAGGCCTTTTCCTAGTAGTGTTAGTTAATAAGATGGCCGCTAAACCGGAAGATTTAGAAAATAATGATGAAGATCTGAAAGTAATTGATGTGTATCCTATTAAATCCTTGATTTCAAGTATGAATCTTGATAAACATGGGACTGGAGATGAGTCTACTTTAGTTAAAAGGCGTCCCAATGATTCGGAGTTTTTAGATCTTGATGCTAAAAGTGTTAAAAGTGGGGTTGAAGAGGTCAAAACAATACATAGCAATGAACCCACTATCTTGGATTTCAAGGGATTTAATTATGACAATTGCTCTTTAATATATTGTATTTCCTTGTTGCAATCCGTGCTAAATTCTCTGCATGCTTATAGTCAAAATAAAGCTTTTACCAAACACATAGTTGATGCTTTAATGCAATCTTATGAAGAAAAACTTGAATTAGAAGTTTCTATCCCAATAAAGCTTTATGATGAGTGGGAACCTACTATTAAAATTAAGATTAAATATCATGAATGCTTTTATTTGTGTGAGTTGGGTGCAAGTGTTTCCACAATTCCAAAAACTTTGTGTGATATGTTAGGTTTCCATGAACTTGATGATTGTTTTTTAAATTTGCATCTTGTGGATTCTACTATTAATAAACCTATGGGCATGATTAATGATGTTCTTATTGTTGCAAATAGGAATTATGTGTCCGTAGATTTCATCGTTCTTGATATAGATTGCAATCCTACATGTCCTATTATTCTTGGTAGACCTTTCCTTAGAACGATTGGTGCAATTATTGATATGAATGGAAGGAAATATTAGATTACAATTTCCGTTAAGGAAAGGCATGGAACATTTTCCTAGAAATAAAATCAAGTTACCTTATGAATCTATTATGAGAGCCACTTATGGATTGCCTACCAAAGATGGCAATACGTAGATCTATTCTTGTATCGTGCCTAGCTAGGGGCGTTAAACGATAGCGCTTGTTGGGAGGCAAACCAATTTTATTTTCTTAGTTTTTTGTTCTGTTTAGGAATAAATATTGCATCTATCTTCTGTTTAGATGTGGTTTTGTGTTTTAATTAGTGTTTGTGCCAAGTAGACCTTTTGGGAAGACTTGTGTGAAGTTTATGCGAACATGCTGTAAAAAACAGAAACTTTAGCGCTCACGAGATTAGCTAGAGTTTTTCACTAGAGAGTGATTTTTAGTTGATTATTTTTGCAGATTATTAATAGACAAATTCCTCACGTCCTTCAATTTATTTCAAATTTTTTAGAGTTACAGAAGTATTGGAAAGTTACAGATTGCTACAGACTGTTCTGTTTTTGACAGATTCTGTTTTTCATGTGTTGTTTGCTTATTTTGATGAATCAATGAGTAGTATCAGGGGGTATGAATCATAGAGAAGTTGGAATATAGTAGGTTTAACACCAATATAAATAAATAATGAGTTCATTACAGTACCTTTGAGTGATGGTTTGTTTTCTTATACTAACAGAGCTCACGAGATTTTTGGCTAAGTTTTGTGTTGTGAAGTTTTCAAGTTTTGAGTAAGGATTTGATAGACTATGGAACAAAGAGTGGCAAGAGCCTAAGCTTGGGGATGCCCAAGGAACCTCAAGGTAAATTTTAAGGACAACCAAAACCTAAGCTTGGGGATGCCCCGGGAAGGCATCCCCTCTTTCATCTTCGTCTATCAGTAACTTTACTTGAGACTATGTTTTTATTCACCACATGATATGTGTTTTGCTTGGAGCGTCATGTATGATTTGAGTATTTTCTTTTTACTTTACCACAATCATCCTTGCTGGACACACCTTTTGAGAGATATAGACATGAATCCAAATTTATTAGAATACTCTATGTGCTTCACTTATATCCTTTGAGCTAGATAGTTTTGCTCTAGTGCTTCACTTATATCTTTTAGAGCACGGTGGTGGTTTTATTTTGTAGAAATTATTGATCTCTCATGCTTAACTTATATTATTTTGAGCGTCTCTTAGAACATCATAGTAATGTGCTTTGGTTATAAAACTAGTCCTAATATGATAGGCATCCAAAATGGTTATAGTAAAAACTTTCATATAAAAGTGCATTGAATACTATGAGAAGTTTGATACTTGATGATTGTTTTGAGATATGAGGATGGTGATATTAGATTCATGTTAGTAGAGTAGTTGTGAATTTGATAAATAGTTGTGTTGAGGTTTGCAAGTCCCGTAGCATTGTGTGACAAATTTGAAGCATGAGGTATTTCATTGAGTGTCATCCTTTGTGTGGAGGTCAGGATCACGTGATGGTTAACTCCTACCAATCCTTCCCCTAGGAGCATGCGTTTAGTACTTTGTTTTGATGACTTGTAGATTTTTGCAATAAGTATGTGAGGTCTTTATGACTAATGTTGAGTCCATGGATTATACGCACTCTCACCCTTCCACCATTGCTAGCCTCTCTTGTACTGCGCAACTTTCGCCGGTACCATACACCCACAATATACCTTCCTCAAAACAGCCACCATACGTACCTATCATGGCATTTCCATAGCCATTCCGAGATATATTGCCATGCAACTTTCCACCGTTCTATTTATTATGACACACTTCATCATTGTCATATTGCCATGCATGATCATGTAGTTGACATCGTATTTGTGGCTAGGCCACCATGCATAATTTTTCATACATGCCACTCTTGATTCATTGCACACCCCGGTACACCGCCGGAGGCATTCATATAGAATCATACTTTGTTCTAGTATCGAGTTGTAATATCGAGTTGTAAATCAATATAAGTGTGATGATCATCATTATTAGAGCATTGTCCGAAAGAAAAAAAGGAAGAAAAAAGAGGAAAGGCCAAAGAAAAAAAGGCCCAAAAAAAGAAAAAAAGAAAAAAAAGAAAAAAAAGGGATAATGCTACTATCTTTTTCCACACTTGTGCTTCAAAGTAGCACCATGATCTTCATGATAGAGAGTCTATTGTTTAGTCACTTTCATATACCAGTGAGAATTTTTATTATAGAACTTGGTTTGTACATTCCATCAATGGGCTTCCTCAAATGCCCTAGGTCTTCATGAGCAAGCAAGTTGGATGCACACCCACTTAGTTTCTTTTTTTGAGCTTTCATACATTTATAGCTCTAGTACATCCGTTGCATGGCAATCCCTAATCACTCACATTGATATCTATTGATGGGCATCTCCATATCCCATTAATACGCCTAGTCGATGTGAAACCATCTTCCTTTTTTTTCTTCTCCACAACCACAACTCTATTCCACTTATAGTGCTATATCCATGGCTCACGCTCATGTATTGCGTGCAAGTTGAATTTTTTTGAAAAAATTTAAGTATGAAACAATTGCTTGGTTGAAACCAGGGTTGTGCATGATTTGAGTATTTTGTGTGACGAAGATGGAGCATAGCCAAACTATATGATTTTGTAGGGATGAACTTTCTTTGGCCATGTTATTTTGAGAAGACATGATTGCGTTGTTAGTATGCTTGAAGTATTACTATTCTTATGTCAATATAGACTTTTGTCTTGAATCTTTTGGATTTGAACATTCATGCCACAATAAAAAAATTACATTGAGAATTATGTTGGTTAGCATTCCACATCGAAAATTCTTTTTTATCATTTAGGAATTAAGCTTCGGGATGCTTGATACGTCTCCAACGTATCTATAATTTTTTATTGTTCCATGCTATTATATATTCTGTTTTGGACGTTTATTGGGCTTTATTATACACTTTTATATTATTTTTGGGACTAACCTACTAACCCAATGCCCATTGCAAATTGCTGTTTTTAGCCCATTTTCAGTGTTTCGCAGAGGAATACCAAACAGAGTCCAAACGGAATGAAACCTTCGCGAGAGTTATTTTTGGAACAATATCAACACATAAGACTTGGGGTACACGCCAGGAAGCGAGAGAGGCGGCCATGAGGGCTGGGGGCACACCCGGGGGGGGGGGGGGTAGGCGCGCCTCCCACCCTCGTGGGCCCCTGTTGCTCCCCCGACGTCCCTCTTCCTCCTATATATACCTACGTACCATGAAACTACCAAGGACAACAACGAAACCCTAATTCCACCGCCGTATCCTCCTATACCCGTGAGATCCCAACTTGGGACCTGTTCCGGAGCTCCACCGGAGGGGGCATCAATCACGGAGGGCTTCTAGATCAACACCATATTCCACGAATGAGTTGTGAGTAGTTTATCACAGACCTTCGGGTCCATAGTTATTAGCTAGATGGCTTCTTCTCTATCTTTGGATCTCAATACAAAGTTCTCCTCGATCTTCGAGGAGATCTATTCAATGTAATCTTTTTGCGGTGTGTTTGTCGAGATCCGATGAATTGTGGGTTTATGATCAAGATTATCTATGAACAATATTGGATTCTTTTCTGAAATCTTTTATGCATGATTTGAATATCCTTGCAAGTCTCTTCTAATTATCGGTTTGGTTTGGACTACTAGATCTATAGTTCTTGCAATAGGAGAAGTGCTTGGCTTTGGGTTCAATCTTACGGTGTCCTTTCCCAGTGACAGCAGGGGCAGCAAAGCACGTATTGTATTGTTGCTGTCGGTGTACTAGAGTAGGGTTACCCTAGTATCCCGAACTTGTGCACGGGCAGTCGCAACATCCCGCGGCAAGGCTTGCCGGGTGGCCGCCAAGATCCTCCGTGGTTCCTTTCGAGCCATTCAAGAACAAAGTATTTAAGCCAAGGAGACAAGGCCCCGGCAAGACGAGCTTGCCGGTAAGGCCAACCAAGGCATCTCAAGGAACTTGCCGCGATGCGCCACGCGTCCCAGCAAGGCCCAGTGAGCGGCAAGCTCCCGGACGCGACAAGATAACGACCACGGCAAGCTACCACTCTGTACCCGCGCTCCAGCACATCCACCAACGTGTCGTTCTCGGACCCTTCCAAGCATACGTGGCGGGAGGCTGTGCAGCCAGCGGCGCGCGGTGGCAAGCGGTGCTGACAAGATCGCCATCGTGGCGAGCGGTGGCGTCCCTGACGGTCCCTTTTGCACTATTTGGGCGACGCACACGGGCATTCAATGCCTTTGTCCCCTGCCGTCAAGGTTAGGTATGATACAATGTACAAGTAGTTGTACCAACCGCAACACCTTTCCATTTTTACCCTTGTCTGCGTTGCCACCTGTCGGTGACCCCTTTGAGGATATAAAAGGAGGCCCATGCGCAACGTAGGGGGGGTCGAAGCAGAAGAACACTCACGCTCGGTCTCGTTAGCTGCGGGTGTGTACTGTAGCACCCAACGCTCCCGAGCAAGAACTCAATACAAACCACAAAGCAGGAGTAGGGTTTTACGCATCCGTGCGGCCCGAACCTGGGTAAACTGCTCGTGTGCTTCGCCTCGATCCGCTCTTCGTGCGACCTCCGCCCCCCGCCGAACCGAAAGGGGCTCGGTCTGCCGGTCCCATAGGTGCTCGGAATTGTCCACACTTGGCAAGAGCCTGCAGACGACGTCGTGCAGGCGTTCTTTCACGGCTTGGTAGAAAAGCCGGTCTGCTCCGACGAAAAGAAAGGCCTCACCCGCGACACCACCGATGCGGAGATGAAGCGCATCGCCACTAGGCTGGAAGAGGCGGCGGCAGCCGCAGCCGCGGGCGAGTGGTAACCCTCAACCGTAAGGGATCGAGATAGTCTTCGCGGGTATGAATAACCCAATTTATTGATTCGACACACGGGGAGCCAAAGAGTATTTATAAGCTTTAACAGTTGAGTTGTCAATTCAACCGCACCTGAAATATACTTACTTGCAACAAAAGATAAGTGGTAACAGTGATATGATAGTGATGATAGTAATAGTAAAAGTAAACAGCAAAAGTAAATAGCAGTAGTAAATGGCAAAAGTAGCAACTAGTGACAAGCAAGGTTTAAAATACTGTAGGCTAGGGAGATGGATGGTTGGGCGCTGCATGGATGAGATAGATTCTAACTTGGGGCACGACACACGGAAAAGTAATGATCATCTAGGCAAATATCAAACATTAGGCATGTATCCCGTAGGTAGTTGTACGTGCTTGCAATAAGAACTTGCACAACATCTTTTGTCCTACCATCCCGCTACGAACGGGGCCAAAAGGAACTAATGGATATAAAGGTGCTCCTGTCAAAGAGCACCGGAACAAAGCAATGAACTCAATGGATACATGTAATCCTCAAACTACGGACCATCCCCTTTGGTGTCCCAAGCTGTCACTTTTGGGATCGCCGGTTCCAAACCGTAACAGGTGCATACAACTCATAGATAGGATCACGAACACAAATATATTCATGCAAACACATATGGTTCAGATCTGAAATCATGGCACTCGGGCCCTAGTGTCAAGCATTAAGAATAACAAGTTGTAGCAAAGATGATAAACACCATAGTAGATGATAGGCAACATGCCCCCAACAATCTGACGAACTATTACATGATCTAACTCATCCAATCCCTACCATCCCCTTCGCCTACAGCAGGGGAATTACTCACACATGAAGGGAGAAGTCATGGAGGGATGATGGAGTGCTGATGATGATGGCGATGGCGACGATCTCCCCTCTCCGGAGGCCAAATCAGCCTCCAGATTAGCCCTCCCGAGGAAGAACAAAGGGTGTCGGCGGCTCCGCGACAAAAAACTACGAAAGAACTTCTGATCTGGGGGTTTTGCGTCGGGAGGAAAAATACGGGCTAAAGTAGGGCACCAGGGGGTGTGGGCCCCACCCAGGCGCCCCCCCGGCGCGGCCCAGGGGGGCGCGCCCACAGGGCGCCTGGGCACCCCCTGGCCCCCCTCTGGCCCCACTTCTGGCATTTGGTTCCTTCGGGTGCGTGGATTTTCTGTGATTTTTCGTGGATTTTTCTGAGATACTTAAAAATCCGTTTTCCTGCACACAAATAAACCATACAGGCAGCTCTGCTGAAAACAGCGTCAGTCCGGGTTAGTTTAGTCCAAATCATGCAAGAATGAGGCCAAAACATTATCAAAAGTGTTTGGAAAAGTAGATACGTTTGAGACGTATCAACTCCCCCAAGCTTAGCATATTGCTTGTCCTCAAGAAATTCAGTTCAACGAACTGGACGCGACAAAGAAAACTTTGACAAACTCTTTTGCTTCATTAGATGTATATAAGCATGTACTACGAAAAGAGTTTAGCAAGTATTGAAACAGTACTTATGAGGACAATGCAAGGAGCAATCCTTCTCTCAAGTGACCAGTCACAAATATTTAAGAGTAAATAATATATTACTAAAAATCAAGACAAGATCACATTGCACATAGCTTGAGCATATTATGGTGGTATCTCGCTAGCCTCCATGAGTGAAGCAAAACATAAATGCAGAGACTCCTCCAGAGTTTTAAAGGAGACTAGAGCTAAGAATTTCAGAATAAATCATATCACAAGTATGCAGAAGACAATGTAATACTTTGGGACAATGCACATTACACTCAGAATGACAATTATGCTCTCCTAGTCGGTGCTTTGAAGAAAGAAGGTGAGACTCTCGAACCGTGGCTTTTATTGGCAAAGTTGAAAACCCGTGATCGGAAACAAAAACTAAACATGTACCAGAGCTCTTGGTTTTAAAAATAGAAGTAAATATGTTTTTGAGAGGTGCATATTTCGTCAACGAATGCTAGCAGATAACTCAATCACTTTTTAAGCTAGACAAGTCTCGAGGAACGGCTCCCGCATGAGGACGATCACATCCTCTTAATCTCCTTTGTTTATCACTGCCAAAGTTTTCTGATTTCTCATGAACAAAGCGTGAAGGAGGGTTTGTTTGTTATATTATATTTTTGAGCCGGGCACACTCAATGCCAGTTCCTTTTCATATTAGGGGTTTGCACATTATACATCCAATCCAGGGGTGAAACTTGTCCAACTTAAAGAGATCATGAATTAACTACTACTTCCTCATGAGCTAAAACATAGGCACAAAAAGAGAAATGTTTTTGATTAATTTCGAGATGGTACATGAAAGTCTTCGTTAGGAATGGCAGGTAAATACCATGTATAGGAAGGTATAGTGGACTCGTATGGCATAACAGGTTTTAAAGGGTTTGGATGCACAAGCAGTCAGTCCGCTTAGTACAGGTGGGGGTTTAGCAAAAGACTGGGAAGCGACCAACTAGAGAGCAATAACGGTCATAATCATGCAGAGCGACAAAGCAACATTGAATCGGGCATGAAAGTGGTATAATTATTCTAAAACTCAAAGATCATCAAGGCAAAGTAGACTTTTTTAGTTTTAAACATGTGTAAGCATGTGCCAAGTCAATCCAAAAATTCTCTAAAGGGAAATACCACCTTAGTATACCAGACTATGAACAGTGCCATGCATGTAGATCATTTCAATAACACATTATATACTCTAGTTATTCGGGACTAGCCACAAGGAAAGCATGAACCACTGGAAGAGCATTGTAAACATAGCACTATGTCGCTACAAGCTGGTCTCTAGATCATAAGTACAGGCATATGTACAAAAGTAGAAACAATAAGAGTTCATACCGGTTTTCCTTGCTGCTTCCCTCCAGTCGATCTTCGTCATCACTGCTTGTCACTTGCACAATCGAACGTAGGAAATATAATCAATGCCATCACGGACTCGAGCTGTTCTCTGAAAACAAAGCAAACTAAAGAGAGAAAGGAAATCTTTTTGGATTTTTCAAAAGTTGAATAAAAAGCAAAAGAAAGAGAAAATCTTTTTGTTGTTTTTGCAAAGAAAGAAATAAAGAAGAACGGGCAAAAACTTCGAAAAGATCAAAGTGAATCAAACGGATAATACAATGGAAAAGTGAGAAGGGCACATACTCCCCCAAGCTTAGGCTTTTGGCCTAAGTTGGTTAGCAGCTACTGCCCCCAGGAGCTTCCTGCTCCAGGGGTGTGGTGGTGAGTCCACGGGTCGTAGAAGGATGCTGGCGCGTACACCGAACTCCTCGGAGTCTCCCACGAGGAAGGTTCCGAACGCCAAACAGAGGAAGACCCTTCACCAAACTCGGTGGCGGTCTCTTCCTGAAAATGTGGTATCTCACCGTGCCTCTCCTCGTCGGGCACAACCCCCTCCATGGGGTTATGAAACAGATGCTGGACCATGAACTCATCGAACTGGACAACATCAAAGGACCATCCGTTCCTGCGGGAAAAATCAAACAAAAGAGGTGCAGGTAGACGGATCTCGCGTTCCGCGGTAGTTCCGAAACGCAAGATATAAACAAGGTTATCAAGCTCAGAACCCATGGTAACAAACTTATGCCTTTTCATAGCAGCAAGATCAAAGCTTAAATAAGTAAAAGGAGTATCATCAGGGTGTGGGGTGCCTCCAAGATGCTCTAAGATAAGTGTGGCATAAATGCCACCATATAAGTCCCCCTTGTCACCGTTCATAGCAAGGCGTCGAGCAATTAAGGTACCAAGATTATAATCAGACCTCCCTGAGAGGGCTGCTGCCAGGATAGCAATATCCGGAGCAGAAATGCTGCTCGTGTTGTCGCGAGCTAACACCCCTCTAGCAATATAATACGCAAAATACCTGAGGTGAGGAAACAAGATGCTAGAGATCTTCGACCGATGAATATCCCTCGTACCCATGCTGCAGAGAGAGTTGATGACGGTTTTCAGCTCGGAGGGCTGAGTGGCCATCCTAGCCGTCCTCCCAACGTTCGGCACACCTATTACTTCACAAAAATTTCCCAAAGTCATGGTGATTAGATCATTATAACTTTTAAACTCAATAGCACCTGAATCAGGATTATATCTAAAACTCTTAATGAAACTGGAGGTGAGTTTTTGATACTGAGTAACACGGCTCGTGACGAGTCGTGTCAAACCTGCATTAGCACAAAGATTATAAAACTCATCCTTGATTCCCGCAGCTTCCATGAATTCATCACATGGAAATGTCATTGCATGTGCTGGACTTGTGTCTTCCAACAACTCCAGGGGCACATGATCTTCATTGTAGCTCACCCTAGTAGTCGATGGTGAAGCTGCGGCTCTAGTGACTCGATCGGAGTGTGCGGGCCTCCTCTTCTGAAGCCATCCTTTTGCCCTTCCTACCAAACTCATTTCTGATTATTTTTTTACAATTTACAAAAACGAGGATTAAAACAAAGTGAGCTAAGGCAAACTACTCAACTCACTTGCCCAAGGCATAAACTTGCATCAAAACTTGGAAAATAACTTTCTACACATGCATGCAAGCTCATCTCTACAGCACCAAGAACTACTAAATACTCCCAAATGAGGCCACCAATCAAAAATCTAATTGGAGGGGTGGAGGAGTCACATACCAGGGAGTATTTGCTCAAAATTTCAGCTCAAATGATGGGCTGTAGAGAGAGATCGAAGAATCGCCTCCAAGAACAGCAAGAACAACAAGAACAAGACCAAAACTCGGGTTTCTGGAGAAAAAGAGAGAGAGGGGAAGAAGAAGTACCTAGAGGGGGGTCCCGTGGGCCCCAGGTGCCCTGTGGGCGCGGCCAGGGGTTGGGCCGCGCCAGCTGGCCGCCTGGGCCACTGGTGGCCCCCCCTGGCTGGCCCCAGGACTTTCCGGGTCTCTCCCGACGTGGAAATTTTTATTATAATTTTTCTGGAATTTTTCTGAAAACTTCACTGTTGAATTTTTTTCAAAGTTCAAAAAGCTGCGAAACTATCTGAAAACTTGAAGCAGTTAGTAGTATTGTGAAGCTTCAAAAACATAGATACTTGGTACAGCAAGTAGGACAACACTAAAAACAAATGAAAACATAACAACCTCAACTTTTTATCCATATAAAACATATTTACTAGTAAGGTTGATCAAGTCTTACCAACAAACAAGCGATATATAGAGCAAAAAGTCTCACCTCCTACGAAGTAATCACTGAACCTTTACCTTGATGGACATTGTCCCTACCATGATAGTTTTGTATTTATGAGGCACATGTAGTGGACAGTCCCATTCTCCAATTTTCACGGTCTCGATATTCTCTATAGAGTTGAGGGCATGCCTCCTGTCGGTCTTCTTCGGAAAATATACCGTGTGTTCTTTATCATTCACATGAAAGGTAACCTTCCCTTTGTTGCAATCAATAATAGCACCTGCGGTGTTAAGGAAAGGTCTACCAAGAATAATGGACATGCTCCCATCCTCGGGCATGTCAAGCACAACAAAATCAGTAAGAATTAAACAATTAGCAACTTCTACGGGAACATCCTCACAAATACCTATCGGAACAGCGGTTGACTTATCAGCCATCTGAAGGGAGATATCTGTAGGAATTAGTTTCTCTAAACAAAGCCTCTCGTAAAGAGAGAGAGGCATAACACTCACTCCTGCTCCAAGATCACATAAAGCAGTTTTGACATAATTATTCTTTATGGAGCAAGGAATGGTGGGTATACCTGGATCACCGAGCTTCTCAGGAATCTTTCCACTGAAAGAATAGTTAGCAAGCATAGTAGATATTGCATCATTAGGAACTTTTCTTTTATTAGTGACAATATCTTTCATATATTTTGAATAAGGAAGTAACTTAATAGCATCAGTCAAGGGTATCTGAAGAAAAAGAGGTTTAATCCACTCACAAAACTTATTATAATGCTCTTCTTCTTTAGATTTGATGGACTTACCTGGAAAGGGCATGGGTTTCTGTTCCCATGGTTCTTTCTCCTTCCCATGTTTTCTTGCGATGAAGTGTTCTTTAGTGTACCTCTTACGTTTGTCAGGTGCTTCTTCTTCTCGAACTTCAGGCGGATCATTCTTCTCATTATTATTACCTTCAGGTTCAGCACCGTCTTCAGTCTCAGCATCGGAAATAGATACACCGTTGGGATCAATAGCTGGCTCTTCATCTGCAATAGGATCATTAGAATTGTCAGTCTCCTTATGTTTCTTCTTCTTCTTTCGAGAGACAACAATTTCTTCTTCCTGCATTTGAGAATCTTGCTCGATTCTCTTCGGATGTCCCTCTGGATAAAGAGGATCTTGAGTACTAGTTCCTCCTCGGGTCTTAATCCCAAAAGCCTGCAATTTATCTTGTTTGGCATTGTTAGCAAGAAAATCTCTTTGCACTTTAGAAATTTGATCAAGCTGAGTTTGAACCATATGAAAATGCTTTACAAGACATTGAACATCATTAACTGTTCTATCTAAAACATCAAGCAACTTTTTGATAGCAAGGGAATTATCATGCAACTGACTTTCTATCCTCTCATTAAAATGATTCTGTTTCATAATAAAATTATCAAACTCATCTAAACATTGACCAGGAGGTTTACCATGAGGGATGTCACCTGCGTTGAAGTCTAAAAGAGAGTGTACCTCTACCATAGGAGGGTGAGTGGTAGGCTCACACAGCTTCTCAATAGGGGGTAGATTCTTCACGTCTTCAGCTTTATTACCTTTCTCTTTAATAGACTTCTTTGCTTCTCGCATATCCTCGGGGCTTAGAACAAACATGCCCCTCTTCTTTGTTGGTGGAGGTGGTACAGGGACGGACCAATCTTCATGGTTTTTGGCAATCCTGCCCATTAAATCTTCCGCATCGTCCGGTGTTCTTTTCCTGAAAACACAACCAGCACAACTGTCCAAATAGGACCTGGATTCATTAGTTAGACCAGCATAGAATATATCGATTAATTCATTCTTAGGAATTTCATGTCCTGGTCTAGCCCGAATCAAACCGCAGTACCTCCCCCAAGCTTTAGGAAGGGACTCATCCTGCAACTGTTTAAAGTTATAAATTCTTTGTAAAGCAGCATGTTGCATATGAGCAGGAAAGTACTTATAACCAAAAGAGTGAGCTAAGTCCTGAGGACTCTTAATGGAACCGCATGGAAGTGAATCATACCATTCTTTAGCACCCTCCTTCAAGGAGAAAGGAAGAAGCTTGGTCACATAAAAGTATCGTATCTTCTCATCTGTGGTAAACAGGCTACCTAACTCACCGAGTTTAGTCAGGTGTGCAATAGCATCATCATTTTCTCTGCCATAAAAGGGGTCAGCTTCAACCATAGGTATAAGTGAAAGATCAACAGAGAAATCAAAATCAGGATCATCAATGCATATAGGGGATGTAGCAAACTCAGGATTAGGAACGGTTTTGTTTTTCAAAGAGTGTTTTTCAAATATTTTCTTAATAACTTCAGGGTCAGTGCCAGCAAACTCTGTCAGTTCCCTGCATAGATCTTCATCAAGCATATAGTAATCATCATCAAGGAGCCTCTCTAAGAGTTTACTCAAATAAAGATAATCATAAGTTTCACCAATAGGGTAGCAAGCAACAGGAAGTTCAATTCCATATTTTTCAGCAGCAGCAGCAATTTGTTTCTCAAGAGCATAACCAAGAGAACTAATATCATCATCAAAAGTAGTAGAAGCATCATCAAGAGTATCAGACATAGTAACGGATTCAGTAGGAGCATCATGTGGTGGTGGTGAGGCGAACTTACTCATAACAGAAGGTGAATCAAGCGTAGCACTAGTGCTCAGAGCAGTACCTCTTCTTGCAGTGGATAGTAAGATCGGAACCTTGGGGTCTCCTTTCTTACCCATAGTGAATAAAGTGCAGTAGGTAGAATACCTCAAGTAGACTTGTAAATATTGCTATGCTCCCCGGCAACGGCGCCAAAAAACGGTACTTGATAACCCTCAACCGTAAGGGATCTAGATAGTCTTCGCGGGTAAGAATAACCCAATTTATTGATTCGACACACGGGGAGCCAAAGAGTATTCATAAGCTTTAACAGTTGAGTTGTCAATTCCACTGCACCTGAAATATACTTACTTGCAACAAAAGATAAGTCGTAACAGTGATATGATAGTGATGATAGTAATAGTAAAAGTAAACAGCAAAAGTAAATAGCAGTAGTAAATGGCAAAAGTAGCAACTAGTGACAAGCAAGGTTTAAAATACTGTAGGCTAGGGAGATGGATGGTTGGGCGCTGCATGGATGAGATAGATTCTATCTTGGGGCACGGCACACGGAAAAGTAATGATCATCTAGGCAAATATCAAACATTAGGCATGTATCCTGTAGGTAGTTGTACGTGCTTGCAATAATAACTTGCACAACATCTTTTGTCCTTCCATCCCGCTACGAACGGGGCCAAAAGGAACTAATGGATATTAAGGTGCTCCTATCAAAGAGCACCGGAACAAAGCAATGAACTCAATGGTTACATGTAATCCTCAAACTACGGACCATCCCCTTTGGTGTCCCAAGCTGTCACTTTTGGGATCGCCGGTTCCGAACTGTAACAGGTGCATACAACTCATAGATAGGATCACAAACACAAATATATTCATGCAAACACATATGGTTCAGATCTGAAATCATGGCACTCGGGCCCTAGTGTCAAGCATTAAGAATAACAAGTTGTAGCAAAGATGATAAACACCATAGTAGATGATAGGCAACATGCCCCCAACAATCTGACGAACTATTACATGATCTAACTCATCCAATCCCTACCATCCCCTTCGCCTACAGCAGGGGAATTACTCACACATGAAGGGAGAAGTCATGGAGGGATGATGGAGTGGTGATGATGATGGCGATGGCGACGATCTCCCCTCTCCGGAGGCCAAATCAGCCTCCAGATTAGCCCTCCCGAGGAAGAACAGAGGGTGGCAGCGGCTTCACGATGAAAAACTGCGAAAGAACTTCTGATCTGGGGTTTTTGCGTCGGGAGGAAAAATACGGGCTAAAGTAGGGCACCAGGGGGTGTGGGCCCCACCCAGGCGCGGCCCAGGGGGCGCGCCCACAGGGCGCCTGGGCACCCCCTGGCCCCCCTCTGGCCCCACTTCTGGCATTTGGTTCCTTCGGGTGCGTGGATTTTCTGTGATTTTTCGTGGATTTTTTTGAGATACTTAAAAATCCGTTTTCCTGCACACAAATAAACCATACAGGCAGCTCTGCTGAAAACAGCGTCAGTCCAGGTTAGTTTAGTCCAAATCATGCAAGAATGAGGCCAAAACAATATCAAAAGTGTTTGGAGAAGTAGATACGTTTGAGACGTATCAGCGAGTTTGGATTCACCGTGGAGGAGGCAGAGGCAGCAGAGGCAGCAAGCCTTGCCGAGCGAGAGGGGCTTGTCGGCGAGGAGGAGCTTGCCGGGCATGACGTCGAGTCGAGCGAGCCCGCCGAGGATACGAGCGGCTCGTTGGAGATCGACTCCTCTTCCTCCTCATCTTTGGGCAGCTCGCCGCAAGTAGAGCCCCCGGCTCCACCAAGAAGGCATCTCCGCAAGGCCGGGGACGTAGCGGAGCGGCAGACGAGTCGACAGCCGCAGCGCCGCGCGACACGCTCCACCGCGGCAAGCACTGTTGACGCGGGAGCACCTCACGCTGCTGCGGCAAATGGAGCGGGGTCCTCCCGGACCACCGCTTCAACTCCTGCCGCTTCTCACGCTGCGGCGGTAGCCGTAGCGGGGTCGTCTCAGACCACCGCCACTGCTCCCGCCAAGCGGCCAAGGGAGCCTACTCCTCCGCCTCCTCGCGCTGGACGTGAGCCGGACTTCGACTTCTCCGCGCTCAGCTCCGACGAGGAAGAACAAGAGTAAGATTCTTGTTGTACTTGCATTTCTTCAATTCTTGCTGTTTTTGTCATCGAGGTCGAACCCACTGCCACAGCAGGGGGTGCGTCCGAGACAACCTTGCCGGACATGGCAACTGTTCTTCAGAGCAGCCCCCAGCGCAGCCCCCAGCGTAAGTACATGGTTTGCTTCCCGCTGTTAGGCGCGCATGGATATTCTTTCTTTGCTGACATCTGCCGGTTGGTTTGTGTAGGAGCAGAGCAGCCCCACCAGGAGCGCCCGTAGACCGCCCCCGACATGCCACCTGCTTCAACTACGCCGCCAAGGGAAAGTTCTCCGGCAAGGGAGAAGTCTCCGGCAAGGGAGAGTACCAGCAGCCCCCCGGCGGTGGAGACTGCGACTGCAGAACCTCGTACAGGTAATCCTCTTGCTTCGAAAATTCCCTTGGGTTCTTCTTCTTTTGATCTTCTTTTTGGATATTTGCTTGACTTTTCTCCCTTTTCCGGCCGTCAGACCCATCTGCTGCGGAGCCGATGGAGACCGAGGTTGCCGGGGAGGAGAACATCACCGAGGCCGCCGACGACGCGGCTGCTACCGAAGAAGCTGCCGGCGCTGATGAACCCGCCGGCAATGAGGCCGCCAAAGCTGCCGCCGCAACAACTGGCGAGGGGTCTGGCGATCGCACTGACGGCCCTGAGGCCGCAGGAGCGCCAGGCGCTACGCCGACCGCCGATCCCTCCGCCGCTGCCGCAGCGTCAGGCTCCGAAGAGCCCCAGCCAGGCATCTACTGGAAGGCCGGCGATGGCATCTTCATCAACCTCCCCTGGGCGTCACTCTCCATGGCGCCGTTCGAGGGAGAAAACTTTGATGGAGAGGTTCTCGCCTCCGCTGGGCTGACACTGGTTGAAGCGCCAAGCAGCAGCAGCGGCGAGCCTGAGGAGGAGCGGCTGCTGCGGAAGCTGTTGTCGCTCTACCGCGCTCGGCAAGCCAAGCTGGAATCCCGCGAGGCGCTTGTTGCGAAGGCGGGAGCGGACATCGAGAAGCGCGTGGAGGAGCTCCGGGGCCTTAATCAGGAAGCTCTCCGGTCCCTGGCAGAGGAGCGGGAGCAACTTGCCGAGGAGCAGAAGGCCTTCTTCCTTGAGAAGGCTGACGTCGAAGAGCAACAGTGGCATCATTGTGGCAACGTAGCTCCCTGCACAAGGGAACTGACAAAGTAAACTGGGCGCTGCACCATTCTCTTCTATATCTCTCCGCACGCCTGCGCAGATCCATCTTTGTCGGGACCAGAGCTTGTCGGGGAAGCCCCCTGCTTGTCGCTGGATGCGCCTGCCGTGGTTGCTGGCTCATCATCTGCCTCCCTCTCCGCTACTAACACAGCACTGACCACTTGATTGGTTGCCGCTATATACAGCAGCAACTTCTCTTATGGCTTAGGTGCGACAAGCGTTGGAGTGGAGGACATGTATCTCTTCAAGTCTTGCAGCGCAGCCTCCGCTTCCGGAGTCCATTTCATTGGACCTGCCTTTTTCAATATTTTGAAAAACGGCAGGGCGCGCTCAGTAGACTTAGAGATAAACCTGCTGAGAGCGGCCACGCAACCGGAAAGTCTCCGTACATTCTTGACGCGCTTTGGTGCTTCAATCTGCTCAATGGCCTTGATCTTGTCAGGATTGGCTTTGATTCCCCGCCGAGACACGAAGAACCCGAGAAGCTTGCCAGAAGGGACTCCAGCACACACTTCTCGGGGTTGAGCTTGAGGCTGATCTTGCGCAGGTTTGCAAAGGTCTCGTCTAAATCTTGAATCAGAGTTGCCTTGTCCTTGCTCTTGACCACTATGTCATCCATGTAGGCTTCCACATTTCTGTGTATTTGTCGCTCAAAAGCGACATGGACTACCCTTGCAAATGTTGAACCAGCATTCTTTAAACCGAAAGGCATCCGTTTGAAACAGTACGTGCCACATGGAGTGATGAATGCGGTCTTCTCCTCATCCTCTTCTGCCATGAAGATTTGATGGTATCCTGAGTATGCGTCAAGAAATGAAAGCAAGTCACATCCGGCCGTGGAGTCAACAATCTGGTCAATGCGCGGCAAGGGAAATGGGTCTTTGGGACAAGCTTTATTGACATCGGTAAAGTCGATACAAAGCCTCCATTTCCCGTTTGCCTTGCGCACGACTACATGATTGGCCAACCACGTAGGATGGAGCACTCCTCTGACACGGCCTGCTGCTTCCAACTTCTTGATCTCTTCTGCCATAAATTCTTGGCGCTCCACTGCTTGCTTCCTGACCTTCTGTTTGACGGGCCACGCATGAGGACAGACGGCAAGATGGTGCTCAATTACTTTCCTGGGAACACGGGGGATGTCAGGCGGTTGCCACACAAACATGTCGACATTCGCCCGCAGGAAAGCAATGAGTGCGCTTTCCTATTTGGGGTCAAGAGTGGCACTGATGGTGAAGGTACCACCAGTGCCGTCCTCCTTGGAGGACACCTTCTTGGTCTCTGGCGGAGCTGCCATTGCCTTCTTACACTTGCCGGTGGAGCTCGATGGTGCATCCTCGACGGTAGCGTAGCACTCCGAAGAGGTGCGCTTGCCGGAGTGGGCATCAGAACTCTTGCCGGACTTGGTCTTCTTCTCCCCCCCGGGAGCTTCAACGGCAAGTGACTTGCGATCTGTTGCGGCAGCCGCTTCCCGGTAGATCTTGTCGGTGCAAATAAGAGCATACTTCTTGTCGCTAGGGACAGAGATGACACTTATCGGGCCTGGCATCTTCAGCATGTTGTAGGCGTAGTGAGAGGCTACCATGAACTTGGCGAGTGCTGGACGGCCGAGTATCCCATTGTAAGGCAATGGAAAATCGGCAACGTCATAAGTGACCCTCTCAGTCCTGAAGTTCAACTCGCTGCCAAATGTCACCGGCAACGTGATCTTCCCCTTCGACTTGCTCCCTCCCGGGTTGATTCCTTGGAATGTGCCGGTCTCTTCGAGCTCGCTGTCAGGGACCTGGAGTTTCTGGAGTACAACGGAGGAGATCAGGTTCAAGCCGGCCCCACCGTCAACTAGCATCTTAGTGACCTTGAGGTTGCGGATAGTTGGTGAAACCAACATCGGCAAGCACCCGACCGCAGTTGTGCGATCAGGGTGGTCCTCAATATCAAAGATGATAGGCGTGCTGGACCATTTCAGAATCTTGCGCGACTCGACAGGTGGTTCTGCCGCATTGACTTCCCGCACCCACTGCTTGAGTTGGCGATGTGAAGTATGCAGAGAAGCACCGCCGTCAACGCACAAGACCTCTGTGGCTTTCTGGAACTCCTGCTCACTGGTCTCGACATCATCCATGTCCTCATCGTCATCGTCATCTTCATCCTTATCGCGGCCGCAGGGAGGTCTGTCTCCTTGCCGCTGCTTGGCCTTGCTGCGGCGTCCTCCCTGGCCGGCGCGCTTCATGTCGGATCCTCCAGCACCTCCTTGGGCCTTCTCCTTGTCGCGTCGCTCGTATTCAGCCTTTTGCTGTTCGACAATCTGCTCGACCCTCTTGCAGTTCTGGAGGTCATGACCCTTGGTGCGGTGGATCTTGCAGTACTGCTTTTCGGTGCCGTCCTGCTTGTCGGCGGCTGCCACAGCCTGGCAGTTGGTGCATGCTGCAATCTCCTTGCCGGAGCTACCAGCTTTGGCTTTCTTGGCTCCACCTTCGTTGCCAGACTGCTCAACGACTAGCACATCTTTGCCTTTCTTCTTTCTATTGTTCCGCCGCCGGTTTCTCTTTGCCGGGGCAGCATCCTCGCTGTCAGATCCTCATGCTCCTGTACCTTCTCCGGGGAGTTTCCTCCCTTCCTCAGCACGTGCACACTTGTCGGCCAGGGCATACAGCTCACTGACGTCTCTGATCTTGCAAATCGCCATCTCCTCCCGCATCCTGCGGTTACGCACGTTCTGATGGAACGCGCTGATAACCGTGGCAGGGTGGACATCCGGGATGTTGTGCTGTACACGGCTGAATCTCTAAATGTACTTGCGCAGGGGCTCTCCTTCCTTCTGGGCGAGCAGATGAAGGTCACTCTCCTTGCCATGATTTTTGTGGCCGCCTGTAAAGGCGCCGACAAACTGATGGCATAGGTCCGCCCAGGAGGATATGGAGTTGTCCGGCAAGTGCATGAGCCAGGATCTGACGTTGGGCTTGAGCACCAGCGGGAAGTAGTTGGCAAGGATCTTGTCGTCCCACCCCCCGGCAGCTTGCACCGCGATGGTGTAGATGCTGAGGAACTCCGACGGATGCGACTTGCCGTCATACTTCTCCGGTACGTCTGGCTTGAAATTCTTCGTGCAGGGCCACTGGACTTGCAGCAGCTCACGAGTGAACGCAGGAACAGAGATGACACTTATCGGGCCTGGCATCTTCAGTATGTTGTAGGCGTAGTGAGAGGCTGCCATGAACTTGGCGAGTGCTGGACGGCCGAGTATCCCATTGTAAGGCAATGGAAAATCGGCAACGTCAAAAGTGACCCTCTCAGTCCTGAAGTTCAACTCGCTGCCAAATGTCACCGGCAACGTGATCTTCCCCTTTGGCTTGCTCCTTCCCGGGTTGATTCCTTGGAATGTGCCGGTCTCTTCGAGCTCGCTGTCAGGGACCTGGAGTTTCTGGAGTACAGCGGAGGAGATCAGGTTCAAGCCGGCCCCGCCGTCAACTAGCATCTTAGTGACCTGGAGGTTGCAGATAGTTGGTGAAACCAACATCGGCAAGCACCCGACCGCAGTTGTGCGATCAGGGTGGTCCTCAATATCAAAGATGATAGGCGTAATGGACCATTTCAGAAGCTTGCGCGACTCGACAGGTGGTTTTGCCGCATTGACTTCCCGCACCCACTGCTTGAGTTGGCGGTGTGAAGTATGCAGAGAAGCACCGCCGTCAACGCACAAGACCTCTCTGGCTTTCTGGAACTCCTGCTCACTGGTCTCGACATCATCCATGTCCTCATCGTCGTCGTCATCTTCATCCTAGTCGCGGCCGCGGGGAGGTCTGTCTCCTTGCCGCTGCTTGGCCTTGCCGCGGCGTCCTCCCCGGCCGGCGCGCTTCATGCCGGATCCTCCAGCACCTCCTTCGGCCTTCTCCTTGTCTCGTAGCTCGTATTCAGCCTTTTGCTGTTCGACAAGCTGCTCGACCCTCTTGCAGTTCTGGAGGTCATGACCCTTGGTGTGGTGGATCTTGCAGTACTGCTTGTTGGTGCCGTCCTGCTTGTCGGTGGCCGCCATAGCCTGGCAGTTGGTGCATGCGGCAATCTCCTTGCCGGAGCTACCAGCTTTGGCTTTCTTAGCGCCACCTTCGTTGCCGGACTGCTCAACGACTAGCACATCTTTGCCTTTCTTCTTTCTATTGTTCCGCCGCCGGTTCTTCTTTGCCGGGGCAGCATCCTCGCTGTCAGATCCTCCTGCTCATGTACCTTCTCCGGGGAGTTTCCTCCCTTCCCCAACACGTGCACACTTGTCGGCCAGGGCATACAGCTCACTGACGTCTCTGATCTTGCACATCGCCATCTCCTCCCGCATCCTGCGGTTATGCACGTTTTGATGGAACGCACTGATAACCGCGGCAGGGTGGACATCCGAGATGTTGTGCTGTACACGGCTGAATCTCTAAATGTACTTGCGCAGGGGCTCTCCTTCCTTCTAGGTGAGCAGATGAAGGTCACTCTCTTGGCCATGAGGTTTGTGGCCGCCTGTAAAGGCGCCAACAAACTGATGGCAAAGGTCCGCCCAGGAGGATATGGAGTTGTCCGGCAAGTGCATGAGCCAGGATCTGACGTTGGGCTTGAGCACCAGCGGGAAGTAGTTGGCAAGGATCTTGTCGTCCCGCCCCCCGGCAGCTTGCACCGCGATGGTGTAGATGCTGAGGAACTCCGACGGATGCGACTTGCCGTCATACTTCTCCGGTACGTCTGGCTTGAAATTCTTCGTGCTGGGCCACTGGACTTGCCGCAGCTCACGAGTGAACACAGGAACAGAGATGACAATTATCGGGCTTGGCATCTTCAGCATGTTGTAGGCATAGTGAGAGGCTGCCATGAACTTGGAGAGTGTTGGACGGCCGAGTATCCCATTGTAAGGCAATGGAAAATCGGCAACGTCAAAAGTGACCCTCTCAGTCCTAAAGTTCAACTCGCTGCCAAATGTCACCGGCAACGTGATCTTCCCCTTCGGCTTGCTCCTTCCCGGGTTGATTCCTTGGAATGTGCCAGTCTCTTCGAGCTCGCTGTCAGGGATCTGGAGTTTCTGGAGTACAGCGGAGGAGATCAGGTTCAAGCCGGCCCCGCCGTCAACTAGCATCTTAGTGACCTTGAGGTTGCGGATAGTTGGTGAAACCAACATCGGCAAGCACCCGACCGTAGTTGTGCGATCAGGGTGGTCCTCAATATCAAAGATGATAGGCGTGCTGGACCATTTCAGAAGCTTGCGCGACTCGACAGGTGGTTCTGCCGCATTGACTTCCCACACCCACTGCTTGAGTTGGCGGTGTGAAGTATGCAGAGAAGCACCGCCGTCAACGCACAAGACCTCTGTGGCTTTCTGGAAATCCTGCTCACTGGTCTCGACATCATCCATGTCCTCATCGTCGTCGTCATCTTCATCCTTGTTGCGGCCGTGGGGAGGTCTGTCTCCTTGCCGCTGCTTGGCCTTGCCGCGGCGTCCTCCCCGGCCGGCGCGCTTCATGCCGGATCCTCCAGCACCTCCTTGGGCCTTCTCCTTGTCGCGTCGCTCGTATACAGCCTTTTGCTGTTCGACAACCTGCTCGACCCTCTTGCAGTTCTGGAGGTCATGACCCTTGGTGCGGTGGATCTTGCAGTACTGCTTGTCGGTGCCGTCCTGCTTGTCGGCGGCCGCCACAGCCTGGCAGTTGGTGCATGCGGCAATCTCCTTGCCGGAGCTACCAGCTTTGGCTTTCTTGGCGCCAGCTTCGTTGCCGGACTGCTCAACGACTAGCACATCTTTGCCTTTCTTCTTTCTATTGTTCCGCCGCCGGTTTTTCTTTGCCGGGGCAGCATCCTCGCTGTCAGATCCTCCTGCTCCTGTACCTTCTCCGGGGAGTTTCCTCCCTTCCTTAGCATGTGCACACTTGTCGGCCAGGTCATACAGCTCACTAACGTCTCTGATCTTGCACATCGCCATCTCCTCCCGCATCCTGCGGTTACGCATGTTCTGATGGAACACGCTAATAACCGCGGCAGGGTGGACATCCGGGATGTTGTGCTGCACGGCTGAATCTCTAAATGTACTTGCGTAGGGGCTCTCCTTCCTTCTGGGCGAGCAGATGAAGGTCACTCTCTTGGCCATGAGGTTTGTGGCCGCCTGTAAAGGCGCCGACAAACTGATGGCATAGGTCCGCCCAGGAGGATATGGAGTTCTCCGGCAAGTGCATGAGCCAGGATCTGACATTGGGCTTGAGCACCTGTGGGAAGTAGTTGGCAAGGATTTTGTCGTCCCGCCCCCCGGCAGCTTGCACCGCAATGGTGTAGATGCTGAGGAACTCCAACGGATGTGACTTGCCGTCGTACTTCTCTGGTACGTCTGGCTTGAAATTCTTCGTGCTGGGCCACTCGACTTGCCGCAGCTCACAAGTGCACGCAGGAACAGAGATGACACTTATCGGGCCTGGCATCTTCAGCATGTTGTAGGCGTAGTGAGAGGCTGTCATGAACTTGGCGAGTGCTGGACGGCCGAGTATCCCATTGTAAGGCACTGGAAAATCGGCAACGTCAAAAGTGGCCCTCTCAGTCCTGAAGTTCAACTCGCTGCCAAATGTCATCGGCAACGTGATCTTCCCCTTCGGCTTGCTCCTTCCCGGGTTGATTCCTTGGAATGTGCCGGTCTCTTCGAGCTCGCTGTCAGGGACCTGGAGTTTCTGGAGTACAGCGGAGAAGATCAGGTTCATGCCGGCCCCGCCGTCAACTAGCATCTTAGTGACATTGAGGTTGCGGATAGTTGGTGAAACCAACATCGGCAAGCACCCGACCGCAGTTGTGCGATCAAGGTGGTCCTCAATATCAAAGACGATAGGCGTGCTGGACCATTTCAGAAGCTTGCGCGACTCGACAGGTGGTTCTGCCGCATTGACTTCCCAAACCCAGTGCTTGAGTTGGCGGTGTGAAGTATGCAGAGAAGCACCGCCGTCAACGCACAAGACCTCAGTGGCTTTCTGGAACTCCTGCTCACTGGTCTCGACATCATCCATGTCCTCATCGTCGTCGTCATCTTCATCCTTGTCGTGGCCGCGGGGAGGTCTGTCTCCTTGCCGCTGCTTGGCCTTGCCGCGGCGTCCTCCCCGGCCGGCGCGCTTCATGCCGGATCCTCCAGCACCTCCTTGGGCCTTCTCCTTGTCGCGTCGCTCGTATTCAGCCTTTTGTTGTTCGACAAGCTGCTCGACCCTCTTGCAGTTCTGGAGGTCATGACCCTTGGTGCGGTGGATCTTGCAGTACTGCTTGTCGGTGCCGTCCTGCTTGTCGGCGGCCGCCACAGCCTGGCAGTTGGTGCATGCGGCAATCTCCTTGCCGGAGCTACCAGCTTTGGCTTTCTTGGCGCCACCTTCGTTGCCGGACTGCTCAACGACTAGCACATCTTTGCCTTTCTTCTTTCTATTGTTCCGCCGCCGGTTTTTCTTTGCCGGGGCACCATCCTCGCTGTTAGATCCTCCTACTCCTGTACCTTCTCCGGGGAGTTTCCTCCCTTCCTCAGCACGTGCACACTTGTCGGCCAGGGCATACAGCTCACTGACGTCTCTGATCTTGCACATCGCCATCTCCTCCCGCATCCTGCGGTTACGCATGTTCTGATGGAACGCGCTGATAACCGCGGCAGGGTGGGCATCCCGGATGTTGTGCTGTACACGGCTGAATCTCTAAATGTACTTGCGCGAGGGCTCTCCTTCCTTCTGGGCGAGCAGATGAAGGTCACTCTCTTGGCCATGAGGTTTGTGCCCGCTTGTAAAGGCGCCGACAAACTGATGGCATAGGTCCGCCCAGGAGGATATGGGGTTGTCCGGCAAGTGCATGAGCCAGGATCTGACGTTGGGCTTGAGCACCAGCGGGAAGTAGTTGGCAAGGATCTTGTTGTCCCACCCCCCGGCAGCTTGCACCGCGATGGTGTAGATGCTGAGGAACTCCGACGGATGCGACTTGCCGTCATACTTCTCCGGTATGTCTGGCTTGAAATTCTTCGTGCTGGGCCACTGGACTTGCCGCAGCTCACGAGTGAACGCAGGAACAGAGATGACAATTATCGGGCCTGGCATCTTCAGCATGTTGTAGGCATAGTGAGAGGCTGCCATGAACTTGGAGAGTGTTGGACGGCCAAGTATCCCAATGTAAGGCAATGGAAAATCGGCAACGTCAAAAGTGACCCTCTCAGTCCTAAAGTTCAACTCGCTGCCAAATGTCACCGGCAACGTGATCTTCCCCTTCGGCTTGCTCCTTCCCGGGTTGATTCCTTGGAATGTGCCGGTCTCTTCGAGCTCGCTGTCAGGGACCTGGAGTTTCTGGAGTACAGCGGAGGAGATTAGGTTCAAGCCGGCCCCGCCGTCAACTAGCATCTTAGTGACCTTGAGGTTGCGGATAGTTGGTGAAACCAACATCGGCAAGCTCCCGACCGCAGTTGTGCGATCAGGGTGGTGCTCAATATCAAAGATGATAGGCGTGCTGGACCATTTCAGAAGTTTGCGCGACTCGACAGGTGGTTCTGCCGCATTGACTTCCCACACCCACTGCTTGAGTTGGCGGTGTGAAGTATGCATAGAAGCACCGCCGTCAACGCACAAGACCTCTGTGGCTTTCTGGAACTCCTTCTCACTGGTCTCGACATCATCCATGTCCTCATCGTCGTTGTCATCTTCATCCTTGTTGCGGCCGTGGGGAGGTCTGTCTCCTTGCCGCTGCTTGGCCTTGCCGCGGCGTCCTCCCCGGCCGGCGCGCTTCATGCCGGATCCTCCAGCACCTCCTTGGGCCTTCTCCTTGTCGCGTCGCTCGTATTCAGCCTTTTGCTGTTCGACAACCTGCTCGACCCTCTATCAGTTCTGGAGGTCATGACCCTTGGTGCGGTGGATCTTGTAGTACTGCTTGTCGGTGCCGTCCTGCTTGTCGGCGGCCGCCACAGCCTGGCAGTTGGTGCATGCGGCAATCTCCTTGCCGGAGCTACCAGCTTTGGCTTTCTTGGCGCCACCTTCGTTGCCTGACTGCTCAACGACTAGCACATCTTTGCCTTTCTTCTTTCTATTGTTCCGCCGCCTGTTTTTCTTTGCCGGGGCAGCATCCTCGCTGTCAGATCCTCCTGCTCCTGTACCTTCTCCGGTGAGTTTCCTCCCTTCCTTAGCTTGTGCACACTTGTCGGCCAGGGCATACAGCTCACTAACGTCTCTGATCTTGCACATCGCCATCTCCTCCCGCATCCTGCGGTTACGCACGTTCTGATGGAACGCGCTAATAACCGCGGCAGGGTGGACATCCGGGATGTTGTGCTGTACACGGCTGAATCTCTAAATGTACTTGCGTAGGGGCTCTCCTTCCTTCTGGGCGAATAGATGAAGGTCACTCTCTTGGCCATGAGGTTTGTGGCCGCCTGTAAAGGCGCCGACAAACTGATGGCATAGGTCCGCCCAGCAGGATATGGAGTTGTCCGGCAAGTGCATGAGCCAGGATCTGACGTTGGGCTTGAGCACCAGCGGGAAGTAGTTGGCAAGGATCTTGTCGTCCCACCCCCCGGCAGCTTGCACCGCGATGGTGTAGATGCTGAGGAACTCCGACAGATGCGACTTGCCGTCGTACTTTTCCGGTATGTCTGGCTTGAAATTCTTCGTGCTGGGCCACTGGACTTGCCGCAGCTCACGAGTGAACGCAGGAATAAAGATGACACTTATCGGGCCTGGCATCTTCAGCATGTTGAAGGCGTAGTGAGAGGCTGCCATGAACTTGGCGAGTGCTGGACGACCGAGTATCCCATTGTAAGGCAATGAAAAATCGGCAACGTCAAAAGTGACCCTCTCAGTCCTGAAGTTCAACTCGCTGCCAAATGTCACCGGCAACGTGATCTTCCCCTTCGGCTTGCTCCTTCCCGGGTTGATTCCTTGGAATGTGTCGGTCTCTTCGAGGTCGTTGTCAGGGACCTGGAGTTTCTGGAGTACAGCGGAGGAGATCAGGTTCAAGCCGGCCCCGCCGTCAACTAGCATCTTAGTGACCTTGAGGTTGCGGATAGTTGGTGAAACCAACATCGGCAAGCACCCGGCCGCAGTTGTGCGATCAGGGTGGTCCTCAATATCAAAGATGATAGGTGTGCTGGACCATTTCAGAAGCTTGCGCGACTCGACAGGTGGTTCTGCCGCATTGACTTCCCACACCCACTGCTTGAGTTGGCGGTGTGAAGTATGCAGAGAAGCACCGCCGTCAACGCACAAGACCTCTATGGCTTTCTGGAACTCCTGCTCACTGGTCTCGACATCATCCATGTCCTCATCGTCGTCGCCATCTTCATCCTTGTCGCGGCCGCGGGGAGGTCTGTCTCCTTATCACTGCTTGGCCTTGCCGCGGCGTCCTCCCCCGCCGGCGCGCTTCATGCCGGATCCTCCTGCACCTCCTTGGGCTTCTCCTTGTCGCGTCGCTCGTATTCAGCCTTTTGCTGTTCGACAAGCTGCTCGACCCTCTTGCAGTTCTGGAGGTCATGACCCTTGGTGCGGTGGATCTTGCAGTACTGCTTGTCGATGCCGTCCTGCTTGTCGGCGGCCGCCACAGCCTGGCAGTTGGTGCATGCGGCAATCTCCTTGCCGGAGCTACCAACTTTGGCTTTCTTGGCGCCGCCTTCATTGCCGGACTGCTCAACGACTAGCACATTTTCGCCTTTCTTCTCTCTATTGTTCCGCCGTCGGTTTTTCTTTGCCGGGGCAGCATCCTCGCTGTCAGATCCTCCTGCTCCTGTTCCTTCTCTGGGGAGTTTCCTCCCTTCCTCAGCATGTGCACACTTGTCGGCCAGGGCATACAGCTCACTGACGTCTCTGATCTTGCACATCGCCATCTCCTCCCGCATCTTGCGGTTACGCACGTTCTGATGGAACGCGCTGATAACCGCGGCAGGGTGGACATCCGAGATGTTGTGCTGTACACGGCTGAATGTCAAAATGTACTTGCGCAGGGGCTCTCCTTCGTTCTGGGCGAGTAGATGAAGGTCACTCTCTTGGCCATGAGGTTTGTGGCCGCCTGTAAAGGCGCCGACAAACTGATGGCATAGGTCCGCCCGGGAGGATATGGAGTTGTCCGGCAAGTGCATGAGCCAGGATCTGACGTTGGGCTTGAGCACCAGCGGGAAGTAGTTGGCAAGGATCTTGTCGTCCCGCCCCCCGGCAGCTTGCACCACGATGGTGTAGATGCTGAGGAACTCCGACGGATGCAACTTGCCGTCCTACTTCTCCGGTACGTCTGGCTTGAAATTCTTCGTGCTGGGCAACTGGACTTGCCGCAGCTCACGAGTGAACGTAGGAACAGAGATGACACTTATCGGGCCTGGCATCTTCAGCATGTTGTAGGCGTAGTGAGAGGCTGCCATGAACTTGGCGAGTGTTGGACGGCCGAGTATCCCATTGTAAGGCAATGGAAAATCGGCAACGTCAAAAGTGACCCTCTCAGTCCTGAAGTTCAACTCGCTGCCAAATGTCACCGGCAACGTGATCTTCCCCTTCGGCTTTCTCCTTCCCGGGTTGATTCCTTGGAATGTGCCGGTCTCTTCGAGCTCGCTGTCAGGGACCTGGAGTTTCTGGAGTACAGCGGAGGAGATCAGGTTCAAGCCGGCCCCGCCGTCAACTAGCATCTTAGTGACCTTGAGGTTGCGGATAGTTGGTGAAACCAACATCGGCAAGCACCCGTCCGCAGTTGTGCGATCAGGGTGGTCCTCAATATCAAAGACGATAGGCGTGCTGGACCATTTCAGAAGCTTGCGCGACTCGACAGGTGGTTCTGCCGCATTGACTTCCCACACCCACTGCTTGAGTTGGCGGGGTGAAGTATGCAGAGAAGCACCTCCGTCAACGCACAAGACCTCTGTGGCTTTCTGGAACTCCTGCTCACTGGTCTCGACATAATCCATGTCCTCATCATCGTCGTCATCTTCATCCTTGTCGCGGCCGCGGGGAGGTCTGTCTCCTTGCCGCTGCTTGGCCTTGCCGCGGCATTCTCCCCGGCCGGCGCGCTTCATGCCGGATCCTCCAGTACCTCCTTGGGCCTTCTCCTTGTCGCGTCGCTCGTATTCAGCCTTTTGCTGTTCGACAAGCTGCTCGACCCTCTTGCAGTTCTGGAGGTCATGACCCTTGGTGCGGTGGATTTTGCAGTACTGCTTGTCGGTGTCGTCCTGCTTGTTGGCGGCCGCCACAGCCTGGCAGTTGGTGCATGCGGCAATCTCCTTGCCGGAGCTACTAGCTTTGGCTTTCTTGGCGCCACCTTCGTTGCCGGACTGCTCAACGACTAGCACATCTTTGCCTTTCTTCTTTCTATTGTTCCGCCGCCGGTTTTTCTTTGCCGGGGCAGCATCCTCGCTGTCAGATCCTCCTGCTCCTGTACCTTCTCCGGGGAGTTTCCTCCCTTCCTCAGCAGGTGCACACTTGTCGGCCAGGGCATACAGCTCACTGACGTCTCTGATCTTGCACATCGCAATCTCCTCCCTCATCCTGCGATTACGCACGTTCTGATGGAGCTCGCTGATAACCGCGGTCGGGTGGACATCCGGGATGTTGTGCTGTACACGGCTGAATCTCTAAATGTACTTGCGCAGGGGCTCTCCTTCCTTCTGGGCGAGCAGATGAAGGTCACTCTCTTGGCCATGTAGTTTGTGGCCGCCTGTAAAGGCGCCGACAAACTGATGGCATAGGTCCGCCCAGGAGGATATGGAGTTGTCCGGCAAGTGCATGAACCAGGATCTGACGTTGGGCTTGAGCACCAGCGGGAAGTAGTTGGCAAGGATCTTGTCGTCCCGCCCCCCGGCAGCTTGCACCGCGATGGTGTAGATGCTGAGGAACTCCGACGGATGCGACTTGCCGTCGTACTTTTCCGGTACGTCTGGCTTGAAATTCTTCGTGCTGGGCCACTGGACTTGCCGCAGCTCACGAGTGAACGCAGGAATAAAGATGACACTTATCGGGCCTGGCATCTTCAGCATGTTGAAGGCGTAGTGAGAGGCTGCCATGAACTTGGCGAGTGCTGGACGACCGAGTATCCCATTGTAAGGCAATGAAAAATCGGCAACGTCAAAAGTGACCCTCTCAGTCCTGAAGATCAACTCGCTGCCAAATGTCACCGGCAACGTGATCTTCCCCTTCGGCTTGCTCCTTCCCGGGTTGATTCCTTGGAATGTGTCGGTCTCTTCGAGCTCGTTGTCAAGGACCTGGAGTTTCTGAAGTACAGCGGAGGAGATCAGGTTCAAGCCGGCCCCGCCGTCAACTAGCATCTTAGTGACCTTGAGGTTGCGGATAGTTGGTGAAACCAACATCGGCAAGCACCCGGCCGCAGTTGTGCGATCAGGGTGGTCCTCAATATCAAAGATGATAGGCGTGCTGGACCATTTCAGAAGCTTGCGCGACTCGACAGGTGGTTCTGCCGCATTGACTTCCCACACCCACTGCTTGAGTTGGCGGTGTGAAGTATGCAGAGAAGCACCGCCGTCAACGCACAAGACCTCTATGGCTTTCTGGAACTCCTGCTCACTGGTCTCGACATCATCCATGTCCTCATCGTTGTCGCCATCTTCATCCTTGTCGCGGCCGCGGGGAGGTCTGTCTCCTTACCACTGCTTGGCCTTGCCGCGGCGTCCTCCCCCGCCGGCGCGCTTCATGCCGGATCCTCCAGCACCTCCTTGGGCTTCTCCTTGTCGCGTCGCTCGTATTCAGCCTTTTGCTGTTCGACAAGCTGCTCGACCCTCTTGCAGTTCTGGAGGTCATGACCCTTGGTGCGGTGGATCTTGCAGTACTGCTTGTCGGTGCCGTCCTGCTTGTCGGCGGCCGCCACAGCCTGGCAGTTGGTGCATGCGGCAATCTCCTTGCCGGAGCTACCAACTTTGGCTTTCTTGGCGCCGCCTTCTTTGCCGGACTGCTCAACGACTAGCACATCTTCGCCTTTCTTCTCTCTATTGTTCCGTCGTCGGTTTTTCTTTGCCGGGGCAGCATCCTCGCTGTCAGATCCTCCTGCTCCTGTACCTTCTCTGGGGAGTTTCCTCCCTTCCTTAGCACGTGCACACTTGTCGGCCAGGGTATACAGCTCACTGACGTCTCTGATCTTGCACATCGCCATCTCCTCCCGCATCTTGCGGTTACGCACGTTCTGATGGAACGTGCTGATAACCGCGGCAGGGTGGACATCCGAGATGTTGTGCTGTACACGGCTGAATGTCAAAATGTACTTGCGCAGGGGCTCTCCTTCGTTCTGGGCGAGCAGATGAAGGTCACTCTCTTGGCCATGAGGTTTGTGGCCGCCTGTAAAGGCGCCGACAAACTGATGGCATAGGTCCGCCCGGGAGGATATGGAGTTGTCCGGCAAGTGCATGAGCCAGGATCTGACGTTGGGCTTGAGCACCAGCGGGAAGTAGTTGGCAAGGATCTTGTCGTCCCGCCCCCCGGCAGCTTGCACCACGATGGTGTAGATGCTGAGGAACTCCGACGGATGCAACTTGCCGTCGTACTTCTCCGGTACGTCTGGCTTGAAATTCTTCGTGCTGGGCAACTGGACTTGCCGCAACTCACGAGTGAACGTAGGAACAGAGATGACACTTATCGGGCTTGGCATCTTCAGCATGTTGTAGGCGTAGTGAGAGGCTGCCATGAACTTGGCGAGTGCTGGACGGCCGAGTATCCCATTGTAAGGCAATGGAAAATCGGCAACGTCAAAAGTGACCCTCTCAGTCCTGAAGTTCAACTCGCTGCCAAATGTCACCGGCAACGTGATCTTCCCCTTCGGCTTTCTCCTTCCCGGGTTGATTCCTTGAAATGTGCTGGTCTCTTCGAGCTCGCTGTCAGGGACCTGGAGTTTCTGGAGTACAGCGGAGGAGATCAGGTTCAAGCCGGCCCCGCCGTCAACTAGCATCTTAGTGACCTTGAGGTTGCGGATAGTTTGTGAAACCAACATCGGCGAGCACCCGACTGCAGTTGTGCGATCAGGGTGGTCCTCAATATCAAAGATGATAGGTGTGCTGGACCATTTCAGAAGCTTGCGCGACTCGACAGGTGGTTCTGCCGCATTGACTTCCCAGACCCACTGCTTGAGTTGGCGGTGTGAAGTATGCAGAGAAGCACCGCCGTCAACGCACAAGACCTCTGTGGCTTTCTGGAACTCCTGCTCACTGGTCTCGACATCATCCATGTCCTCATCGTCGTCATCATCTTCATCCTTGTCGCGGCCGCGGGGAGGTCTGTCTCCTTGCCGCTGCTTGGCCTTGCCGCGGCGTCCTCCCCGGCCGGCGCGCTTCATGCCGGATCCTCCAGCACCTCCTTGGGCCTTCTCCTTGTCGCGTCGCTCGTATTCAGCCTTTTGCTGTTCGACAAGCTGCTCGACCCTCTTGCAGTTCTGGAGGTTATGACCCTTGGTGCGGTGGATCTTGCAGTACTGCTTGTCGGTGCCGTCCTGCTTGTCGGCGGCCGCCACAGCCTGGCAGTTGGTGCATGTGGCAATCTCCTTGCCGGAGCTACCAGCTTTGGCTTTCTTGGCGCCACCTTCGTTGCCGGACTGCTCAACGACAAGCACATCTTTGCCTTTCTTCTTTCTATTGTTCCGCCGCCGGTTTTTCTTTGCCGGGGCAGCATCCTCGCTGTCAGATCCTCCTGCTCCTGTACCTTCTCCCGGGAGTTTCCTCCCATCCTCAGCACGTGCACACTTGTCGGCCAGGGCATACAGCTCACTGACGTCTCTGATCTTGCACATCGCCATCTCCTCCCGCATCCTGCGGTTATGCACGTTCTGATGGAACGCGCTGATAACCGCGACAGGGTGGACATCCGGGATGTTGTGCTGTACACGGCTGAATCTCTAAATGTACTTGCGCAGGGGCTCTCCTTCCTTCTGGACGAGCAGATGAAGGTCACTCTCTTGGCCATGAGGTTTGTGGCCGCCTGTAAAGGCGCCGACAAACTGATGGCATAGGTCCGCCCGGGAGGATATGGAGTTGTCCGGGAAGTGCATGAGCCAGGATCTGACGTTGGGCTTGAGCACCAGCAGGAAGTAGTTGGCAAGGATCTTGTCGTCCCGCCCCCCGGCAGCTTGCACCACGATGGTGTAGATGCTGAGGAACTCCGACGGATGCGACTTGCCGTCGTACTTCTCTGGTACGTCTGGCTTGAAATTCTTCGTGCTGGGCCACTGGACTTGCCGCAGCTCACGAGTGAACGCAGGAACAGAGATGACACTTATCGGGCCTGGCATCTTCAGCATGTTGTAGGTGTAGTGAGAGGCTGCCATGAACTTGGCGAGTGCTGGACGGCCGAGTATCCCATTGTAAGGCAATGGAAAATCGGCAACGTCAAAAGTGACCCTCTCAGTCCTGAAGTTCAACTCGCTGCCAAATGTCACCGGCAACGTGATCTTCCCCTTCGGCTTGCTCCTTCCCGGGTTGATTCCTTGGAATGTGCTGGTCTCTTCGAGCTCGCTGTCAGGGACCTGGAGTTTCTGGAGTACAGCGGAGGAGATCAGGTTTAAGTCGGCCCCGCCGTCAACTAGCATCTTAGTGACCTTGAGGTTGCGGATAGTTGGTGAAACCAACATCGGCAAGCACCCGACCGCAGTTGTGCGATCAGGGTGGTCCTCAATATCAATGATGATAGGCGTGCTGGACCATTTCAGAAGCTTGCGCGACTCGACAGGTGGTTCTGCCGCATTGACTTCCCACACCCACTGCTTGAGTTGGCGGTGTGAAGTATGCAGAGAAGCACCGCCGTCAACGCACAAGACCTCTGTGGCTTTCTGGAACTCCTGCTCACTGGTCTCGACATCATCCATGTCCTCATCGTCGTCGTCATCTTCATCCTTGTCGCGGCCGCGGGGAGGTCTGTCTCCTTGCCGCTGCTTGGCCTTGCCGCGGCGTCCTCCCTGGTCGGCGCGCTTCATGCCGGATCCTCCAGCACCTCCTTGGGCTTCTCCTTGTCGCGTCCCTCGTATTCAGCCTTTTGCTGTTCGACAAGCTGCTCGACCCTCTTGCAGTTCTGGAGGTCATGACCCTTGGTGCGGTGGATCTTGCAGTACTGCTTGTCGGTGCCGTCCTGCTTGTCGGCGGCTGCCACATCCTGGCAGTTGGTGCATGCGGCAATCTCCTTGCCGGAGCTACCAACTTTAGCTTTCTTGGCGCCACCTTCGTTGCCGGACTGCTCAACGACTAGCACATCTTAGCCTTTCTTCTTTCTATTGTTCCGCCGCCGGTTTTTCTTTGCCGGGGCAGCATCCTTGCTGTCAGATCCTCCTGCTCCTGTACCTTCTCCGGGGAGTTTCCTCCCTTCCTCAGCACGTGCACACTTGTCGGCCAGGGCATACAGCTCACTGACGTCTCTGATCTTCCACATCGCCATCTCCTCCCGCATCCTGCTGTTACACACGTTCTGATGGAACGCACTGATAACCGCGGCAGGGTGGACATCCGAGATGTTGTGCCGTACATGGCTGAATGTCTAAATGTACTTGCGCAGGGGCTCTCCTTCCTTCTGGGCGAGCAGATGAAGGTCACTCTCTTGGCCATGAGGTTTGTGGCCGCCTGTAAAGGCGCCGACAAACTGATGGCATAGGTTTGCCCGGGAGGATATGGAGTTGTCCGGCAAGTGCATGAGCCAGGATCTGACGTTGGGCTTGAGCACCAGCGGGAAGTAGTTGGCAAGGATCTTGTCTTCCCGCCCCCCGACAGCTTGCACCACGATGGTGTAGATGCTGAGGAACTCCGACGGATGCGACTTGCCGTCGTACTTCTCCGGTACGTCTAGCTTGAAATTCTTCGTGCTGGGCCACTGGACTTGCCGCAACTCACGAGTGATCGCAGGAACAGAGATGACACTTATCGGGCCTGGCATCTTCAGCATGTTGTAGGCGTAGTGAGAGGCTGCCATGAACTTGGCGAGTGCTGGACGGCCGAGTATCCCATTGTAAGGCAATGGAAAATCGGCAACATCAAAAGTGACCCTCTCAGTCCTGAAGTTCAACTCGCTGCCAAATGTCACCGGCAACATGATATTCCCCTTCGGCTTGCTCCTTCCCGGGTTGATTCCTTGGAATGTGCCGGTCTCTTCGAGCTCCCTGTCAGGGACCTGGAGTTTCTGGAGTATAGCGGAGGAGATCAGGTTCAAGCCGGCCCTGCCGTCAACTAGCATCTTAGTGTCCTTGAGGTTGCGGATAGTTTGTGAAACCAACATCGGCAAGCACCCGACCGCAGGTGTGCGATCAGGGTGGTCCTCAATATCAAAGATGATAGGCGTGCTGGACCATTTCAGAAGCTTGCGCGACTCGACAGGTGGTTCTGCCGCATTGACTTCCCACACCCACTGCTTGAGTTGGCGGTGTGAAGTATGCAGAGAAGCACCGCCGTCAACGCACAAGACCTCTGTGGCTTTCTGGAACTCCTGCTCACTGGTCTCGACATCATCCATGTCCTCATCGTTGTCGTCATTTTCATCCTTGTCGCGGCCGCGGGGAGGTCTGTCTCCTTGCCGCTGCTTGGCCTTGCCGCGGCGTCCTCCCCGGCCGGCGCACTTCATGCCGGATCCTCCAGCACCTCCTTGGGCCTTCTCCTTGTTGCGTCGCTCGTATTCAGCCTTTTGCTATTCGACAAGCTGCTCGACCCTCTTGCAGTTCTGGAGGTCATGACCCTTGGTGCGGTGGATCTTGCAGTACTGCTTGTCGGTGCCGTCCTGCTTGTCGGCGGCCGCCACAGCCTGGCAGTTGGTGCATGCGGCAATCTCCTTGCCGGAGCTACCAGCTTTGGCTTTCTTGGCGCCACCTTCGTTGCAGGACTGCTCAACGACTAGCACATCTTTACCTTTCTTCTTTCTATTGTTCCGTCGCCGGTTTTTCTTTGCCGAGGCAGCATCCTCGCTGTCAGATCCTCCTCCTCCTGTACCATCTCCCATGAGTTTCCTCCCTTCCTCAGCACGTGCACACTTGTCGGCCAGGGCATACAGCTCACTGACTTCTCTGATCTTGCACATCGCCATCTCCTCACGCATCCTGCGGTTACGCACGTTCTGATGGAACGCGCTGATAACCGCGGCAGGGTGGACATCCGGGATGTTGTGCTGTACACGGCTGAATCTCTAAATGTACTTGCACAGGGGCTCTCCTTCGTTCTGGGCGAGCAGATGAAGGTCACTCTCTTGGCCATGAGGTTTGTGGCCGCCTGTAAAGGCGCCAACAAACTGATGGCATAGGTCCGCCCGGGAGGATATGGAGTTGTCCGGGAAGTGCATGAGCCAGGTCTGACGTTGGGCTTGAGCACCAGCAGGAAGTAGTTGGCAAGGATCTTGTCATCCCGCCCCCCGGCAGCTTGCACCGCGATGGTGTAGATGCTGAGGAACTCCGACGGATGCGACTTGCCGTCGTACTTCTCTGGTACGTCTGGCTTGAAATTCTTCGTGCTGGGTCACTGGACTTGCCGCAGCTCACGAGTGAACGCAGGAACAGAGATGACACTTATCGGGCCTGGCATCTTCAGCATGTTGTAGGCGTAGTGAGAGGCTGCCATGAACTTGGCGAGTGCTGGACGACCGAGTATCCCATTTTAAGGCAATGGAAAATCGGCAACGTCAAAAGTGACCCTCTCAGTCCTGAAGTTCAACTCGCTGCCAAATGTCACCGGCAACGTGATCTTCCCCTTCGGCTTGCTCCATCCCGGGTTGATTCCTTGGAATGTGCTGGTCTCTTCGAGCTAGCTGTCAGGGACCTGGAGTTTCTGGAGTATAGCGGAGGAGATCAGGTTCAGGTCGGCCCCGCCGTCAACTAACATCTTAGTGACCTTGAGGTTGCGGATAGTTGGTGAAACCAACATCGGCAAGCACCCGACCGCAGTTGTGCGATCAGGGTGGTCCTCAATATCAATGATGATAGGCGTGCTGGACCATTTCAGAAGCTTGCGCTACTCGACAGGTGGTTCTGCCGCATTGACTTCCCACACCCACTGCTTGAGTTGGCGGTGTGAAGTATGCAGAGAAGCACCGCCGTCAACGCACAAGACCTTTGTGGCTTTCTGGAACTCCTGCTCACTGGTCTCGACATCATCCATGTCCTCATCGTCGTCGTCATCTTCATCCTTGTCGCGGCCGCGGGGAGGTCTGTCTCCTTGCCGCTGCTTGGCCTTGTCGTGGCGTCCTCCCCGGCCGGCGCGCTTCATGCCAGATCCTCCAGCACCTCCTTGGGCCTTCTTCTTGTCGCGTCGCTCGTATTCAGCCTTTTGCTGTTCGACAAGCTGCTCGACCCTCTTGCAGTTCTGGAGGTCATGACCCTTGGTGCGGTGGATCTTGCAGTACTGCTTGTCGGTGCCATCCTGCTTGTCAAGTGCCGCCATAGCCTGGCAGTTGGTGCATGCGGCAATCTCCTTGCCAGAGCTACCAGCTTTGGCTTTCTTGGCGCCACCTTCGTTGCCGGACTGCTCAACGACTAGCACATCTTTGCCTTTCTTCTTTCTATTGTTCCGCCGCCGGTTTTTCTTTGCCGGGGCAGTATCCTCGCTGTCAGATCCTCCTGCTCCTGTACCTTCTCCAGGGAGTTTCCTCCCTTACTCAGCACGTGCACACTTGTCGGCTAGGGCATACAGCTCACTGACGTCTCTGAGCTTGCACATCGCCATCTCCTTCCGCATCCTGCGGTTACGCACGTTCTGATGGAACGCGCTGATAACCGCGGCAGGGTGGACATCCGGGATGTTGTGCGGTACACGGCTGAATCTCTAAATGTACTTGCGCAGGGGCTCTCCTTCCTTCTGGCGAGTAGATGAAGGTCACTCTCTTGGCCATGAGGTTTGTGGCCGCCTGTAAAGGCGCCGACAAACTGATGGCATAGGTCCGCCCAGGAGGATATGGAGTTGTCCGGCAAGTGCATCAGCCAGGATCTGACGTTGGGCTTGAGCACCAGCGGGAAGTAGTTAGCAAGGATCTTGTCGTCCCGCCCCCCGGCAGCTTGCACCGCGATGGTGTAGATGCTGAGGAACTCCGACGGATGCGACTTGCCGTCGTACTTCTCCGGTATGTCTGGCTTGAAATTCTTCGTGCTGGGCCACTGGATTCGCCGCAGCTCACGAGTGAACGCAGGGTAACCTACCGCGTACGGCAAGTCGCCTGGTTCCCCTGGCGCATGCATGTCGACAGAGGGCCCAGCGCGCTGGTCCGATTGACGCCGCGCTTCTCTTCAGCGCTCGATGCGAGTACGAGCGTCTTCTTGCTGTCGTTCGTGAAGAACTTGGCGCTGATCGCGACGAGCTCGTGGATCTGATGACGCAGTGGAGTCGCTGTCGAGGTGGATCCGACGAGTCGGCGATCTTGGCCTTCGGGGCAGAGAGTGCACGGTGGTTGCACCCCCACCTGTCTTGTCGCCTCCGGCTTGTGCCTGGCTGACTTGCCGCGGCTGCGATGTACTCGGCTGCCGTGGAGTGTTGCCGTTGGCGAAGCCGATGAGACTCTGAATGGTGTCCCACTATTCGTCGATCTTGTCTGTCGTTGGAGGGTAGTCCAGGAGCAGTTGAGCTCGCGCCAAAGCTTCTACTGAAGTGGTGGGTGGCGGTGGCGAACGGTGTGAGGAGCAGGATATGCTCGGACTTCTAACTATGTTAGAAGGAGCAGTATCCCGTCCAGGCGACCCTGCCTCGCTCGTGCCAGCATGTTGGCGTGCATGCTGGTCTTGAGCATTCCGAGATCCACCAGCTCGATTTTGGTCCAGCAAACGTATGGTACCGTGAGTACCATGACGTTGCCGGTCCCGCGCCTCCTGAGATGGGCGCGGTGCATGTACGGACGCCGAGGTTTTGGAGTGCGCCCGGTCATTGTGGGAGCCGGCTACGCCGCCGATGGGCAACGCAGCCTTGTCCTTGGACCTGGCAGCACCGTGAGCTCCCTCGTCGACGCCCGTTCTTCCGCCGGCGTCTACCCCACCAGCCGTCTGCTCTGGCGGTGGTGGGTTCATCGCGGATGGAGCAGCCGCCTCCGAAGCCTTCTTCTTCGGCGGCATATCGATGAAGATGATGAAGATCTAGCTCGTGTGAGCGCCGGATCGGGTTCACACAACCTCGACGCACCCCTACCTGGCGCGCCAAAGATCTGATTGCTCAAACTTTGGCAACTTAGCTTTTCTGTTGTTTGCTTCCCGGCAAGGCGAAACTTTCTTGAATGACGCTTGGTCCATACCATTATCTTCTCCTCCCCCCCCCCCGGCAAATTTGTGGGCGAGGGAACCTTCCTTTCCTTGAGAAAAAGAAAGAAGAGAAAATAAAGATATGAAGCCTTACGGCTCGTTATTGCTTACAGGGGGTAGGCGCTGCACAAAGTGTCAGATAGCACATGCAAAAAATAGAAAGCATGAAATTGACAAGATGTGCGGAGCACATGAGCTTTACTTATGCACGGGGTTTGCGCCCGGCTTTGTACAAAGGATTACATGCAACAGCGGCAAGACTTGTACAAAAGGTGGTTGCCGGAACGGGTTCCGGCAACCGCGCCTTACGGGTAAAACTTACGAAGATGCTCAATGTTCCAGGAGTTGCTCACCGGAATGCCATCTTCGGTCTCGAGGCGGACAGCGCCGGGCCTAGTGACTCGTTTCACCTGGTAAGGGCCTTCCCACTTTGGCGTCAACTTGTTGGAATTCTTGGCGGACTGAACGCGCCGAAGAATAAGGTCGCCTTCCTCGAGACTTCTGGCGTTAACTTTGCGGCAATGGTAGCGGCGCAAAGCTTGCTGGTAGCGAGCATCTCGCACAGCAGCCTGAAGACGGTCTTCCTCAAGGAGCAGCGCGTCATCTTGTCGCAGCTGCTCTTGCTCAAGTTCATCATAACCGAGCACTCGAGGTGACCCGTATACGAGTTCCGTGGGGAGAACTGCCTCTGCTCCATAGACTAGAGTGAAAGGTGTCTGGCCAGTGGCTCGATTTGGCATCGTCCTGATCGACCAAAGAACCACCGGCAGCTCCTCAATTCAGTTTCTTCCGCACTTGTGCATCCTGTCGAAAGTCCTGGTCTTGAGCCCACGCAGCACTTCAGCATTAGCCCTCTCCGCTTGACCGGGGAAACTGATCCACGAGCACCTATGGGACCGGCGGACCGAGCCCCTTTCGGTTCGGCGGGGGGCGAAGGTCTCACGAAGAGCGCATCGAGGCGAAGCACACGAGCAGTTTACCCAGGTTTGGGCCGCACGGATGCGTAAAACCCTACTCCTGCTTTGTGGTTTGTATTGAGTTCTTGCTCGGGAACGCTGGGTGCTACAGTACACACCCGCAGCTAACGAGACCGAGTGTGAGTGTTCTTCTGCTTCGACCCCCCCCCCTCTACGTTGCGCATGGGCCTCCTTTTATATGCTCAAAGGGGTCACCGATAGGTGGCAACGTAGACAAGGGTAAAAATGGAAAGGTGTTGCAGTTGGTACAACTACTTTTACAGTGTCTCATACCTAACCCTGACGGCAGGGGACAAAGGCATTGAATGCCCGTCTGCGTCGCCCAAATAGTGCATAAGGGACCGTCAGGGACGCCACCGCTCGCCACGATGGCGATCTTGTCAGCACCGCTTGCCACCGCGCGCCGCTGGCTGCACAGCCTCCCGCCACGTACGCCTGGAAGGGTCCCAGAGTGACACGTTGGTGGATGTGCTGGAGCGCGGGTGATGCACTTTCCCAAGGAGCAAGCAACAAACAATACCACAGAGTACGAAGGTTTGCTTGCCGGTCTCAGGATCGCGGCCGACCTTGGGATCAAGAAGCTCATTGTCAAGGGTGACTCGCAGCTTGTCGTCCGCCAAGTGAACAAGAATTATCAGAGTCCGTTGATGGAAGCCTACGTTGATGAAGTGAGAAAGCTAGAAGAGCACTTTGACGGCCTACAAATGGAGCATGTCCCAAGAGCTCAAAACGACATTGCCGATGGCCTGTCAAAGTGCACCACACTTAAGTTACCTGTGGAACCAGGGATCTTTGTGCTCAAGCTGACTCAACCATCTGTAACGCCATCAACTGGACAGAGCAAGAAGAGGAAGTTGATTTCTGGTGACTATTTTCCGGCAGAGCTTCCCGAAGCCGCTGCCAAGAAGGTCCCCAAGATCAACACCAAGAGTGTTGAGGAGCAGTCTGCTCCGGCAAGCTTGCCGGGGAACGTTAAGCTCCGGCTGAGCCGCAGGTTCTCGCCGTAGAAGCGGAAGTTCCCGCAGCAGCAGATGTGCCTTTAGTCCTTGTTGTCGAATGATACGTCCAAAACGTATCTATAATTTCTGCTTGCTCCATGCCTCTTTTGGGTGATATTGCTATGATATTTATACACTTCCATACACTTTTGATCATATTTGGACTAACCTATTAACTCGGTGCAACCCAGTGCCAGTTTCTTTTTTCGGCTGTTTTTGTATTTCAGGTTTTCACATTACGAGAACTGCTAGGAAAATCCAGAAAAATTATATAAAAAATCAGCGTTCCAGAAACTACCATGCGTCCGAAGGACAGCCGGGGGGGCCACCAGGGCTCCAGGCGCCCTGGCGGCGCGCCCCCCCCCCCCC
>LR738713.1:662296525-662363887 GCA_902687465.1 Secale cereale
GCCGCGCCGGGGGGCGCCTGGGCCCCCCGAGGCTCCCTCGATGCCCCCCTTTGGCATATATTTAAAGCATCTCGAGAAACCCTCGAAACAGGAACTCTTTTCGCGATCTCATATCTGTTCCGCCGCCGCCGCCGCTTCCAAGATCGGGAGCACCAGGAGAACCCTTCCCGGCACCCTGCCGGAGGGGAGGATCACCACCGGGAGCCTCTCCACCACCATGGACGCCTCCCGGATGAGTTGTGAGTAGTCTCCCTTGGACCATGAGTCCATGACCAGTAGCTATGTGATGTTCTCCTCCCGTTCTTGTGCTTCACTAATTAGTCCTCGTGAGCTGCCCTACATGATCGAGGCACATATGTAATCCTTATGTTGTTGCTATGATGAGTTTGCTGGGATCCGATGGATTATGAGATTATGTTCAGATTGTGCTTGAGTAATATATTTGATCTACCTCTTGTATATTTATGTTCGTAAGTAATTCTTGCATGTTCTTCGTTGTTATTTATTGCTTTGGCCAAGTAATAGATAGTGACTCCAAGAGGGAACGTTATGCTCGATTGTGGGTTCATGCCCCTCGATGACTAGTTTGAGTGACAGAAACATGAGTCTAGGGGATGTGCTGTTGCCACAAGGGGGAAAACAACGGTGCTTGTGCCCGCGGGTGCAAGGATTGTTTTAATGCAGTTGTCTGTTGCTTTGAGTTTACACTATGGGTGGGGCTCGCAACTTAATACCAGCGAGATGTTCTGGATAGATATCTCAAGGTGGATGATTAGTAGTAGATATTGATGGATTTCGGTCTACTTACTTTGGCGTACCGCCCATGCTTTGAACCTCAACCTTTCTTGCAATGTAGTCAACACTGGTTTGCGTTCGTGGTCCTGTCAATTGCCCAGCTGTAATTCGTTTACCTCACATAGCTGTTTTATCATCTTTTGGGAGAGAGACATCACTAGTGAACATCATGAGACTCCGGTCCATATTACCATCATTGATCACATCCGCTATTTACTTTTCGCTTTTATTTACTATTGCAAACATTATCTATCACTACTATCATTTGCTTTTAATCCTTTGTGAACTACAAGGCCGGAGGGATTGACAACCTCTCTGTACTCGTTGGGAGCAAAGTTATTTGTATCTGTGTGCAGGTCCACGTTGATTGCTAATATCTGGCGCCGTTAGCAGTTGACACCTTCTTGTTGAACCTAGGAGTCTCTGGGGATTCGATCCTTCATATCTTTGCCAAGGGAAAAACTTCCGCAACACTACATCTCACACCTTCCACTTGGGGTAACCAACGAGGGGCGAGAAGCCTAACAAGATTTTTTCTGGCGCCGTTGCCGGGGGCTCCACTCTTCAGGATAGGGGAGTTGCACGCTATCTTTTACCTTTCCTTTTTAGTCTTGTTAGTTTACCTTTTAGTTTTCTTTATGTCTTTTCACTAGTTATGCTTATGGACAACCTTGCTATTGGATCGTTGCTTGTGGGAAGACGCCCCACACCTGTGGTGGTTGCTCCTCCCCCTACTGAAATTGTGCCCTATAAAATACCAGCTGGTATTATCGATTATGTTTTGCTAATCGTTATGCAGGAAACAGACATCCCGGTGAATACTTGCTATATCTGTCACAATTATGTTCATTATTTAAGCTTGCAGGTGTATCAAGGGAGTTTGTCATGAGGACATTGTTCGCCGTATCACTTATAGATAAAGCTTTCGATTGGTATAAGCTTCTCGATAACTCACACTTGCTTGATTGGCAAGAGCTTATGTCTCTCTTTTATACTAAGTTTTATCCTCTTCATGATGCTTATGTGGAGAGCAAGAGTACCTTTTTGCATGTGGATCATGGTAACAATGCTTTATGTGATGCTTATATTGTTGAGTTTATTCGTGATCCCACTGAAAAATATTATGAGAAGGGAACATATGCTTATAGATATTTCAATAATATTAAGTTCCCTCTCTTTATGTTGAAGGTTTTGAAGCTGTACTTGTTTTGTCTTCCTATGCTTCTTGCTTTGTGCTTCAATGAATTATTCTATTGCAATATTCCTATGTCGGTGTACTAAGGTAGGGGTACCTCAGTACCCCAACTTGTGCACGGGCAGTAGCAGCTTCCCGCGGCAGGGTTTACCACGTGCTCGCCGGAGACCTTCCCGCTCCATATAAAACCATTCAAAAACAAAGTATACAAGACAGAAGATCGAGACCCCGGCAAGTGGAGCTTGCCGGGAAGGCCGTCCCAGGCTCAAGGTTACCTCACTCACGCAAGGCCCTGGCAAGAGGAGCTTGCCAGGAAGGCTAGAAGATTCCATTACAGAAGACATGCCTCGGCGCTATATGCGCCCCGGCAGGGTCCGGGGAGCGACAAGCTTCAGAGCCCGGCAAGCTCCCGGGCCCGGCAAGGTCAAGACCCCGGCAAGGTGCTTGCCGGGAGAGTTGTGTTGTGTGCCCTCGCTCTAGCTCATTGAACCACGCGTCGCACTGGGGCCATTCCAGGGACGCGTGGCGGATGGCTGTGCAGCCTGGGGGACACGGTGGCACTCCACGGTGGTGAAGCCCTCGCCGTGGCAAACGGAGACGCAAGGGCGGGCGCTTTTGGGGTCGACGGCGACGGGCATTAAATGCTCTTGTCCCCCACTGTCAAAGTAGGTAGCGACCACTGTTCACGCACTGTAGCACCACTATTCCCGCACTGTTACAACTACCACCTCTTTTACATTTTTACCCTTTCTCCTACGTTGACACCTGTCGGTGACCCCTTGCACTATAAAAGGAGGCCCATGCACAACGTGGAGGGGGTTCGGAACCTAGATCACTCATACGCTCGGTGTAGCTAGTTCTTCAAGCTCCCGAGCTCTCCAACTCAATACAAACTAAGCAGGAGTAGGGTTTTACGCGTCCACCGCGGCCCGAACCTGGGTAAACTGCCCGCGTGTCCACTACGATCTGCTCTTCGTGCTCCCTCCGCCCTCTTACCGCACAAACAAAGGGGCTCCGGTCCCATAGGTGTTCGTGGTGGACAGTTTCCCCCGACATCTTTGGCGCGCCAGGTAGGGGGCGTCGAGGTTGAGCGAATCTGATCCGGCGTTCACGCGGGCGCATTCTTCATCAACCTCTCCAGTTTCATCAGCAATTTCATCAGCAACAGCACCATGGCCCCGAAGAAGAAGGCTTCGGAGGTCGGAGGCCCGTCTGCGTCTCATCCGCCGCCACCGGAACCAACGGTGGGCGGGGGAGACGCCGTCGGAAGGGTGGTCGCCGGCGAGGACACTCGCGGCGCCACCAAATCCAAGGACAGGACGGACGACCGAGCCTCGGTCTCCGTGGACGCGCCGCGTCCATCTCAACACACGACAACCCAGCAGCGCCATACCACAGGAGGTGGTATCCGCTTGCTGGGACAAGGGCAAACCGGAGGCTCGCGGGACGCTCCGGACCGCCGTCCGGGCACCAGCAAGGCGCGGTCGCCGGGGCGGGACCCTGCTCCTTCTAACGCTGTTAGAAGTCCGAGCATATCCCGCTCCTCGCACCGCTCGCCCCCGCTCCCCTCCACTCCAGCAAAAGCGCTCGCAAGGGCGCAACTGCTCCTCGACTTCCCTCCAGCGGCAGACAAGGCCGAAGACTGGAGGGCTACCATCCAGAGCCTGATCGCCTTCGCCAACAACGACTCTCCACAGCAGCCGGCGACCTCGCGGCCGCGGCAAGCTGAGAAGACGAAGGCCGACGGCGACAAGACCGCCGGGGGTGCAACCACCGTGCACTCCCCGCCACGGAAGCAGAAGACGCCGCCCCACCGGAACAACGCCGACGACGGCTCCACGGCGTCGTCGGATCCGCGAGCCCGTCGGGACCAGTGCCAGGTCCTCGACGACCGGCGACAAGAAGACGCTCGGACAACAATCGAGCGCCACCGAGAAGCTCGGCGACAATCAGACCAGAGAGCTGGGAACGCTGTCGACGCGCGCGCGCCCGGTGAACCAGGCGACTTGCCGTACGCGGCAGGCTGCCCTGCGTTCACCCGCGAGCTGCGGCACGTCCAGTGGCCCAGCATGAAGAATTTCAAGCCCGACGTACTGGAGAAGTACGACGGCAAGACGCACCCCTCGGAATTCCTCAGCATCTACACCATCGCGGTGCAGGCTGCCGGGGGGCGCGACGAGAAGATTTTGGCGAATTACTTCCCGCTCGTGCTTAAGCCGAACGTTCGTTCCTGGCTTATGCACTTGCCGGAAGGCTCCATTTCTTCTTGGGCGGACCTTTGCCACCAGTTTGTTGGTGCCTTCACCGGCGGCCACAAACCCCACGGCCAGGAGAGCGATCTCCACATTCTGGCCCAGAAGGAAGGAGAATCCCTGCGCAAGTACATCCAACGCTTCAGCCATGTACAGCACAACATCCCCGACGTTCACCCTGCCGCGGTTATTAGCGCGTTCCACCAGAACGTGCGTAACCGCCGCATGCGTGAAGAGATGGCCATGACCAAGATTCGGGATGTCAGCGAGCTCTATGCTCTGGCTGATAAGTGCGCGCGCGCTGAAGAGGGGAGGAGACTCCCCGGAGAGGATGCGGGCGCAGGAGGAAGCGACAGCGACGACGCCGCCCCGGCAAAGAAGAGCCGGCGGCGGAACAACAGGAGGAAAAACAAGAAGGAAGTGCTTGCCGTCGAGAAGTCCGGCAAGGAGGCTCCCGCCAAGCAGACACAGGCTGGCGGCTCCGGCAAGGAGCCTGCCCCTGTAGCGGCGGCCGACAAGTAGGACGGCTCCGACAAGCAATACTGCAAGATCCACCGCACCAAGGGCCACGACCTCTCCAACTGCAAGCGCGTCGAGTACCTCGTCGAGCAGCAGAAGGCTGAGTACGAGAGGCGCGACAAGGAGAAGGCCCAAGGTGGCGGAGGATAACCAAGCAAGAAGCAGCCATTCAATGGCCGGGGAGGACGCCGCGGCAAGGCCAAGCAGCGGCAAGGTGATCGACCTCCCCGAGGCCGCGACAAGGATGAAGAGGACGACGACGAAGACATGGAGGATGAGGATAACAGCGAGCAGGAGTTCCAGAAGGCCACGGAGGTCCTGTGCGTCGACGGCGGCGCCTCTCTGCACACCTCCCACCGCCAGCTCAAGCAGTGGGTGCGCGAGGTGAACGCAGCAGAGCCGCCCGTGGAGTCGCGCAGGCTCCTCAAATGGCCCAGCACGCCCATCATTTTCGATCTTGAGGATCACCCTGACCGCACCACTGCGGTCGGGTGCTTGCCGATGCTGGTCTCACCCACCATCCGCAACCTCAAGGTCACCAAAATGTTGGTTGACGGCGGGGCCGGGCTGAACTTGATCTCCTCTGCTGTGATCAAGAAACTCCAAATCCCAGATGGCGAGCTCGAAGAGACCGGTTCTTTCCAAGGAATCAACCCGGGAAGGAGCAAGCCCAAGGGGAAGATCGCTCTGCCGGTGACCTTTGGCGGGGAGCTCAACTTCAGAACTGAGCGCATCACTTTCGACGTCGCCGATATTCCATTGCCATACAATGGAATACTCGGCCGTCCCGCCCTCGCCAAGTTCATGGCAGCTTCCCACTATGCTTACAACGTACTCAAGATGCCGGGGCCGATAAGCGTCATCACTGTCCATGGCGACAAGAAAGATGCGCTTGTCTGCGCCGACAAGATCTACCGGGATGCGGCAGCTGCGGCAGAAAAGGACACACTTGCCGCTGAAGCTCCCGGGGGGAAGAAGACGAAGACCAAGTCCGGCAAGTGCTCTGGGGCCCACTCCGGCAACCGCACCTCTTCGGAGTGCTGCGCTGCCGTCGAGGACGTTCCATCGAGCTCCACCGGCAAGTGTAAGAAGGGGATGGCCGCTCCTCCGGCAACCAAGAAAGTGTCCGCTAAGGAGGACGGCACTGGTGGTACCTTCACCATCAGTGCCACACTCGACAGCAAATAGGAAAGCGCGCTCGTTGCCTTGACATCCCCGGTGTTCCCAGGAAGGTAATTGAGCACAAGCTTGCTGTTTGTCCTCATGCGCGGCCCGTCAAGCAGAAGGTGAGGAAGCAAGCCGTGGAGCGCCAAGAATTCATCAACGAAGAGATCAAGAAGCTAGAGGCAGCAGGCCTAGTTAGAGGTGTGATCCATCCGACGTGGTTAGCAAACCCAGTCGTCGTGCGCAAGGCCAACGGGAAGTGGAGACTGTGTATAGACTTCACCGATGTGAATAAAGCATGTCCCAAGGATCCATTCCCTTTGCCGCGCATTGACCAGATTGTCGACTCCACTGCCGGATGTGAGCTACTCTGTTTTCTTGATGCATATTCAGGCTACCATCAGATTTTTATGGCCAAGGAAGATGAAGAGAAGACTGCATTTATCACTCCATGTGGCACTTATTGCTTCATACGCATGCCATTTGGACTGAAGAATGCAGGATCAACATTTGCAAGGGTAGTGCACACTGCTTTCGAGCCACAGATCCACAGAAATGTAGAGGCTTACATGGATGACATCGTGGTGAAGAGTAAGAGCAAGGAAACCCTGGTCCAAGATTTGGAAGAAACATTTCAGAACCTGCGCAGAATACAGCTCAAGTTGAACCCCGAGAAGTGCGTCTTTGGAGTCCCCTCCGGCAAGCTTCTCGGGTTCTTTGTGTCACAGAGGGGGATTGAAGCCAACCCCGACAAGATTAAAGCCATTGAGCAAATCGAGGCCCCGAAGCGCGTCAAGGATGTCAGAAGGCTTGCAGGTTGTGTGGCTGCCCTCAGTAGGTTCATTTCGAAATCTGCAGAACGCGCCCTACCTTTCTTCAAAATCTTGAAGAAGGCAGGTCCCATGAAGTGGACTCCGGAAGCGGAGGCAGCGCTGCAAGATTTGAAACGGTACCTATCCTCCACTCCAATACTTGTCGCACCTAGACCACAGGAAAAGTTGTTGCTATACCTAGCAGCAACCAACCAGGTGGTTAGTGCTGCGTTAGTAGAGGAGAGGGAGGCCGACGAGGAGTCTGCACCACCGACAAGCGAATCCAGCGACAAGCAGGGGGCTGCTCCGACAAGCTCTGGCCCCGACAAGGACAACTCTGCGCAGGAACAGGAAGAAGTGCGGAAGAAGATGGTGCAGCGCCCAGTGTATTTTGTAAGTTCCCTTCTCCAGGGGTCTAGATCAAGATACTCTGGTGTGCAAAAGTTGCTTTTCGGCCTCCTCATGGCCTCGAGAAAGCTGCGCCATTACTTCCAGGCACATGAGATAACAGTGGTCACTCGCTTTCCGCTGAAGAGGATATTGCACAATCCAGAAGCAACAGGCAGGATCGTTGAGTGGGCACTGGAGCTGTCGAGCTTTGGGCTCAAGTTTGAAAGTACTTCAACCATACAGAGCCGAGCTTTGGCAGAATTCATAGCTGAGTGGACCCCGACGCCCGATGAGGAAGTCCAAGAAACAAGCGCACCCGTACAAGAAGCGACAAGTGAATGGGTTATGTATTTTGACGGTGCCTTCTCGCTGCAAGGCGCCGGTGCCGGCGTGGTACTCATCGCGCCCACCGGAGAGCACCTCAAGTATGTTATCCAGATGCACTTTCCCAGGGAGCAAGCAACGAACAACACTGCTGAATATGAAGGCTTGCTTGCCGGCCTCAGGATTGCGGCCGAACTTGGGATCAGGAAGCTGATTGTGCGGGGAGATTCTCAGTTGGTGGTCCGGCAAGTTAACAAGAGTTACCAGAGCCCTTTGATGGAAGCTTATGTAGATGAAGTGAGGAAGCTTGAGGAGCACTTTGAAGGTCTGCAAATGGAGCACGTCCCGAGAGCTCAGAATGAAATAGCAGATGGCCTTTCAAAGTGTGCCTCGATGAAGTTACCTGTGGAACCAGGGACCTTCTTGCTCAAGCTGACTCAACCATCCGTTACACCATCGATTGGGCAGTCCAAGAAAAGAAAGTTGGTCTCCGGTGACTACTTGCCGGCGGATCTTCCTGAAACCGCCGCCAAGGTCCCCAAGATCAACAATCAGAACGCTGAGAAACAGTTTGCTCCTGCAGATCCAAGGATCTGTGCAGTTGAAGCAAGTGTTCCCGACAAGCCTCGCCCCGGCGAGCTTGCCGGGGGACCATCAGCTCCGGCAGAACCAGAGGTTCTCGCCGTAGAAGCTGAGGTCCCCGCAGCGGCCCTCATGCCTTTAGTCCTTGCCGTTGAGCCTCAGGCTCCGGCATGGGCGCAGCAGATCGTCCGTTTTCTGCAAACTGGAAAACTTCCCGACGACCCAGAAGAAATAGAGAAGATAACCAGGCAGTCAAGTATGTACCAGTTCGTGGACAACGAGCTGTACAGAAGAAGGCTCAATGGTATCAGACTGAAGTGCATCTCCAGGGAAGATGGACAGAAGCTGTTGGCGGAAATACACGGAGGCATATGCGGCCACCACATTGGCGCAAGGGCGCTTGCCGGGAAAGCTTTCCGGCAAGGGTTCTTTTGGCAAGAGGTCCTCCAAGATGCAACTGCACTAGTAACCAAGTGTGAAGCGTGCCAGTTCCATGCAAAACAAATTCATCAGCCAGCTCAAGCTCTCCAAACAATTCCTTTGTCCTGGCCCTTCTCGGTCTGGGGGCTCGATATCCTCGGCCCTTTCCCCCGAGCCGTCGGGGGCTTTGAGTACTTGTACGTTGCAATCGACAAGTTCACAAAGTGGCCAGAAGTGGAGCCAGTGAGAAAGGTGACAGCAGAGTCAGCGGTCAGGTTCTTCAGGTCGATTGTTTGCCGTTTCGGAATCCCTAACAGGATCATCACCGATAACGGTACGCAATTTACTAGCCGCACCTTCATGCAGTACGTCCAAGACCTTGGCGCCAAGGTCTGTTTCGCTTCTGTTGCTCACCCGAGGAGCAACGGTCAAGCGGAGAGGGCCAATGCTGAAGTGCTGCGCGGACTCAAGACGAGGACCTTTGACAGGCTGCGCAAGTGCGGAAGAAATTGGATAGAGGAGCTACCGGCGGCTCTTTGGTCAATCAGAACGACACCAAGTCGAGCCACCGGACAGACACCCTTTGCTCTAGTCTATGGAGCAGAGGCAGTTCTCCCCACGGAACTCGTATACGGATCTCCTCGAGTGCTCGCTTATGATGAGCTCGAGCAAGAGCAACTGCGGCAAGATGATGCATTGCTCCTCGAGGAGGAACGTCTCCAGGCTGCTGTACGAGCTGCTCGATGCCAGCAAGCCTTGCGTCGCTACCATAGCCGCAAGGTCAAGGCCAGGAGTCTCGAGGAAGGCGACCTTGTTCTTCGGTGTGTTCAGTCCGCCAAGAATTCCAACAAGTTGACGCCGAAGTGGGAAGGCCCTTATCGGGTGAGACAAGTCACAAGGCCCGGCGCTGTCCGCCTTGAGACCGAAGAAGGCTTACCGGTGAGCAACTCCTGGAACATAGAGCATCTTCGCAAGTTTCACCCATAAGGCGCGGTTGCCGTGATCCGCTCCGGCAACCACCTTTTGTACAAGCTTTGCCGCTGTTGCATGTAACCCTTTGTACAAAGCCGGGCGCAGACCCCGTGCATCAGTAAAAGTTTTTGTGTTCTGCGCTATTTGCCTTTTACATGCTTTTCTCTGCTATTTGCATATGTTATTTGGCATCTTGTGCAACATACACACCCGGTAAGCATTAGCACGCCGAAAGGCCATATACTTGTTTTCCTCTTCTTTTTCCTTGCCTCTTAAGCAGAAGGAACGTTCCTCGCGCACAAGTTTGCCGGGGGGGAAGGAGATGGAAGAGGAACCAAGTGCTGTTCAAGAAAGAGAAGCCGTACCAAGAAGCAAGCATTACATATAAGCTAAGTTATTAGAATTTGAGCAGTTCAAATTTTTAATAATTGTAAGTTGTCTTCCTTGAACAATCACACTTTGTATGGAAAACCTGTGCGCGGAGGAACCTACCCGTAGCTAGCCGCACCCTTGTCTTGTTTCCGAGTACGCTCAACGATTTAAGTGAGCTGCGACAAGTGTCGCGCCCTTACTTCGTTTTCGAGTCCGCTCAGCAAGCTAAGTGCGTCGCGACTAGCCGCGGCAAGGTTGCTTGCCGGTGAGACCTTGGCCAGCAGGCTGCTCAGAGTCCAGCACTCAGCGCTCGCGGCAAAGGCCCCTTGCCAGCAAGCTCCCCGGGAGCGTAGGGCGAAAAGCGTACAAAGTAGATGACCAAGACAAGGAAGATAACATTGCACTGATTGATCAAAATAAGATAAATATCTTACAAAGGATAACTTGTCGCAATGAATTAATGAGTTCATAACACCCTATGCAGCAACAAAAAGAGATAAAGATAAAGGAAGCCTAGTCTACGCGGTCGTCCTCAATCCTGGAGATCTTGTTCACTTTGGCGATGATGTGGGCGACCTGCTCCTTCAGCGCCTCCATGTTCGCGTCGGCCGGCAAGCTGCGGAGAACGTTGGTGAGGTTTATGCCGGGATTGCGGTATACAATCTTCGTCAGCACACGCTCCAAGGTTCCCGTGCAGAGCCGGCGCGACTCCTCGGCCAGTTGCGCGGGGATCTTCTTCCGAAGATCTGCAAGGGCCGGCGCGATCCCCCTGAAGAAGAGGCTGAGCTTGGCGCTGTGAGGAAGGTTTGGGTCCGGGGAGTAGATGAGATGCTCCAACTTCAGCGCCAGCAGCTCTTGGTCAATGTTGGACGCAGAAGATACCAAGTCCTCGGTCCATACCTCAACGGTACGGCGGAAGTTCTCGGCTGCTTTGCTGGCGCTGTCCACCAAGCCTCGCTCCTTGCGGAGCTCCTCCTTCAGCTTGGTTTCCCGGTCCCGGACGGCGTCGAGCGAGTCCTTCAGCGTGGAAACCTTCAGCTCCAGATCCTCGATGGAGTCCTTGGCGGCCTTCAGCTCGTCGCCCTTCTCAGAGAGACGCACCTGGAGTTCTGAGTTGGTGTGGGCGTCCTTCTCGCGCTCTGTGTTGAGCGCGGCGACCCTCTCCACGCTCGCCTTCAATGACTCCTCCAGCTGCGCGACCTTGGCGGCAAGCTCCTCCTTGGCGGTCTCCGCGGCAGCCGCGGCGGCTTTCGCCTCCTTCAGCTCCCCGCCAAGGGCCTGCTCCCGAGCGGCAAGGTCTTCCTCGTGGGAGTCGAGGTTGACCTTCCGCTGGGCGAGCTCTCCTTCTCGCCGGGACAGCTCCACCCCGGCGAGCCGCTGCTGCTCTTCGGCCTCGGCCTTCTCCAGCAGCCATTCTTGGTATTCCCCGGCGAGCCTCTCGCGCTCCTCCGCTACCTCGCGGAGGGCAGATTCTGTACTTTCACTCGTCGGGTGCGTTTGAAGATTTTGTCTTGTGTTAATATCCTGATGCTTGTGTCTTGTTTTGATTGTCTTGTGCAGAGGTGGAGCCGCAAGCTCAGGAGCGTCTGGAGGTCGCTCCCGAGGAGCCGCGGGCCCCGCCGTCCCCGCCAAGGCCGAACTCCCCGGCAAGGGAGAGCGCTCCGCTAAGGGCGGGTACTCCGCCAAGGGCGAGTACCCCGCCAAGGGCGAGCAGCCCGGCGAGGGCGGCCACTCCGCCAAGGCAGAGCTCCCCGGCGAGGGAGCCCGCCGCTGATGACGTCCGTCAAGGTAAGTTCCGTCACTTGTCTTCTTGGATTCGTCTCTTTTTGGATATTTGCTTGAACTTCTTTTGCTTTTTCTTCTTCTTCTAGATCCTCCTCCCCCCGAGCAGATGGAGACAGAAGTCATCGTCATCGAGGAGGAGGGCGCGCAGGGCGGCGGCGGCGACGCCCCTGTCGCCGAGGGCATGGCGGGAGCCGCCGAGCCGGCTGCGCAAGAGACCGCTCTGGCTGCGGACGCAGCGGTCGGGGTGGGGGACGGCGACCGCACCGCCGGCCCGGAGGCGGCAGGAGCATCAAGTGCTGCACCGGCCACCGACCCCTCCGCCGAAAAGGAGCAGGCGGGCTACTATCTCGAAGCCCCCAACGGCGTATTTATCCAAGTGCCGTGGGGTTCTTCGTCGCGAGCCCCCGCGGAGGGCGAGGCCTTTGATGGGGAGGTCCTCGCCTCCGCGGGCTTGAAGATCGTCGAGGCGCCCGGCGGAAGCGACGGGCCCGAGGAGGAGAAGCTGCTTCACCAGGTCCTGGTCCTTTACCGGGCCAGGCAGGCGAAGCTTGCTTCTCGGGAGGCCCTTGCCGCCAAGGCCGCCGCTGAGATGGAGAAGCGCGCGGTGGAGCTCAGCGCCGCCAACCCCAGACTTACGCTGGGGGCTGCGCTGGGGGCTGCTCCTCGGAGCAGCGCTCAGGTCCGGCAGGCTTGGCTCCGGCACGTCCCCAGTCGCCGTGGCGGGCGAGTCGTCCGCGACTTCGACCACGGGCACCTTGGCCTTCTTCGTCGCCCGCTGAGCCAAGGTCCTGAAATCAAAACAAGGAACGAGATCAGCATCGACAAGAATCAAGACAATGTTAAAAAGGATGCAAGGCCTCGAATACTTACTCCTGTTCCTCCTCGTCGTCGTCGTCGCTCAGGGCGGAGAAGTCAAACTCCACCTGAGGCGCGTCCGCGCGGGGAGCAGGAGGCGAAGACTCCCTCGGGCGCTTGGCGGTCCCCGGGGCTGGGGGCTGCGAAGACCCAGCCCCTGTGGTAGCCGGGGCCCGGGGAGCGGGCGGAGCCGTCGCTCCGCTCTGTGAAGACTCCCTTCCGCTCGGCGCTGGCTTGCGGGGCGCTTCTGCTGTGGCCTGCTTGCGGGGAGCCTCTGTCGTGGCCTGCGTGCGGGCCGCCTCCGCCGTGGCTGGTGCGCCGGGCGCCCCCGTCGCAGCTTGACTCCCCCGGGGAGCTCGCGCTGCCCGACGAGTTGGCTGTTGCCGGGGCGCCTGTGCCCTTGTCCCCGTCGCCGCCTTGCGGAGACGTTTCATCGGAGACCGCCTAGGGCTTGCCCGGGGCGGGGAGGTCTCCGACGACGAGGAGATGTCGTCGGCGTAGAGCCCCAGAGACCCGTCAGAGTCCTCGGCGGCCTCGGCGTCGTCCTCCTCCTCCTCCTCCCGGGCAGGCTTGCTGGGCCCAGCGCCCTGCGCTGCGGCCTCTTTCCCTCCGACGCCTCCGCTCCCTCCGGCGCCTCCGCTCCCTGCGGCGCCCCTGTTCCCTCTGGCAGCGTTGCCTCTCACCGCGGCCTCCGTCTGGATTCCAAGGATCCCAGAGTGCCTCAAGGATGGGACCCCGGCGAGCTCGTCGGGAGGCAGCTTCAGTAGCCTGCGGATCTCCGCCTCCTCCGCTTGGCAGGACACTTCCGCAGCCTCTGCCTCCTCGGGCGTGTAGCCGAATTCTCCTGCCGCTGCGGCTGCAGCGGCCTCTTCGACCCGAGATGCTATGTACGCTATCTCCTGGTCGGTGGTGTCCCGTGTCAGCTCCCGGGTCTCGTTCTTGTTCTTCGCCACCTCCACCAGGTTGTCGAAGAGGTTCAAGACGACGTCTGGCTTGGGCGGAATCCACGTGCGGTCGACGCCGTGCGAGTCGCACGCGGGCATCATGGCGCGGAGGTTGTCCCTGGCCGTGCTGTTGCAGAGGGGCACCACTCCCCGGGGACCCCTGAACCACTCTGGGTGGGCCGGGTCATGCTTAAATAATTCCCGGACCATCCCCTTCAGCTCCAGCGACGTGAAATTGAAGTTGAGCCCGGGGCGCAGCCTCATGATATCCGCCGAGTTGCCGTACTCCCAGGCTGGCCTCTTCCTATCTTGGAGAGGGGCGATGCGGCGGCGGAGGAAATCTATGCCTACTTCTGCGACAGACAATCTTGCTACCCGGAGATGAAGAATCCTGATGAGGGCGATGTCAAGCTTGCTGTCGTCCGAATCCAGCTCGCTCCAGTCCCTGCCGCGCACGATAGGTGTTGTGCGCGGCGCGGTAAAAGATTGCGGCTGGTCCTCGACAATCCAACACCAGTCAGCATGCCACTCCTCCCACTTGCCGCGGAGCTCCCCCGGCAAGTAGGACTCCTTCTTGTTCAGACGAAAAACCCAAGATATTCCTCCGGAGAGGGGGGCGCCGGCCTCTGCTCTAGGGGTGAAGAAGTGCCTAAACAACGCTATGTTTGGGTATATCCCAATATAGTTTTTGCACATGTGTGCGAAAACCGCCATCGTGAGGATGGCGTTGGGGGTGAAGTCAAGAATATGGAGGCCGTAGGTGTGCATTATGTCACAGAAGAATTCGGAAAAAGGAGGGCAAAGACCGCAGTGGAAGAAAGCTGCGAAGAAATAGTACCCGCCGGGGTAGTTGTCCTTGGCGGCGGCCGGATAGGCTCGAGTGCGGGGGTGCGCCTTGGTCTTCTTGGACCAGAACAAGTAATACTTGTTCCAGAGCTCCCGCGTGCTGAGCCTCGGCGGGAAGACGAGGTTCCGCTTCCGATACAAGGTAAGCCTCGCCGCTTGCTCCGATTTCTCCTTCTTGGTTTTCTCCGCCTTCGCCTTCTCGGTCTTCGGGGCCATGGCGGAGGCGGCGGAGGAAGGGGGACGAAGAGCCCGGCGGCGCCGGAGACGTGGACGGCGGCGGAGGAGGTGTGGAGGCGGAGCGCAAGAGGGGGATTCCTGGAGATGGAAGAAGATGCAATGAAGGCGTAGGAGGGGAACCGCTCCTGCTTCCTCTGCTTTTATGGGGAAGTGGGGGGCGTTTCGCTCTTTCCATTAAAATAACGTGGCCACGTCCCATCCCACGACGCCGCAATCGACGCGTGCCGTTACGGGGGGACGCGGCGGATGCGGAAGTGGGTTCGGCGTGCCGTGGGCCGCGCGTGCCCGTGCACTGTTTTGGGCCTGGCCCAACAGCGCTCGGCACCGTGTGTGGCCCAGGCCCGGGGGCTCCTGTCGGTGTACTAAGGTAGGGGTACCTCAGTACCCCAACTTGTGCACGGGCAGTAGTAGCTTCCCGCGGCAGGGTTTACCACGTGCTCGCCGGAGACCTTCCCGCTCCATATAAAACCATTCAAAAACAAAGTATACAAGACAGAAGATCGAGACCCCGGCAAGTGGAGCTTGCCGGGAAGGCCGTCCCAGGCTCAAGGTTACCTCACTCACGCAAGGCCCTGGCAAGAGGAGCTTGCCAGGAAGGCTAGAAGATTCCATTACAGAAGACATGCCTCGGCGCTATATGCGCCCCGGCAGGGTCCGGGGAGCGACAAGCTTCAGAGCCCGGCAAGCTCCCGGGCCCGGCAAGGTCAAGACCCCGGCAAGGTGCTTGCCGGGAGAGTTGTGCTGTGTGCCCTCGCTCCAGCTCATTGAACCACGCGTCGCACTGGGGCCATTCCAGGGACGCGTGGCGGATGGCTGTGCAGCCTGGGGGACACGGTGGCACTCCACGGTGGTGAAGCCCTCGCCGTGGCAAACGGAGACGCAAGGGCGGGCGCTTTTGGGGTCGACGGCGACGGGCATTAAATGCTCTTGTCCCCCACTGTCAAAGTAGGTAGCGACCACTGTTCACGCACTGTAGCACCACTATTCCCGCACTGTTACAACTACCACCTCTTTTACATTTTTACCCTTTCTCCTACGTTGACACCTGTCGGTGACCCCTTGCACTATAAAAGGAGGCCCATGCACAACGTGGAGGGGGTTCGGAACCTAGATCACTCATACGCTCGGTGTAGCTAGTTCTTCAAGCTCCCGAGCTCTCCAACTCAATACAAACTAAGCAGGAGTAGGGTTTTACGCGTCCACCGCGGCCCGAACCTGGGTAAACTGCCCGCGTGTCCACTACGATCTGCTCTTCGTGCTCCCTCCGCCCTCTTACCGCACAAACAAAGGGGCTCCGGTCCCATAGGTGTTCGTGGTGGACAGTTTCCCCCAACATCCTATGCATAGGAAGCATGTTAGGCTTAAATGTGTTTGGTATTTGCTTCTTGATGCTCTCTTTTGTTCTTCAATTCTTATTCCTACAAGAGCATCATTAAAGTCCTATGCCTAGCTTAAAGGCATAAAAGAAAGCGCTTCTGGGAGGCAGCCCACATGAATAAATTTATATTTTTGCTTTTGTTGTGTCTTGATGTTGTTTACTACAGTAGCATCATCATTGTATCTTTGCTTTTCAATTTTGTGCCAAGTATAGCCTCTGATTGCTAGAAAGTTCAAAAGTTGTGAGGTGCTGTCCAGGAAACAGATTCTGTCCTTGGATAAAAAAATTCGTATAAAATCACCAGATCATCTTTTTGGTCTGAATATTTTCGACAGCGTTCTCTATATAATTTTCTTTCGTGTGTCTGTTCTGAGTTTTTTGATTAGAGTTGCAGAAGTGCCCCGAACAAATCAATTACTACCTGTTGTTCTGTTTTTCACAGATTCTGTCCTGTTTTGCCTTTCCTTCATTTTGCAAACCAAGAGCTTGCTTTTTCTTTGCAAAAACCTTTTGGCAATCTTGAGAAACAGTAGACCTTCAAGAATATCTTTATTTCCAGCAAGGTATAATTATTTTATTATGGGTACTAACCTCGCTAATCAGATTATGATGAGTTATGTATGAAGGGAGTTTTCAAGTGTGAGAGGGAAGATGATAAAAAGATTCAGGAGTGTCAAACGCTCAAGCTTGGGGATGCCCCCGTGCACCCCCAAGAAATATTCAAGGAGACTCAAGCGTCTAAGCTTGGGGATGCCCCCGTGCATCCCCTTCTCCATCAACATTATCAGTTCGTCTTTCGTTCCACTATATTTTTATCACTTCATGTGTTATGTGCTATGCTTGGAGCGTCTTGCTTTTAGTTTCCTTTTTAGTTTTTCATAACGAGTCGGAACGCAGCTTTCTTTATGTGGGAGAGAAACAAGCTCCACTTCTACCTAGAACATAACATCGAATTTTCATGTCTATCCTTGCTGTGTGTGTTCTTTGTCTTTTTAATAGCTACTATTATGTTCAGCTCTTAGTTTTCATGCTTATCTCTCTAAAGAGCTTTGTTTAGTTGGTTGCTTGAACTCTCTTTATCTATCATGCTTACCTTATTAAGAGAGTTTGCTTCCGTTGCATTGGTTAATATGTCTATGATAAAGATGCTACGTGCATGATGGCGCTTAGTAGTTCATGTTTTCTTATGGTTAGTCTCAAATAGCTGGGGGGTTCCCAATGTGTTATTGGAGTACCAACATGATTTGTTTACCTATGATGTGGTATGGTTTAGTAATATCTTCCCTCAAGAATTTATTTTGATTGACTTGGCGTATGCTCACGCATATTTAAGACTGTAAAGAAAGTCTGTCAAGCCTTGATGATCTTTTGTTTCTGAGTAGCGATATAACTTCCATGCCTGATTCAATGTTGCTTTGTCGCTCAGCATGATTATGACCGTCATTGCTCTCTCAGTTGGTCGCTCCCAGTCTTTTGCTAACCTCCACCTGTACTAAGCGGACTAACTGCTTGTGCATCCACATCCTTTTAAACCAGTTATGCCATATGAGTCCACCATACCTACCTATATGTGGTATTTCGCCGCCACTCCAAGTAAATTTACATGTGCTACCTTTAAAACCTTCAGTTTTTGCAATACATAGCTCATGGGAAAGTAGCTTAAAAACTATTGTGGTAAAGAATATGTTGCCTATGTATCTTATTTCTTATAAGTTGCTTGCTGAGCGGTAACCATGTTTCTGGGGACGCCATCAACTGTTACACTTTTGTTGAATATCATGTGAGTTGCTATGCATGTTCGTCTTGTCTGAAGTAAGGGTGATTTGCCATGGGTTGAATGGTTGAGTATGCATATTGTTAGAGAAGAACATTGGGCCGCCAACCAAAGCCATGTATCATGGTGGAAGTTTTAGCTTGGACATTAATCCTCAATCTCTTATGAGAATATGCTTAAGCATTAAAGAGGAGTCCTTTATCTATTTTCTATGTTGTCCCGGTATGGATGTCCTCAAGTTGAGATCTATCAAAAACGAGAAATCAAATGCGATCTATCTCCTTGGACCTTTGTACAGGTGACATAGAGGTACCCCTTTGTGACACTTGGTTGAAACATATGTAATGCAATGATAACCCATGGAAATCCGAGCTAATTAGGACAAGGTGCGAGCACTATTGGTATTCGATGCATGAGGCCTGCAACTTATAGGATGTCTTATGCATAACACATATGAAGTACTACTACCGTTGACAAAATTGCTTCTATGTTTTCAAAATAAAAAGCTCTAGCACATGACCATTCTTTTACTTTTATGTTGAGTCTCCACCTTCTTTTAAAAGCACCAACTACTGAGAGCATGATTGTCATTCTGAGTGTAATGTGCATTGTCCCAAAGTAGCATTGTCTTTTGCATGATTGTGATATTGTTTATTCTGAAATCATTGTATCTAGTCATCACTTAAACCTTGAAGGCGCCCCTGCATTTATGTTTTGCTTCACTAAAGGGGGCAAGCTAGATATCACTTTATCATATTTGCACATCATGTTCATTGCAAATCTATTTGATGTTTCAATATCATATTGTAAAACTTTCAGTCTTTTGTGATTTTCTCATGAGGCAACTTAATTACTATAGATTCATTGTCTCAGTAAGCTTTTCTCATATGACTATGAAAAAGTCCTATATGGTTAATAGCATCTCACCACAGAAATTATTCTTGTTATCATTTACCTACTCGAGGACGAGCAGGAATTAAGCTTGGGGATGTTGATACGTCCAAAACGTATCTATAATTTCTGCTTGCTCCATGCCTCTTTTTGGGTGATATTGCTATGATATTTATACACTTCCATACACTTTTGATCATATTTGGACTAACCTATTAACTCAGTGCACCCCAGTGCCAGTTTCTGTTTTCGGCTGTTTTTGTATTTCAGGTTTTCACATTACGAGAACTGCCAGGAAAAATCCAGAAAAATTATATAAAAAATCAGCGTTCCAGAAACTACTGTGCGTCCAAAAGACAGCCGGGGAGGGCCACCAGGGCTCCAGGCGCCATGGCGGTGCGCCCCCCTGGGCCGCGCCGGGGGGGCGCCTGGGCCCCCCGAGACTCCCCCGATGCCCCCCTTTGGCATATATTTAAAGCGTCTCGAGAAACCCTCGAAACAGGAACTCTTTTCGCGATCCCATCTCTGTTCTGCCGCCGCCGCCGCTTCCAAGATCGGGAGCACCAGGAGAACCCTTCCCGGCACCCTGCCGGAGGGGAGGATCACCACCGGGAGCCTCTCCACCACCATGGACGCCTCCCGGATGAGTTGTGAGTAGTCTCCCTTGGACCATGAGTCCATGACCAGTAGCTATGTGATGTTCTCCTCCCGTTATTGTGCTTCACTAATTAGTCCTCGTGAACTGCCCTACATGATCGAGGCACATATGTAATCCTTATGCTGTTGCTATGATGAGTTTGCTGGGATCCAATGGATTATGAGATTATGTTCAGATTGTGCTTGAGTAATATATTTGATCTACCTCTGTAATATTTATGTTCGTAAGTAATTCTTGCATGTTCTCCGTTGTTATTTATTGCTTTGGCCAAGTAATAGGTAGTGACTCCAAGAGGGAACGTTATGCTCGATTGTGGGTTCATGCCCCTCGATGACTAGTTTGAGTGACAGAAACATGAGTCTAGGGGATGTGCTGTTGCCACAAGGGGGAAAACAACGGTGCTTGTGCCCGCGGGTGCAAGGATTGTTTACTTTACGCAAAGTTCTTTTAATGCAGTTGTCTGTTGCTTTGAGTTTACACTATGGGTGGGGCTCGCAACTTAATACTAGCGAGGTGTTCTGGATAGATATCTCAAGGTGGATGATTAGTAGTAGATATTGATGGATTTCGGTCTACTTACTTTGGCGTACCGCCCATGCTTTGAACCTCAACCTTTCTTGCAATGTAGCCAGCATTGGTTTGCGTTCGTGGTCCTGTCAATTGCCCAGTTGTAATTCGTTTACCTCACATAGTTGTTTTATCGTCTTTTGGGAGAGAGACATCACTAGTGAACATCATGAGACTCCGGTCCATATTACCATCATTGATCACATCCTCTATTTACTTTTCGCTTTTATTTACTATTGCAAACATTATCTATCACTACTATCATTTGCTTTTAATCCTTTGTGAACTACAAGGCCAGAGGGATTGACAACCTCTCTGTACTCGTTGGGAGCAAAGTTATTTGTATCTGTGTGCAGGTCCACGTTGATTGCTAATATCTGGCGCCGTTAGCAGTTGACACCTTCTTGTTGAACCTAGGAGTCTCTGGGGATTCGATCCTTGGTATCTTTGCCAAGGGAAAAACTTCCGCAACACTACATCTCACACCTTCCACTTGGGGTAACCAACGAGGGGCGAGAAGCCTAGCATCGAGCCACAAGCTCTAGCATGGGCACAGCAGATTGTTCGTTTCCTTCAGACAGGAGAACTTCCCGAAGAGTAAGAAGAAGCGGAAAGAGTAGCCCGGCAGTCAAGTATGTACCAGTTTGTCGATAACACACTGTACAGAAGAAGACTCAACGGTGTGAAATTGAAGTGTATTCACCGGGAAGACGGACAAAAGCTGTTGGCAGAGATACATGGAGGCATATGTGGTCACCACATTGGCGCAAGAGCACTTGCCGGCAAAGCATTCCGGCAAGGTTTCTTTTGGCCGACAGCCCTCCAGGATGCAAGTGCACAAGTAACCAAGTGTGAAGCGTGCCAGTTCCATTCCAAGCAAATACACCATCCAGCTCAAGCTCTCCAGACGATCCCTTTATCCTGGCCATTTTCGGTCTGGGGGCTCGACATCCTCGGCCCCTTTCCCCGAGCAATCGGGGGCTTTGAGTACTTGTACGTTGCAATCGACAAGTTCACAAAGTGGCCGGAAGTGGAAGCAGGGAGGAAGGTGACAGCACAGTCAGCAGTCAAGTTCTTCAGGTCGATTGTTTGCCGCTTAGGGATCCCTAACAGGATCATTACCGATAACGGTACGCAATTCACGAGCCGCACCTTCATGCAGTACGTCCAAGATCTTGGCGCCAAGGTCTGCTTCGCTTCTGTTGCTCACCCGAGAAGCAATGGTCAAGCGGAGAGGGAAAATGCTGAAGTGCTGCGTGGGCTCAAGACCAGGACTTTCGACAGGCTGCACAAGTGCGGAAGAAACTGGATTGAGGAGCTGCCGGTGGTTCTTTGGTCGATCAGGACGACGCCAAATCGAGCCACTGGCAAGACACCTTTCGCTCTAGTCTATGGAGCAGAGGCAGTTCTCCCCACGGAACTCGTATACGGGTCACCTCGAGTGCTCGCTTATGACGAGCTTGAGCAAGAGCAGCTGCGACAAGATGACGCGCTGCTCCTTGAGGAAGACCGTCTTCAGGCTGCTGTGCGAGCTGCTCGCTACCAGCAAGCTTTGCGCCGCTACCATAGCCGCAAAGTTAACGCCAGAAGTCTCGAGGAAGGCGACCTTGTTCTTCAGCGTGTTCAGTTCGCCAAGAATTCCAACAAGTTGACACCGAAGTGGGAAGGCCCTTACCGGGTGAAACGAGACACTAGGCCTGGCGCTGTCCGCCTCGAGACCGAAGATGGCATTCCGGTGAGCAACTCCTGGAACATTGAGCATCTTCGTACGTTTTACCCGTAAGGCGCGGTTGCCGGAACCCGTTCCGGCAACCACCTTTTGTACAAGTCTTGCCGCTGTTGCATGTAATCCTTTGTACAAAGCCGGGCGCAGACCCCGTGCATAAGTAAAGCTCATGTGCTCCGCACATCTTGTCAATTTCATGCTTTCTATTTTTTGCATGTGCTATCTGACACTTTGTGCAGCGCCTACCCCCGGTAAGCAATAACGAGCCGTAAGGCTCCATATCTTTATTTTCTCTTCTTTCTTTTTCTCAAGGAAAGGAAGGTTCCCTCGCCCACAAATTTGCCGGGGGGGAAGAGAAGATAATGGTATGGACCAAGTGTCGTTCAAGAAAGTTTCGTCTTGCCGGGAAGCAAACAACAGAAAAGCTAAGTTGCCAAAGTTTGAGCAATCAGATTTTTAAATTTTTAAGTTATCTTCCTTGAACAACCATGCTTTGTATGGAAAACCTGTGCGCGGAGGAACCAACTCATAGCTAGTTGTGCCCTTACTTTGTTTCGAGTCCGCTCAACAACTTAAGTGTGCTGCGACAAGAGTTGCGCCCTTGCTTTGTTTCGAGTCCGCTCAACAACTTAAGTGTGCTGCGACTAGTTGCGACAAGGTTTCTTGTCGGTAGCGGCACCGCCAGCAGGCTGCTGACGTCCCGCACTCAGCGCTCGCGGCTAAGGTGCCTGCGCCGGCAAGTTCCCTAAAAGCGTAGGGCAAAAACATACAAAGGAAGGGATCAAGTAAAGGAAATAACATTGCAATCACTACCCAAAATAGAGTTACAATACAAGATAGCTTGTCGCGACTCTAACAGATTGTTCTCATAACATGACCAGCAGCGACAAGAAAAGAAGAAAACGGGCGGCCTAGTCTACACGACCGCCGTCAACCCTCTTGATCCCGCTCACCTTGTCCACAATGGGTGCGACAAGGGCCTTGAGCGCTTCCAGATCAGCATCCGGCGGCAGGGTCTTGAGGACGTTGGTGAGGTTGAGGCCCGGGTTGCGGAAGGCCACCTTCACCAACACCTTCTGAAGAGCTCCCGCGCAGATCTTGCGCGACTCGTCGGCCAGCTGCTTTGGGATCCTCTCTCGGAGTCGCTGGAGCACCGTCACCACGCCTTTGAGAACAAGGTGAGCTTGGTGATGGGTTGGAGGTTCTCATCGGAGGGATACCCGAAATCCTCCATCCCCAGCTGCGCCAACTCCTTGTCGATATCTGCGGCAACATTCACGAGACCCTCCGTCCAGTGCTCCATGTTCTCCCTAAAAGTATTCTGGGCGGCGGCAGCACTCGCCAGCAGCGCCTCATCGGCCTTGATCTTCTTCTTCAAGGCAACCTCCTGCTCCCCGGCGCCGTCCAGCGTCTTGGTCAAAGTGGCCAGCTTCAACTCAAGATCTGCGTTGGAGTCCTTGGCGGCGCTAAGTTCCTTGCCCTTTTCGGCGAGACGAGCCTGCAGCTCTGAGTGGCTGTAGGCGTCCTTCTCCCGCTCACGCTTGAGCGCGGCAAGCTCCTCACCGCTCGCCTTGAGATTGGCCTCCAGCCGTGCCACCTTCGTCTCCAGCTCCTACTTGGCGGCCTCGGCAGCTGCGGCAGCATCCTCTGCTTGCTTGAGGGCTCCGCCGAATGATTGCTCGCGCGCGGCAAGCTCCTCCTCGTGGCTGTCGAGGTTAATCTTCCGCTGCGCCAGCTCGCCCTCCTGCGTAGACAGCTTCTCAGCGGCAAGCCGCTGTTGCTCTTCGACGTCAGCCTTCTCAAGGAAGAAGGCCTTCTGCTCCTCGACGAGTTGCTCCCGCTCCTCTACCAGGGACCGGAGAGCTTCCTGATTAAGGCCCCGGAGCTCCTCCGCGCGCTTCTCGATGTCCGCTCCCGCCTTCGCGACAAGCGCCTCGCGGGATTCCAGCTTGGCTTGCCGAGCGCGGTAGAGCGACAACAGCTTCCGCAGCAGCCGCTCCTCCTCAGGCTCGCCGCTCCTGCTGCTTGGCGCATCAACCAGCGTCAGCCCTGCGGAGGCGAGCACCTCTCCATCGAAGTTTTCTCCCTCGACCGGCGCCCTGGAGAGTGACGCCCAGGGGAAGTTGATGAAGATGCCATCGCCGGCCTTCAAGTAGACGCCTGGCTGGGGCTCTTCGGAGCCTGACGCTGCGGCAGAGGCGGAGGGATCGGCGGTCGGCGTAGCGCCTGGCGCTCCTGCGGCCTCAGGGCCGTCAGTGCGATCGCCAGACCCCTCGCCAGCTGCTGCGGCGGCAGCTTTGGCGGCCTCATCGCCGGCGGGTTCATCAGCGCCGGCTGCTTCTTCGGTAGCAGCGGCGTCGTCGGCGGCCTTGGTGATGTTCTCCTCCCCGGCGACCTCGGTCTCCATCGGCTCCGCAGCAGATGGGTCTGACGGCCGGAAAAGGGAGAAGAGTCAAGCAAATATCCAAAAAGAAGATCAATAGAAGAAGAACCCAAGGGAAGTTTCAAAGCAAGAGGATTACATGTACCAGGTTCTGTAGTCGCAGTCTCCACCGCCAGGGGGCCGCTGGTACTCTCCCTTGCCGGAGACTTCTCCCTTGCCGGAGACTTCTCCCTTGCCGGAGACTTCCCCCTTGCCGGAGAGTCCCTTGCCGGAGAACTTTCCCTTGGCGGCGTAGTTGAAGCAGGTGGCATGTCGGGGGCGGTCTCCGGGCGCTCCTGGTGGGGCTGCTCTGCTCCTACACAAATCAACAGTCAGATGTCAGCAAAGAAAGAATATCCATGCGTGCCTAACAGCGGGAAGAAAACCATGTACTTACGCTGGGGGCTGCGCTGGGGGCTGCTCTGAAGAACAGTTGCCGGGTCCGGCAAGGTTGTCTCGGACGCACCCCCTACTGTGGCGGTGGGTTCGTCCTTGATGACAATCACCGGGACCTTGGCTCTCTTCGCCGCTCTTTGGGCCAGAGTCCTAAAAGCGAATAAGTTCGGAGTAAAGCGAATGAGAAACAAGACAAAGACAGGAAGAATTGAAGAAATGCAAGTACAACAAGAATCTTACTCTTCTTCTTCCTCGTCGGAGCTGAGCGCGGAGAAGTCGAAGTCCGGCTCACGTCCGGCGCGAGGAGGCGGAGGAGTAGGCTCCCTTGGCCGCTTAGCGGGAGCAGTGGCGGTGGTCTGAGACGACCCCGCTCCGGCTATCGCCGCGGCGTGAGAAGCGGCAGGAGCTGAAGCGGTGGTCCGGGAGGACCCCCCTCCAGTTGCCGCAGCAGCGTGAGGTGCTCCCGCGGCAACAGTGCTTGCCGCGGTGGAGCGTGTCGCGCGGTGCGGCGGCTGTCGACTCGTCTGCCGCTCCGCTACGTCCCCGGCCTTGCGGAGACGCCTTCCTTGTGGAGCCGGGGGCTCTGCTTGTGGCGAGCTGCCCGAAGATGAGGAGGAAGAGGAGTCGATCTCCAACGAGCCGCTCGTATCCTCGGCGGGCTCGCTCGACTTGACGTCATGCCCGGCAAGCTCCTCCTCTCCGACAAGCCCCTCTCGCTCGGCAAGGTTTGCCGCCTCTGCTACCTCTGCCTCCTCCACGGTGAATCCAAACTCGCCCGTGGCTGCGGCTGCCGCCGCCTCTTCCAGCCTAGTGGCGACGTGCTTCATCTCCGCATCGGTGGTGTCGCGGGTGAGGCATTTCTTTTCGTCGGAGCGGACCGGCTTTTCTACCAAGCCGTCAAAGAACGCCTGCACGACGTCGTCTGCAGGCTCTTGCCAAGTGGGGATAATTCCATGCGAATCGCACAGCGGCATCATTGCATGGATGCGGTCGATCGCGGAGTTGTTGCATAGCGGAACGACGTCCTTCGGCAACCTGAACACTTCGAGATGCTGAGGGTCGTACTTGAACAGCTCCTGGAGCATCGCGTTGAGCTCCAGAACAGTGAAGTTGAAGTTGAGGCCCGGACGCAGCCTCATGATATCCGCCGCATTCTTGAACTCCCAGGCGGGTCTCCTCCTCTCCTGCAGGGGGGCGATGCGGCGGCGAAGGAAATCTGCGCCAACAGCGCCTACAGTGAGCCCGGCAAGCCTGAGGCGTTGGATCCGGGTGACGGCAATCTTCAGCCTGTCGTCTTCCGGGGCCACGTTGCTCCAATCGCTGCCGCGCGCTACTGGGGCTTGGCGCCGGGCGGTAAATGGCTGTGGGTTCTCCTCGACAATCCAGCACCAGTCTGCTCTCCATTCCTCCCACTTGCCGCGGAGCTCTCCCTCCAGATAAGCTTCCTTCTTGTGGGCTCTCGAGATCCAGGCGATTCCGCCAGATAAAGGCTCTCCTCTCTCAACTCGGGGCATAAAGAAGTGGCGGAAAAGGGCTACGTTTGGATAGACTCCGACAAAGTTTTCGCATTGATGTGCGAAAACTGCCATGGTCAGAACGGCATTGGGGGTGAAGTGAAGGAGGCGGAACCCGTAGGTGTTCATAATACCGCAGAAGAACTCGGAGAAAGGCGGGCAGAGCCCGCAGTAGAAGAACAAGGCGAAGAATGGATATCCGTTCGGAGCCATTTTGCAAGCGATGGCTGGAAGTACCTTCGTGCGCGGATGCGCCGGCGTCTCTGTCGACCAGAAGAGGTAGTAGTACTCCCTTAGCTCCCTCGCGGCGAGCTTGGGGGGAAGATTGCATGTTCCTTTCACAGCGCCGCGAGCCGCAGCGCCTCGGTCGACTTCGCGGCCTTCCCCTTGTCGGCTTTCGGAGCCATGGCGGAAGTGGTGAAGGAGGTCGACGGCGTTGATGGTGCTGGTGGCGATGGGGGGCGGAGCGCTGCTCTCTTTCAGCTTTGGGAAGAAGGGGAGCGGCGGAGGTTTCCGAGGTTGGAGTAGCAACTGGCGGATGGGCGAACTGCCCCTGTTTCCCCTGCTTATAAGGAGGGAGGGGGCGGACGTTCCGCCTTTCCGAATAAAGAAACCACCCACGATCTCTCCCACGACGCCGCAATCAACGCGTGCCGTTCGGGGAGGGCGCGGTGGATACGGAGTGAGATACGGCGTGACCCAGGCCGCGCGTGCCCGTGCCCTGTTTTGGGCCTGGCCCAACAGCGCTCGGCACCGTGTATGGCCCAGGCCCGGGGGCTCCTGTCGGTGTACTAGAGTAGGGGTACTCTAGTATCCCGAACTTGTGCACGGGCAGTCGCAGCATCCCGCGGCAAGGCTTGCCGGGTGGCCACCAAGATCCCTCGTGGTTCCTTTGGAGCCATTCAAGAACAAAGTATTTAAGCCAAGGAGACAAGGCCTCGGCAAGAGGAGCTTGCCGGGAAGGCCAACCAAGGCATCTCAAGGAACTTGCCGCGACGCGCCACGCGTCCCGGCAAGGCCCGGTGAGCGGCAAGCTCCCGGACGCGACAAGACAACGACCACGACAAGGCGCTTGCCGCGGCAAGCTACCACTCTATACCCGCGCTCCAGCACATCCACCAACGTGTCGCTCTGGGACCCTTCCAGGCGTACGTGGCGGGAGGCTGTGCAGCCAGCGGCGCGCGGTGGCAAGCGGTGCTGACAAGATCGCCATCGTGGCGAGCGGTGGCGTCCCAGACGGTCCCTTTTGCACTATTTGGGTGACGCAGATGGGCATTCAATGCCTTTGTCCCCTGCCGTCAGGGTTAGATATGATACACTGTACAGGTAGTTGTACCAACTACAACACCTTTCCATTTTTACCCTTGTCTACGTTGCCACCTGTCGGTGACCCCTTGAGCATATAAAAGGAGGCCCATGCGTAACGTAGAGGGGGGACGGACGAAAGAAAATACTCATGCTCGGTCTCGTTAGCTGCGGGTGTGTACTGTAGCACTCAGCGCTCCCGAGCAAGAACTCAATACAAACCACAAAGCAGGAGTAGGGTTTTACGCATCCATGCGTCCCGAACCTGGGTAAACTGCTCGTGTGCTTTGCCTCGATCCGCTCTTCGTGCGATCTCCGCCCCCCGCCAAACCGAAAGGGGCTCGGTCCACCGGTCCCATAGGTGCTTGTGGATCAGTTTCCCCGACAGTTGCCATCGAGGATAAAAAGATGGGGTTTGTATCATATTGCTTGAGTTTATCCCTCTACATCATGTCATCTTGCTTAAGGCGTTACTCTGTTCTTATGAACTTAATACTCTAGATGCATACTGGATAGCGGTAGATGTGTGGAGTAAAAGTAGTAGATGAAGAATCATTTCGGTCTACTTGTCACAGACGTGATGCCTATATACAACGATCATGCCTAGATATTCTCATAACTATGCGCTCTTCTATGAATTTCTTGACAGTAATTTGTTCACCCACCTTAGAAATCTGCTATCATGAGAGAAGCCACTAGTGAAACCTATGGCCCCGGGTCTATCTTCATCATATTAATCTTCCATCAACTATTTACTTTACTTTGCATTATTTACTTTCAATCTCTATACCAAAAATACCAAAAATATTATCTTATCATATCTACCTAATCTCACTTTTGTAACTGACCGAGAAGGGATTGACAACCCCTTTTATCGCGTTGGCTGCAAGGTTCTTATTTGTTTGTGCAGGTACGAGGGACTCGCGCGTGGTCTCCTACTGGATTGATACATTGGTTCTCAAAAACTGAGGGTAATACTTACGCTACTTTGTTGCATCACCCTTACCTATTTGAGGGAATACAAGGCATGCTCGAGAAGTAGCACACTGTCGTGGCCGCGGTGAGCACGGGATCATCGGCATTTACTCGAATGCTTTTGCCAGAGTTGCCGCACATATCTACCATCCAGTCGATTCCCCATTTCCAAGTCTATCTACAAGCCTCTTGCTTCTCCGAGGAATGGTCGCCGGAGGTGAGCGTGGTGGCGCCGTCTACACCCACGCCCACGTCTGTCTTCATCGACCTGAATGCCACGCCGGTGGCTGGTGCATTGATGTCTACTATGCAACTTTATTCTTGTAGACATGTGTTGGGCCTCCAAGCACAGAGTTTTGTAGGACAGTAGTAATTTTCCATCATGTGGATGACCTAAGGTTTATCAATCTGTGAGATGTGTAGGATGAAGATGGTCTCTCTCAACCAACCCTACAACCAAATAATAAAATGTCTCTTGTGTTCCCAACACACCAAATACAATGATAAATTGTATAGGTGCACTAGTTCGGCGAAGAGATGATGATACAAGTGTAATATGGATAGTAGATATTGATATTTGTGATAGGAACATTAAAAAAATAGCAAGGTAGAAAGTGATAAAATGGAGCACAAACAGTATTGCAATGCTTGAAAACAAGTCCTAGGGTCCGTACTTTCGCTAGTGCAATCTCTCAACAATACTAATATAATTGGATCATATAACCATCCCTCAAAGCGCGATGAAGAATCACTCCGTAGTTCTTTTCTAGCGGAGAACATAAGAAGGAATTGTTTGTAGCTATTTTTTTATCAATCTATCCAAGAGTTCGTACTAAAATAACACCAAGTTATTCTTTCCGATTGATCTATCAAGAGTTCGTACTAAAATAACACAAGTTCTTTCCGATCGATCTATCAAGAGTTCTTACTACGATAACACCAAAACATATTCAAATTCATAATACTCAATACAACACAAAGAACCTCAAAGAGTGCCCCAAGATTTCTACCCGAGAAACAAAGACAAGAACGTGCATCAACCCCTATGCATAGATTTCCCCAATGTCACTTCGGGAATCCACAAGTTGAGTGCAAAAACACATATAAAGTGAATCAATATGATACCCCGTTGTCACCATTGGAATTCATAGCAAGACATGCATCAAGTGTTCTCAAATCCATAAAAATATTCAATCCAAAGAAATCTCAAAGGGAAAACTCAATTCATCACAACAACATAGAGAGGGGAAAACACCATATGATCCGACTATATTAACAAAGACCATGATACGTCAATATTGTGCATCTCAATAACACAAGAGAGAAATACTAAACACATAGCTAATGGTACAAACCCTTGGCCCCGAGCGTGGACTACTCCCTCCTCATCATGGTGGCCGCCGGGATGATGAAGATGGCCACCGGTGATGATTTCCCCTACGACGAAGTGCCGGAAAGGGCTCTAGATTGGATCTCATGGATAAAGAAGCCTCCGGCGGCTGGAACAAAATTTCGTCGACTCCCCTAGGGTTTTTGGAATATTTGGGCATTTATAGAGCGAAGAGGCGGTACGGGAGGCCACCGAGGTGGGCACAACCTACCTGGGCGCGTTGGGGGCCCAAGCGCGCCCTGGTGGGTTGTGCCCCCCTCGGGGCACCCCCAATTATTTCTCTGGCCCAACAGGTGTCTTCTAGTCCAAAAAAGTCCCCATAAAGTTTCGCTGCATTTGGACTCCGTTTGATATTGATTTTTTGCGATGTATAAAACAAGCAGAAAACAACAACTAACACTTGGCATTATGTCAATAGGTTAGTCCCAAAAAAGATATAAAATGATCGTAAAATGATTGTAAAATATCAAAGAATGATAATATAACATCATGGAACAATAAAAAATTATAGAATATGTTGGAGACGTATCAGCATCCCCAAGCTTAATTCATGCTCGCACTCGAGAAGGTAATGATAAAAACAGAATTTTTGATGTGGAATGCTGCCTATCATGTTCATCACATATTCTTTTCTTTATAGCATGGACAATTGGACTTTTATATGGTTCAAAGCAATAGTCTAGTTTTAACATGAGGACTTTAATACTCAAGCATACCATCAAGCTACCATGTCATTCAAAATATCAATACTAAAGCAAGTTATCCCTAGCCCATCATGCTCAATCATTGATCCAATCATGAAACACACTAGCATATTAGCTAAATCCAATGCTCATGTACGATTATAGTGCCCCTTAGTTGGCACTCTATAAGAGAAGATGGAGACTCAAATAAGAAAAATTGCATGAAGTAAAAAGAAAGGCCCATCGCAGAAGGAAGTAGGGATTTGTAGAGGTGCTAGAGCTCATAGCTTAAATTGAGAGATAAAGTTTTTGAGAGGCATACTTATCCCGTCAATGAAAATGACTTAAGAGTTCCCAATACTTTCCATGCTAGATATATCATAGGCAGTTCCCAAACATAAATTAAAGTTTATTCCTTTTTCCACCATTCTTTCGCAATCCATGGCTAACCGTATTCATGGGTGCCCTCCATACCAACACCTTCCAAGGAATTTATTATTTGACAACATAAAGTAAATTTATTTTTCATTTCAGTACTGGGCATCCATAATACCCTTGCCGTACTCTCGTGCAATGACAGGTGAATGAACACTTATCTTGAGAATAAGACATCTAGCTTGGAAAAATATCGGACACCCCTCACCGCCTCATGAGCGGTACGGGCACACAAAAGAGAAGTTTATTTTGAAAATTTAGAGATGGCACATACAAATTTTATTAGAACGGCAAGGGAATACCACATATAGGTAGGCATGGTGGACTCATGTGGCAAAACAGGGTTTAAAGAGTTTGGATGCACAAGTAGTATTTCTACTTAGTAGAAGTGGAGGCTAGCAAATAGATTGAGAATCGACCAACTAAGAAACGAAAAATCACATAAGCGAGCATCGAGCATAACTAACACCGAATAATGCACCATAAGTAGGATGTAATTTCATTGCATAAATATTGACTTTCGTGCTTGCATAGGGAATCACAAACCTTAACATCGATATTCTTACTAAAACATAATTGCTCATTAACATGGCTCACATATCACTATCATCATATCTCAAACCTATTACATAGAATCATGTTTATTTTGTCCAATGATCTTCATGAAAGTTTTTTTATTATATCCCCCTTGGATATCTATCATATTGGCACTAATTTTATGTTTTTCTTTTGATAAGCTCAAACAAATCTGAGTGAAGAACATGAGCATAATATTTTCTTCTCTAAGTGATGCATGAGAGATTTTCATCAAAAATAATAAATCACACCGTGCTCAAAAAGATATAAGTGAAGCACTAGAGCAAATGACAAACTACTCCAAAAAGATATAAGAGAAGATCAAGCGAGTAGTTATGTAAATAGGTAGCTATGTGAAGACTCTTTTATTCACAACTTTTAGATCTAAGTATTATATTCTAAAAACAAGAAAAACAAAATAAAATGACATTTCAAGAATATCACATCTCATGTGAAGACTTAGGATCAGGCGATACTAACTGATAATTGTTGATGAAGAAAGGTGGGATGCCTACCGGCGCATCCCCAAGCTTAGATGCTTGAGACTTCTTCAAATAATATCTTGGGATGCCTTGGGCATCCCCAAGCTTGAGCCCTTGTGTCTTATTCATTACTCTTATATCATGGTTTCCCTAAATCTTAAAACCTTAATCCACACAATACTCAACAAGAACTCGTGAGATAAGTTAGTAAAAATCAATGCAATAACCTTATCATCCTCTACTGTAGCAAATCACTGAAATTATAATTTCACATTGCACACTCAATGCATCTGCATATTTAATACTTCTATCCTCAAATAGAATCATTAAACACGCAAACATATGCAAACAATGCAAACATAACAGCAATCTGTCAAAACAGTACAACATATAAAGAATGCAAGAGGATCCATACTTCCCTAACTCAAACAATTCTGAAATTTTAACATGTTGTAGGAAATTTATCATAACTTACTATGCAACAATTTTCAACCTTTTATCACATTCTGACTTTTCTTGGGAATTTTTTCAATAGCGATAAACTTTTTGTTTTCAAACAGCAACATGTAGACTTGCGAAATAAGCATGGTAAAGGCTATCCTTCACTCTTTTATTGAAATAAAAGAAACAAAACATTATTCTAAATACCATAAAGAAAAACCTAACAAAATAAAATGAGGCTCCAAGCAAAACATATATCATGTGACAAATAGAAGTATAGCTCCAAGTGAGGTTATCGATAATGTTGAAGACGAAAGAGGGGATGACTTCCGGGGCATCCCCAAACTTAGTTGCTTGTTGTTCCTTGGATATTACCTTGGTGTGCCTTGGGCATCCCCAAGCCTAGGTTCTTTCTACTCTTTATTCTCCGCATATTTACATCTCACCCAAAACTTGAAAACTTCAATCACACAAAACTTAACGAAACTTCGTGAGATGGGTTAGTATGACAAAACCAATCTTTACTCTAAGTACTGTAGCAAACCAATTCATATTTTGTAATTTTATTATACCTACTGTATTATAACTTTTATATAGTAAAAACTCTTCAAAAAAAACCATATATCAGTCAAAATAAGCACATAACACAACGAAAAACAAAATCTATCAAAAAACAGAATAGTCTGTTAAGATGCGATTTTGAACCATACTTCTGTACCTACGAAAATTCTGAAAAATTAGGGTAACATGGACAATTTGTACATTGATAACGCCATAAAACTTCAAGATGTTATCACGCTCCAGTAATCGTCAGGAATTCTAACTCTGGACGCAAAAGTTTCTGAATTTCCCACGCAATCAAATCAACTATCAACCAAATCACCCCAAAGGCTTTGCTTGGCACAAACATTTATTTAAACCACAAAAACACATCAAACCAGAGGTATTATTTGGTATTTTATTGATAATAGCAAGAAAACCAAAAAGCAAAAAGATACAAGTTGGGTTGCCTCCCAACGAGCGCTATCGTTTTACGCCCATAGCTAGGCATGATGATTTCAATGATGCTCACATAGAAGTGAATAATAGAAACATAACGAGAGCATCATGAAGAATATGACTAGCACATTTAATACTAACCTACTTCCTAAGCATAGGGATTTTGTGAGCAAAAAAAATTTGGCAGCAAGAATCAACTAGCATAGGAAGACAAAACAAGCAAAACTTCAAGATTTTCAACATATAGAGAGGAAACTTGATATTATTGCAATACCTACAAGCATATGTTCCTCTCTCATAGTAAATTTCAGTAGCATCATGAATGAATTCAACAATATATCCATCACATAAATCATTCTTTTCATGATGCAAAAGCATATAAATTTTGCTACTGTCCACATAAGCAAATTTATTCTCATGAATAGTGGTGGGATCAAACATAACAAAAAAACTATCATGAGATTGAAAATTAAAGTCATGATGACAAGTTTCATTGTTATCATTATTCAATATATCATACATGTTATCAACATAATCATCATAGATAGCAACTTTGTTATCATAGTCAATTGAAACACCCTCCAAAGTAGTGGATTCATCACTAAATAAAGTCATGACATCTCCAAATTCACTTTTATCAATATAATCATCATAAATAGGAGGCATGCTACCATTATAACAAATTTTCACATCAAATCTTGGGGGGGCTAAAAATATCATTTTCATCAAACATAGTGTCCCCAAGCTTATGGCTTTGCATGTCATTAGCATCATGGATATTCGAAGAGTTCATACAAACAACATTGCAATCATGCTCATAATTTATGCCAAACATTTTATAGCATTCTTCGTCTAACACTTGAGCAAAATTTTCCTTTCCATCATTTTCATGAAAAAAATTATAAAGACGAACAATATGATGCATCCTCAATTCCATTTTATGTTTTCTTTTATAAACCAAACTAGTGATAAACTAGTGATGAACATTACAAGGAAACTAAAAGATTGGATTGCAAGATCTAAAGATATACCTTCAAGCACTCACCTCCCCGGCAACGGCACCAGAAAAGAGCTTCGTTGACGGGGTGCGAGTGCCGCTTACCTAACCTCCCAGCAATGGTGCCATAAAAGAGCTTCATGTCCACTACGCAACTTTATTCTTGTAGACACGTGTTGGGCCTCCAAGCGCAGAGTTTTGTAGGACAGTAGTAATTTTCCCTCAAGTAGATGACCTAAGGTTTATCAGTCTGTGAGATGCGTAGGATGAAGATGGTCTCTCTCAACCAACACTGCAACCAAATAATAAAATGTCTCTTGTGTCCCCAACACACCAAATACAATGATAAATTGTATATGTGCACTAGTTTGGCGAAAAGATGGTGATACAAGTGTAATATGGATAGTAGATATGGATTTTTGTGATAGGAACAATAAAAAACAGCAAGGTAGAAAGTGATAAAACGGAGCACAAACAATATTGCAATGGTTGAAAACAAGGCCTAGGGTCCGTACCTTCGCTAGTGCAATCTCTCAACAATACTAATACAATTGGATCATATAACCATCCCTCAAAGCGCGATGAAGAATCACTCCGTAGTTCCTATCTAGCGGAGAACATAAGAAGGAATTGTTTGTAGCTATTCTTTCCGATCGGTCTATCCAAGAGTTCGTACTAAAATAGCACCAAGTTATTCTTTTCGATCGATCTATTAAGAGTTCGTACTAAAATAACACAAGTTATTCTTTCCGATCGATCTATCAAGAGTTCGTACTAGGATAACACCAAAACATATTCAAATTCATAATACTTAATCCAACACAAAGAACCTCAAAGAGTGCCCCAAGAATTCTACCTGAGAAAGAAAGACAAGAATGTGCATCAAACTCTATGCATAGATTACCCAAATGTCACTTCGGGAATCCGCAAGTTGAGTGCCAAAACACATATCAAGTGAATCAATATGACACCCCATTGTCACCGCGGGAATTCATAGCAAGACATGCATCAAGTGTTCTCCAATCCATAAAAGTATTCAATCCAAAGAAATCTCAAAGAGAAAACTCAATTCATCACAACAAGATACAGAGGGGAAAACACCATATGATCCGACTATATTAACAAATCCCGCGATACATCAAGATTGTGCATCTCAAGAACACGAGAGAGAGAGAGAGAGAGAGAGAGAGAGAGAGAGAGATTAAACACCTAGCTATTGGTACACACCATCATCCCCGAGGATGGACTACTCCCTCCTCATCATGGTGGCCGCCGGGATGATGAAGATGGCCACCGGTGTTGATTTCCCCTTCTGGCGGAGTGCCGCAAAGGGTTGTAGATTGGATCTCATGGATACAGAAGCCTGCAGTGGCTGGAACAAATTTTCATCAACTCCCCTAGGGCTTCTGGAATATTTGGGCATTTATAGAGCGAAGAGGCGGCGTGGGAGGCCACCGAGGTGGGCACAACCCAGCTGGGCACGCTTGGGAGCCCAGGCGCACCTTGGTGGGTTGTGCCCCCTTGGGCACCCCGCTGGTGCTTCTCTGGCCCAACAGGTGTCTTCTGGTCCGAAAACAAATCCCCATAAAGTTTCTGTGCATTTGTACTCCGTTCGATATTGATTTTCTGCGATGTAAAAAACAAGCAGAAAACAACAACTAGCACTTGGCAATATGTCAATTGGTTTGCCCCAAAAAATGATATAAAATGATTGTAAAACATCCAAGAATGATAATATAACAACATGGAACAATAAAAAATTATAGATACATTGGAGACGTATCATGCATCATCCTCCAAAGGGGCGTCTGCTACTTGTTCGATAGAATGCCAGCGCCCGACGAAGATTAAACGGCCAACCATTTCAAATGATTGAGAACATCATCTTCGAAAGCGGTGCAACGGCCGCTGCCTCCGCTGGTGGTACCACCATGTCTGGCTACGATACTGATGAGACGTAAGGCCAAGACGGCCGAGCTCCATTCATGTTGGCGACCTAGGATCAAGTAAATCATGGACGACGCCTTCATGGAAGATCATGTCGGTCAGGCTTCCCGCTCGACCACAAGTTCACTGAAGACTACGAGATTGAGGAAGAGGATCAAATGGACATCGATGGGGAGCCTTTGTCCGAGGATGAGCTTGTCAACCAAGCTAGGGCAAAGCCGTAGTGCAAAAGCAAGCGGACGAAGGCATACACATCGTCTGAGGACAAGTTCTTTTGTGAGTGGTCGAGGGACATTAGGCAATACCCCAAGGTCGGCGCCGAACAAAAGGTATCAACCTTTTGGATTCGTGTTCATCATGAATACAATGAACGCAAGAAGTTTGCGTTGTACCAAATGCAAAGCAAGCATGGGTGGATGTACCTTTCGAAGCAATGGAGGGTGTTACAACAAGAGTGCAACAAGTTTTGCCACCCTTGAGAGCATCAAGGCACGCCCCATGAGCGGCATCGCCATGCAAGATATGGTATACAGGTGCCCCCCCACTTTGTTACCATTCCTTTTATGCTTGCATGTCCATTTGATATCCACTTGACCATATGTTTGCATGCTTTTCAATTTTAGGCATTCCTAGCTTTGGAGGCATTCAAGGTCCAACATGATAGCAAGTCCTTCCACCTCTCTCATTGTTGGATTGTCACATAAGGGGAGGAGAAGTTCATGACACAATATGTCGCCCTCATGGCGCGTGGGGGCGGCAACCATGGAGGATCATGGCGAGGGCGAAAAGCCATGACCATGGGGGAAGACTGAGGGAGTCCTGGATTGAGGGGTCCTCATATGGCCGGATAACTCATGGGGGGCCGGACTGGTGGGCCATGAAGATCATTGCTGAAGATCGTCTCTCGTATCCAGATAGGACTCCTGTATGCGTATAATGGCAGCTTTTAGGTTCAGGTGTAATCTTTCCTTCCTCTGCAAGATGGTCAAGTACAAACCCTAGGGCCCTCCGGTGCATATATAAACTAGAGGGTTTAGTCCGTTGAGGCTAGAGAACAACAATAGATTCATATCACATAGGCTAGACTTTTAGGGTTTAGCCATTACGATCTCGAGGTAGATTAACTCTTGTAACCCATATTCATCAAGGTCAATCAAGCAGGAAGTAGGGTCTTACCTCGATCGAGAGGGCCCGAACCTGGGTAAACAAAGTGTCCCCAGTCTCCTGTTACCATCGATCCTTAGACGCATAGTTGGGGACCCCCTACCCGAGATCCGCCGGTTTTGACACCGACATTGGTGCTTTCATTGAGAGTTCCACTATGTTTTCGACCGAAGGACCGATGGATTGCTTCGTCAACAACGACGACACCACTGCCGAGGAGATCTCCCCCCCCCCTCGGTCAGCTTTTTGTGTTCGGCAGCTTCACGCTCCGTGCCAACACAGAAGGCCACCTTGAGCAGGTTGAGAGCTATGCCCCTCGCCATCAGGTCAAGTTTGGAAGCTTAAACTACGTTGCTGATATCCGCAGAGATTTGATCTTCGACGGATTCGAGCCCATGGCGACCGCTCCCTGCCACCACGATGAACATGACCTAAATCTGTCTTCGGACCACATCCAGGGGATAACGCCTGTAACTGCTCTGTCCCTAGATCCGGAGCAGATCGCGTCACCCGAGGATGGGAAGCTCAACCCCGCCACGGAAGCCACAGACTCAGCGACGCTGGAGCCGCACACAGACCCAACCTTGAGCGTGATCTGTGTTACAGGAAGTTCGGACTCGTCTTCGGCTACAGGTTCCGAACCATGTGCATATGCGTCCTTCATTCTTGATCAGGCGCCTATCACCGAATTTTGCTCCGCAAGATAGCTTCTGACACTCACCTTTAGGCGATGTGCTAAACTCATTAAAATCCCTCTCCTTAGCAGGGGACTCACAGCCGAATTATATCCGGTTTGAAATGGAGGCTGAGGATGGAGAATTTCGCTTCCCACCCACCACCCACTTGGTAGCCGCGGTCGAAGATTTAACCGATCTATTTTACTACGCTTCCGAAGACTTTGAAGGGATTGACCTCGAAGCCGAAGCAGATCTAGACCAAAATCCGCCCGTAACCGGGCGATGGATGGCTACGTCATCGTACGATGTATGTATGGTGGACACACCCAAAGAGAAGGAGGACGACGGTGATAATGATCCCAAAAAGGATAAGCCTGTCGATGAACCTCCCAAGCGTCGGTGTCTGAAGTGCCGATCTTGATCCTGTAAAGGGAAAGATTGCAACACTGTCACTAACGATGGTGATAATCCGGACCAAGCCGATCACCCCGCAGATCCAGCGATGGAGCAGGACGAGCGAGAGGACGATGAACACAGTCTGGGACCACTGTCTGATCCCAGCAATGCCGAAGAGATCAATTATCAACCTGTCTCTGAAGAGGATGTTAGCCTGGGCAACGACGAATTCATCGTCCTAGAAGAACCATTAGAACAAAAGCGCTTCCATCGTAGGCTTATTGCCACCGCAAGGAGCCTAAAAAAGTAGCACCAGCAACTTAAAGCCGCATAGGATACGCTCAATGATAGATGGAACGAAGTGCTAGACGCTGAGGAAAAATATGGCTCGAGTCGCCAAACAAAGAGCTATCCTAAGTGTAAACTGCTGCCCGAATTCGACGATGAGGCTATTGCGCCTATACCGCTGAAGAATAATACCGCTGATAAGCCGGACCGACCACCTCGTGGATGGGACAGAGTGGCTAGCAACGGCGTACACAAGCCCGCACCCCCTCCCCGTAAAGGAAAGGAGGCCGCGGCTGAGGGCCGAAAACACAATCTACGTGAGGACCTAAACAAAAAGGCTAGCAAAATCAGATCCATCTACGGATCCAGGGACCGTGCTCCCGCACGGGACGGCGGTTATCAAGCCAAATATGCCATTCATATACCAGTTCGGAGTCAATACTGAACATCACAACCGTCAGACCTACGCCACGACATAGCAAAATACAGGGGTGCCGCACACCCTCTATGCTTCACCGACGAGGTGCTGGATTACGAATTTCTAGAAGGGTTTCAACCTGTAAACATCAAGGCATATGATGGAACGACGGATCCAGCTGTCTGGATAGAAGACATTATTCTTCACATCCACATGGCTCGTGGACATGATTTTTTTTTTGACTATATACTGCAAGGCAACAGCCTCACAGTGTTTTATTAAATTAAGACCCAGGCAGGGTAAAGTTTACAAAGGACCTAAATATGTACAGAGGAGGAGATCGTGGACATGATTTCCACGCCATCAAATACTTACTCCTCAAGCTGAAAGGACCGGCTCAGCACTGGCTGAACAGCCTCCCAAAAAAACTCCATTGGAAGTTGGGAAGAACTCGAGGATGCTTTTCGGGCCAATTTTCAAGGGACCTATGTCCAGCCCCCGGATGCTGACAATCTAAGTCACATAATCCAACAACCCGGGGAGTCAGCCGTAAGCTTTGGAATCGATTTCTCACTAAGAAGAACCAAATCGTCGACTGTTCGGACGCCGAAGCCATAGCAGCCTTCAAGCATAGTGTCCGGGATGAATGGCTAGCTAGACACCTCGGCCAGGAAAAGCTGATGACAATGGCATCACTAACTACACTCATGACCCGTTTTTGCGCGAGCGAGGACAACTGGTTAGCTCGTAGCGGCACCAGTGACCCTGGCACATCCGAAGTCAGGGATGACAATGGAAAGCCACGACGTAACAAAAACAAACGTCGCAATAATGCTGGAAGCCCAGATGATACAATGGTAAACGCCGGGTTCAATGGCTCCAGACCCGGTCAACGGAAGAAGCCAGGCAACAAAGATAGTCCATCTAACCTGGACAAAATATTAGACAGGGCCTGCCAGATCCATGGCACCACGGCTAAACCTGCGAACCATACCAACCGTAGTTGTTGGGTCTTCAACCAGGTCGGCAATCTCAACACCGAACACAAGGGAAGGGGACCTTAGAGCGAAGATAAGTATGAACCTTGCTAGCCGAACACAGGGGGACAGAAGAAATTTCCATCGGAGATCAAAACAGTGAACATGATCTATGTCACTCATATCCCAAAGAGGGAGCGCAAGCATGCACTCCCAGATGTCTATGCCATTGATCATGTTGCCCCCAAATTCAACCCATGGCTAGCCTGTGAGATCACCTTTGATCGCAGGGATCATCCTACTAGTATCCGTCATGGGGGTTCGGCTGCCCTAGTGCTTGATCCAATAATCAATGGATACCATCTCACTCGAGTCCTTATGGATGGCGGCAGTAGTCTCAATCTGATATACCAGGACACTGTCCGCAAGGTGGGGATAGACCCGTCAAGAATCAAGCCAAGTAGCATGACCTTTAAAGGAGTGATACCGGGCGTAGAAGCCCGCTGCACGATCTCTTTAACATTGGAGGTCGTATTCGGCTCTCCCGATAACTTTTGAAGCGAAGAGCTAATCTTCAACATATCTCCGTTCCGAAGTGTCTATCATGCACTACTCGGAAGAACGACCTTCGCCCGCTTTAATGTAGTCCCACATTATGCTTATTTAAAGCTCAAAATGCCTGGACCACGTGGCGTCATCATGTTCAATGGAAATATGGAGTGCTCTCTCCGTGTGGAGAAGGACACTGCGGCCCTAGCAGCCGAAGTCCAAAATGGACTATTCAAGCCGAACAACTTATCGGTCGTTAAGACCACGGACACAGCTAAGTGTGTCCCGCATACGCCTCTGTGCGGCAGCTCAGATGAACCTGATCTTGATTAGCACCTACGCCACCATCGACTGCCGCATAAGGTTGTAGCATATGTGCCTCGTGTACACTATTATGCCCTTAAAATTCCTTGGGCAGTGCTGGGGGCACACTGCATACAAATAGTCCATAGTTCGGCTTGACCCTATTCGGACTCTAAAATTATCATTCAAGGTTCATTAAACGAACCAACTTTATTTACGGCCACACTGGATTCCTTTTTCCAGTTTTTTTTTACAAATGGCCATCACACTTCCCCCTTCAAGGACACATCACAAAAGTGAAAACGGCGCAGACGTACAACAGGGCCCCGCGCTAAGGTTTCTTTTTAGATTAAAACCATGTGTAAACCTTTTATCTCTTTTTGTTTTATACTTTTCTGGCATGTAAAATGTCCAAGGAAGTTATCGACAATATATGTAAGTATACGGCTTGTCGTACTAGAACGGGATATTATAGAAGCAGCTTGATTCATATTGTGTTTTATTCTCTCACCACATGTATTCTCTCCCCATGTCATATTGCCACATGTGCCTTGACACCAGGATCCATTACTAGGGGCCGTATTCGGCCCGGTATAGGTTGAAAAGTCCGAACACCTATAGGGAGTGTTCGGCGTCCTGAATATTGCTCTATATGCATTAGTTTTGAATCATGTCTTGGGTCAATAGTTGGGTTGCCCGGCTACTGTGCTTACCCCTACGTTCCTGATTATTCGACTAGGGTGTAACGGGAGAACTACTGTGATTGTACTTCTGGTTTGTCCGGTCAAGTACCTCAGTAGAAAAAGCCAAAAACTGACTGCCGTGATAGGCAAGAATCCGGTATGTGATCCGATGACTAAGTGTTATACTACAATCGATAGAGATCTACCCCGTGTTATACGAAGGGTTGGTTTTTACCCAACTATGTACAAATGAATACCTTAATTCGGAAACATCATATATGCACCAGGGGCTAGTACTTAGCCCCACTTGCCAAACTCCTATGGATAAGTGAAAGCAATAATGCCAAATAGTCTGATTGCCTGGTTCGCTCCACATACACCTCCTACATGGACCAAGACGTTGGATAAAGAGTGTTTATGCATATGACCGGACACCCAAGTAATATTTACATGGGGGCTGAAGCCGACGACTGGAAACTTTCAGATTTAAATAAACGACCGCACAGAACATGAAAGTCGCTCACATTATAATAGCACAAAATTTATATATACATCGGCCCATAAGCTTAAGTCTTTACAACTAGATACAATTAATCAAAGATAATATCCTTTGAGCACTGGCCTTCTACAAGGTGGGCACCTTCTATGATGTCGTCAAAGTATCTCTCCGGCTTGCGATGCTCCTTGCTTTCGAGTGCGCCAGCAGTGGCTATGTCATACGCCTTCATCTTCGCCTAGTACATTTTCACACGGGCAAAGGCCATCCGAGCACCCTCTATGCAGGCCGAGCGCTTCAACGCATCGATCCGCGGACTCGCTTCGACGAGCTGCTTCACCAACCCGAAGTAGCTACTTGGGATTGGCTCAGCGGGCCACAACAAGACTATCAAGTCCTTCATGGCCAAACCCTCCATGTTGTGTAGCTCGACCAACTGCTTCATCTGGTCGTTGAGGGGCACCGGATGTTTTGTCGCATAGAACTACGAAGAGAACAGATTCTCCTTGTTGTTCCCCTCCTGGGCTGAGAAGTATTGGGCGGCGTCAGCACTTCTCCTTAGGGGATGTGCAAACACGCCTGGAGAACTCCATAGCCATGTCAGCCCAAGCTACTTCCACCCTCCGAAGATGCTCTGTAAGAGAAAAAGTCTTACCAGATGCTATCTCCCGCGCCTGCCTTATTTCCTCGCAGATGCTGCAAGACTCGCTTCACGCCTCCTGGGCAGCCTTGACTGTCGCAGTGAGCTCGAATGCTTCTTCCGAAGTCGTTTCTTCCAATGCCTTGCATTTGTGAATAGCATCCTTGAGCTCAATTTCGACTTTGGACACCCGAGCCTCGTGCTTTTGGCACACGACCTTTTCGGCCTCTAGATCGGCTACCGCTTTTACAGCGGCTGCCTTGCTTGCCTCGGCCTCCTTCTTGGCCTTCGCGAGGTCGCCTTTGAGAGCCTCGAGCTCAGTGGCGCCAAATGTTTAATACAGCATATCACAAAGAATTTATACTCAACATCAGTTAAAATTATTAGTCTTCTTGACATCTCAATTTTTCAAATCTGCATACCTTCCGTCTCATCCAAACGCTGGTTGATGCGTTCGAGGTCCACATTGGCCTCTGAGAGCTTCCGATTTAGTTCAGCAACTTCTGCAGCTTGTGCAGTTGCTGCAACTAGTGAAGCATGTTCAAATGAAAAAGCATACAGTTTAGCTCTATAATATGCTATATTATAGATACTTCCTCTGATTCTGTTCAGAATCACACAAAGCATCAGGGGCTACTGTCTATATATGTGCATATAAAATAAATAAAGTTCCATAAAGAACATTACATTACATGCCTCGAAGCCTGTTAGTAGGCTATTGAAGGCTTCATTCAGTCCGCCTTTGATGGACTGAATCTTCTTCATCACTGCACCCATTATGGTGCAGTGCTCCTCCACGACGGAAGCACTTTGTAGTGCTCCCTCCAGAGGGTCCGGCGCCTTCGGATTGACACCGGGCACCGTAGGAACAGTTGTATCCTCCCCCTCCTTGGGGGTCTGGTCTTCGGACCCCGGAGCCGCGCTAGACTCCGGTTCAATATTCGGCGGGGCCTCGGATTGTTTGGGCCCCCCGTCTTCGGTCTCCATGGGGACTGTTTCCCCATGGTCAGCGGCAGCCGAGGTGTTACCCTCGGTCACCTTATCACCTGCCCCGCCCCCATCTCCTTGAGCAGGAGACGCACGCTGGGAGGACACTTCGGTGTCCTCGCGGGCCGTGGGCGATGGAGCTCAGACCTGCAGGTCGCTCTCCGTCTCTCCAGATGGCAGAGAGTTCCCCTCCGATAAGGAGGCATTGGGGTGTGCACGGGGAGGGCTGTAGGTCAGCAGGTGAGATACACTTAAAAAGCATTAATACGCTGAATAAACAAGGTGCAATAATTAATATATCCAAACAACTTACATTTCGGCTAGGGGCTTCTCCCTAGGCTTCACCACAAAGCTGTGTTCGGACGATTAGCCTCCTCTGGGGTGCGGCCTTCCTGCGTCAGTAGGGGCCGCCCTCTTCTTCCCCTTGCCCTGCGCGGGAGATTCTTCTTCTTCATCATCCTCCTCCTCTTCGGATGAGAGGATGTTGATCTCCTCGGACTTCGCGTCCGCAAGGCGGGGGTCGCTCTTGGCCTCCTTGCTCTTCTTCTTGGGCTTCTTGTCCGGCGCCTTGTACGGCGCCGAAACCTGCATCGCTAGCAATTGAGGCGTAGCTGGGTCTTCTAGCAAAGGGGCCAGACACTTAATCCGAACTGCCTTCTTCGTCCAGTTCTGTATATCACGTAAAAACTCGAATTCCTATTATCATTTCAATAAGGAGGGAATATATGTTTGGCGGAATTTTTGATTACCTCTACAGCGGTAGACGCAGTGCTGTAGCCTGGGTCCTCAATTTCCTTTGGTCACTCCTTCTGGCTCTTGAAGAAGTGTTTCCAAATCTCTTTGTGCGTGGAGCCGTATAGATGCTTCAAGGGTCGGGCTCCTGCAAGATCGAACTCCCATAGAGAGGAGTCCCATCGTTGGCAAGGAAGGACAAGTCGGGCCAGCATTACCTGAACCACAGTTGTGAGTTAGTAGCCTTCGGTGATCATGCCAGACACGCGGCCTTGGAGTGCCGCCACCTCAGTCTGAGATCCCCAGTTTGGACTCTTATCGGTCCAGGAGGTTAGCCTCATTGGGGGTCAAGATCTGAAAGCAGGCGCCGCCGCCCATTTGGCGTCGCGGGGCTCAGTGATATAGAACCACTCTTGCTGCCAAACCTTGTTCGTCTCCACGAACGACCCCTTTGGCCAGGTTGCATTCGGGAGCTTGCTTATCATAGCGCCCCCGCACTTCGCATGTTGCCCATCCACTACCTTTGGCTTCACATTGAAGGTCTTGAGACATAGGCCGAAGTGTGGGGGAACGCAGAGGAAAGCTTCACATAGCACTATGAAAGCCGAGATGTGAAGGATTGAATTCAGGGCTAGATCATGGAAATCCAGCCCGTAGAAAAACAGTAGACCCCGTACAGAGGGGTGAAGAGGGAATCCTAGCCCCCTAACGATGTGTGAGAGGAACACGACTCTCTCACCAACCTCCGGGATAGGAATCACCTGATCCTGGGCGGGGACTCGGTGTGCGATGTTGGCGACGTGGTAGCCCGCGCTCCGGAGATCTTCCACGGTCTTCTCAGTAACCGTGGAGGCCTCCCACTTGCCTCTGGCCCAGGATCCAGCAATTGCTGGGGAAGGAAGTGGTGGTTGAGGAACTAAGGGTTGTGGGCGCAAAGAGAGGTGGATGCTGGGGCTAGGACAATTGGAGAGCTAGAGCTTGAGGAAGGCGTGGGGCTGATGGAAGGGGTTGATATCCTTTTATAATGCTGTGAATACGGAACGTCACCCCACTTTAGCCATAAACCTCGCCGGTTCCCAAAGCGGTCGTGCATAATGCGCGGCTTGGATGCTCATGTCACATTTATAAGGATCCCATAATAAGCGGGCACGATCTCTATTCTGATAAGACGTGTCAGTGGGGTTATACCTCGAAACGCGTAACTAGGACCAAGTAAAATGGTTCGATATGTTAATGGGATGGACGCGACGCTTCACCAAAAAGTTGTCAGTAAAGACACAATATTAGTTTTCTTTTGATGCCTTGCCCTAAAGGCTAAGGGTTATACTAACCATGCAGAGCCGGACACAGCACATTCTTTGCAGAAGATACTTCCTCGATATGTTCGGAAGAAGGAACCCGCCTTGCAATGCCAAAGACAATACGGAAGCCGAATTCATCGTCATCGAAGACAGGTTCAGGGGCTACTGAGGGAGTCATGGATTGAGGGGTCCTTATGTGGCCGGATAACTCGTGGGGGGCCGTACTGGTGGGCCGTGAAGATCATCCCTGAAGATCGTCTCTCATATCCGGGTGTAATCTTTCCTTCCTCTCCAAGATGGTCATGTACAAACCCTAGGGCCCTCTGGTGCATATATAAACTTGAGGGTTTAGTCCGTAGAGGCTAGAGAACAACAACAGATTCATATCACATAGGCTAGACTTTTAGGGTTTAGTCATTACGATCTCGAGGTAGATCAACTCTTGTCACCCATACTCATCAAGATCAACCAAGCATGAAGTAGGGTATTACCTCGATCGAGAGGGCCCGAACCTGGGTAAACATCGTGTCCCCAGTCTCCTGTTACCATCAATCCTCAGACGCATAGTTCGGGACCCCCTACCCGAGATCCGTCAGTTTTGACACCGACAAAGACCAACTCCAAGAAGGATGACAAGCGCGATGCTGCATCGATTGCCTTGCTTGAAACCATGGAGGGCATGATGAGCAAAAAGGAAACAAATGAGGAGAAGCTGTGGCAAGACAAGGAAAAGCAAATGATCGCCTTCATGGTGATCCAAAGGGAGAGGCTTGAGATGGAGTCCGAGAAGCAAGCCAGGATGCTTCAGATGGAGGTGGAGAAGCAAGCCAAGATGCTCAAGATCGAGGCCACCAATGCCAAGACCAAGGCGAAAGAAGTGGCGCTCGCCAGCATGATGACGGGGTGGAGATCATGAAGTTGGACCTCAACACCATGTCGCCGAGGAAGAGGCCATGGTTTGAGAAGATGCAGGCCGACGTTCTCAAGTTCAACGATGAGTGATCCATGGAGGAGAGTGCCATCCCTTTCTTGGTATGCCGGCAATTGTGTTGGTATGACCACGACCAAGATGGTGTGGTCAAATTCCCGCCCCTTTTTGTGTGCCCGCTAATAGCAAGTGCGCCAGCATGAACTGTTGGTGGTTTTTGGAGGCTACCATTGTATGCCGGCTGCTGGCATGGTGCCAACATGAAAATTTGCGGTGGCATGGCCGCTGGCATGATCTATGGCTCCAAGCCTTTTAAGTTTATATGCGGACATGAAACGGGTCGTGCACGTTGGGCGCACGGTCGCCCCAAAACGAAAACAGGGCAGATGCTGAGCGGGTGGCCAACCCAAAAGGACAAAAAGCGGACCAATCGTGCGTCTGTGTGGGTTAGCGCATTGGAGTTGTTCTCAAAATGTGGTAGTAGAAACTATAACTAGGGCGTAGTGGCCTAACCTGATATTAATCAAGAACTAGAGCCTCCACTGGCGGTGCCGCATCGTAGGTAGTTCAAGATGTACAAGGTGCACGCAACGTGTGCATTCCCGAGACTCTTCTGTCCTGAGTGGCGTGCATGTGGAAGCTTGATGATGTGCGTGCTTCCGTTCCGGTTGTCGTGGACATGAACACTAATGGATCCGAGAAGCGGATTAGCACTCCATGCTTCTTGAAGTCTCCCATGGCGGTGATGAGAGAGGAAACCTTGACATGTTCCATCGTGAAACAGAAGCCAGAGGCCTCCTCTTCGATGATGTTCTATAGCTAGTGATCGTCACCGAAGAGACAACACACAATTATGGCCATAATCTTGGCATTCATAGTGAATTGTAACTCGATGACTCTTGCATACATGCGGTAACCATGGTTTTTGGAGCAAGAGAGGGTGTGACATTAGAACAAAGTAGGTGCCAAGTAAGATGCTCGAAGTCCATGCAAAGATCTTCAGGAATAGGAAGAAGTTGTACAAGAGACTGGCATCAATGGGTAGCAGACGAACATGACTGAGCTACAGTTGAGACACCTAGGGAACAAACAAAGGAGAAATCATAGTTTTCATGCCTTACACGAGATTGTGCGAGAATGATCTCTCCAACCATAGCCTCTTAAGACTTAGAGATAAAAACCGTATTGTAATCTCAATATACTTCACTCCTCGTATCTATCCTCTCTTCAAACGAAATCCTATAATAGATGGATCCTAGCATCGGCTACTTTCATGTAACCCATGATAGAGGCGGTTTATGTCCTCGATCGACATAAGTCATGCGGCTCCCTTATGAGGGAGCAGGAACACTTCCAACTTACTTGGTATCAGAGGCAAGTCTGTTTCTAATCTTGCTACCAGAAGCCATCCCCATCGCCATGTCTTCCACCTCGGCACATGTCGTCCTCAACCTCGGAACCCCACCAGCCGAGAAGCTTACCAAAGGGAATGACCTCATGTGGAAGACCCGGGTCATGCCCGCCCTGCGTGGAGCGCAGGTCAAAGGGCTCCTGGATGGAACCGACGACATGGCCCCGGTCATGGTGGAGCAGCAGCAGTCGGACAAGACCATGGTTGTAGTGCCAAATCCGATCTACGCTCCATGGCCCTCAAAGGACCAACAAGTCCTTAGCTACTTGATGAAATCCCTCTCCAAAGAGTTCATCACCCAGTTCATTGGTAAGGAAAATAGACATGATTTGTGGATCAACATCACCATCCTCTTTGCATCGCAGTCCCAATCCTGCATCACGAACTTGAGGATCGCCATCACCACAACGAAGGGTGCCATGTCCATCACCACATAAATCTCTAATATGAAGAGCCTTGGGGACGAGCTTGCAGCGGCAGGACGTCCGGTCTCCGAACTGGAGATGGTGGACTATGTAATCACCATGTTGTATCGTGACTATGATCCTATGGTGGTGGCCATTGGTGCTGTCAAGACCTCCATCAAAGTTGATGAGCTTTTTTCCTAGATCGCCGCCTTCGGCCAATGCATGGAGATGCTGGGAGATGGAAGAGAGGGTGGATTCAACATGTCGGCAAATCTGGCGTACAGAGTCCGTGACTAGTACAACTCCAAGGGGCACGCACGTGGCTCCATGGGGCGCGGCCGAGGGAGGCGCCCCCTTCTGCTCCAAGCGGCGGCAACAGGAGTGCTTGAGGTGTTCATCCCCAACAACAACAACAGCAACAACGCCCACCGCACATGGACTATCCCGAGTGCCAAATTTGTCTCAAGCATCACCGTGGAGGTGCCCCTGTATGTTGGTATCGTTATGAAGAGGATGAGTATGGGGAGAAGGGGGCCAATGATGTCACCGACTCCTATAGCATCAATAGAAACTGGTACGCAGATACCGATGCTACAAACCACATCACATGGGAGCTCGACAAGCTGTCGACCAGAGACAAGTAGCACATGACCAACACTAGTAGAAAAAGGGTCAAACGTGAAGCACATTAGTGCCGGTTTGAATTTGAGCCGGCACTAATGTGTACATTAGTGCCGGTTCCAACGGCTAGCCGGGCCGCTCTCATTAGTACCGGTTCGTGGTGAACCTTTAACACCGGTTCGTGCCACGAACCGGTACTAATGAGAGAGGTGGCAGGATGTTGTCAGTCTGGGGCCCCTCCAACACCTTTAGTACCGGCTCTTGGCACGAACCGGTGCTAAAGGTGGTCGTACATAAACCCTTCGTCCACCCGAGCTCGCTCTGTTCTTCCCCTTTCCCCTCTCCTCTCTGATCTTCCCCTCTTCCTCTCGAGCTCATCACACATTTTGCCCAAAATTTGTCAAGATTTGAAGGCCCCCATCCATTCAAATGATCACAAAGGTTAGCAACTTTGTCCTTTCATCTCTCATTGCTAGATTAGCTCTTGCAATGATTTATATAGTGATTAGTTTGTGAGTTTAGTAATTTGGGAGGAAATATATGTGCTAGTATTTGATTTATATGCAATTTGAGGTCCAAAATAACACTTAGTTTGCATATGTAGGTGGAATTGAGGTCCAAAAATCCAACCGACCCTATTGTCAAGAGGTTAAATTTAGTTGAAAGAGAAAACGAGTACTTGAAAGAAAATAGAAAAGAATTGAGGGGGAGAAGATGGAATTGGAGTTGCATGTAAACGATGTCGTCGATGATCACAAGATCAAGATGGAGAAAATGCGCTTGAAGATTAGAAAGATTAGAAAATATGCCATCGATAGTGAGGCTTGGTATCATTATGCTGTTGGATCAATTGTTACCTTAGTTGCGATCTTGATCGCATTTGTTGTTGCATTTAAATGCTTTAGCTAGAGAGTTATTTGTTTGTTGCATTTAAGTGTTGTATGAACTTTATGTATGAACTTGTATTAAGTTGGTGTTTTTGGTGCTGTGTATTGAAGATGAGCCGACAATGGATGTACGATTACCGATGCTCTCCCGAGTTCATTAATGGCGTGCAAACTTTTCTGCTTGCGGCTGAGGCAAACAAGCGGGCTGATGGTTTTATGCCTTGTCCATGTGATGTCTGTAAGAATGGTCTAAATTACTCTAAGTCAAGAACCATTCACGTCCACTTGTTGAAGTCCGGTTTCGTGCCCCACTATAATGTTTGGACGAAGCACGGAGAAAGAGGGGTTATGATGGAAGACAATGAAGAAGAAGAGGACGACGACAGCTATCCTGGCCATGGGTTCCCTGAATACGATGATACAACAATGGGGGAAGAAGCTGAGCCGGTAATGTGGGAAGAAGCTGAGCTGGCAATGCGGGAAGAAGCTGAAGAAGAGGCATCAGATGAGCCCGTTGATGATCTAGGTCGGGCCATTGCCGATGCAAAGAGAAACTGCACAAGTGTTGCCGATGCAAAGAGAAACTGCGCAAGTGATTTGGAGAAGAAGAAGTTGCAGCGCATGTTAGAGGATCACAAAAAATTGTTGTACCCGAATTGCATAGGTGACAAGAAAAAGCTGGGCACCACACTGGAATTGCTGCAATGGAAGGCAGAGAATGGTGTATCTGACATGGGATTTGGAAAGTTGCTGGTAATGATAAAGGATATGCTTCCAAAGGACAACGAATTGCCCGAGAGTACGTATGAAGCAAAGAAGGTTGTCTGCCCTCTAGGTTTAGAGGTGCAGAAGATACATGCATGCCCTAATGATTGCGTCCTCTACCGTGGTGAGTACGAGGATTTGAACGCTTGCCCGGTATGCGGTGCATTGCGCTATAAGATCAGTCGCGATGACCCTGGTGATGTCGAGGGTGAGCGCCCCAGGAAGAAGATTCCTGCGAAGGTGATGTGGTATGCTCCTATAATACCACGGTTGAAACGTTTGTTCCAAAACAAAGAGCATGCCAAGGCGATGCGATGGCACAGAGAAGACCGTAAGAAAGACGGAAAGTTGAGAGTACCCGCTGACGGGTCGCATTGGAGAAGAATCGAAAGAAAGTACGGGAAGGAGTTTGCAGATGACGCAAGGAGCGTATGGTTTGGTCTAAGTGCAGATGGCATTAATCCTTTTGGGGAGCAGTGCAGCAACCATAGCACCTGGCCTGTGACTCTATGTTTGTATAACCTTCCTCCTTGGTTGTGCATGAAGCGGAAGTTCATTATGATGCCAGTGCTCATCCAAGGCGCTAAGCAACCCGGCAACGACATTGATGTGTACCTAAGGCCATTAGTTGAAGAACTCTTACAACTATGGAATGGAACAGGTATACGTGCGTGGGATGAGCACATGGGGAAGAATTTGACCTAAAGGCGTTGCTGTTCGTGACCATCAATGATTGGCCTGCTCTCAGTAACCTTTCAGGACACACAAACAAGGGATACCGCGCATGCACGCACTGTTTGGACGATACCAACAGTATATATTTGGCTAATTGTAAGAAGAATGTGTACCTGGGACATCGTCGATTTCTTCCGAGCAGGCATCCCATAAGAAAGAAAGGCAAGCATTTCAAAGGTCAGGCGGATCAACGGACGAAGCCTCGCCACCGTACTGGTGCTGATGTACATGATATGGTCAAGGATTTGAAGGTGTTCTTTGGAAAGGGCCCTGGTGGACAATCTGTTCCGAATGACGCTGTCGAACGCGCACCCATGTGGAAGAGGAAATCTATATTTTGGGACCTGCCCTATTGGAAAGACCTAGAGATCCGCTCCGCAATCAAAGTGATGCACGTGACGAAGAATCTTTGTGTGACCCTACTTGGCTTCTTGGGCATGTATGGGAAGACAAAAGATACACCCGAGGCACGCGAGGACCAGCAACGTATGCACGGAAAAGACGGCATACATCAGGGTCATGCAAGCTACGCTCTTACCAAAGAAGAGAAGGAAATCTTCTTTGAATGCCTACTCAGTATTAAGGTACCGTCTGGCTTCTCGTCGAATATAAAGGGAATCATAAACATGGCAGAGAAAAAGTTCCAGAACCTAAAGTCTCATGACTGCCTCGTGATTATGACGCAACTGCTTTTGGTTGCATTGAGGGGGCTTCTACCGGAAAACGTTCGATTAGCCATTGTGAAGCTATGTGCATTTCTCAATGCAATCTCTCAGAAGGTAATCGATCCAGAAATCATACCAAGGTTAGAGAATGATTTGGTGCAATGTCTTGTCAGTTTCGAGTTAGTGTTCCCACCATCCTTCTTCAACATCATCACGCACGTCCTAGTTCACCTATGCGAAGAGATTAACGTTTGGGGTACTGCATTTCTACACAATATGTTCCCCTTTGAGAGGTTCATGGGAGTCTTAAAGAATATGTTCATAACCGTGCTAGGCCAGAAGCAAGCATCTCCAAGGGCCATCACAATGAGGAGGTCATTGAGTTTTGTATTGACTTTATTCCTGACCTTAAGCCGATTGGTTTTCCTGAATCGCGGCACAAGGGCAGACTGGATGAAAAAGGCACGCTAGGAGGGGAACAAATAATATGTACGGACGGACATTCTCTCACTGAAGCACACTACACAGTTCTACAGAATTCCGCCTTGGTGGCTCCGTATATGGATGAACACAAGAATTTGCTACGCTACAAACACCCGGAGTGGTCTGATGACTGGATTACACGTGAACAAACCAGGAGTTTCGCCAGCTGGTTGCAGACACGTACCATGCATGACACCTCTATTGAATATGACCTGTACTTGTTGTCTCAGTTACCATCTTCGAACATAATGACTTTCAAAGGGTACGAGATAAATGGTAATACATTTTACACGATCAGCCAAGATAAGAAGAGCACCAACCAAAATAGTGGTGTCTGCTTTGATGCAGAAACCAAGACGGGAAAGGAAACATATTATGGTTATATACAGGACATATGGGAACTTGACTATCGACGTGGTTTGATGGTCCCTTTGTTTCGGTGCAAATGGGTCAATATGACACGAGGCGGGGTAAAGGAAGACCCGCAGTACGGAATGACAACAGTGGATCTCAACAATCTTGCGTATGCAGACGAGCCATTCGTCCTAGCCAATGATGTGGCACATGTTTTCTATGTGAAGGACATGTCTACCAAGCCAAGAAAAAGAAAAGATAAGGAAGCGAATGCATCGTACGATGAGCCAAAGCGGCACATAGTTCTTTTTGGGAAGAGAAACATCGTGGGAGTGGATGACAAGACAAACAAGTTAGAAGATTATGAAAAGTTTGATGAAATTGCTCCAATCACAGTGAATATTGACGCGAGCATCACGTTAAATGATGAAGATTTTCCATGGTTACGGCGCAAAGGGACACACGCGAAGAAAAAGTTTCACACCCAAAGATCTGGGATGTGATCGGCTTCACTATCATCACTTTCTTCTGTGTTTCACACCCAGAAGGGAATCTAATAGTTAGGGTAGTTATGTGTTTTGGCATTTGAAACGCGAAGAAATTTTATGTGCAAACAAATTCTTTCATGCATTTACTGATTTTTTCAGCTAAATTGAAAAACACTTCAAATGAACTCCGAAAAGGTTGAAAGTTGGCATTGTATCATAATTTCACTATAACGGACGAAAACTCATATGTTACAAAGGCATTTCATTTTTTAAATAACCTAAGCATTACCAAATTGAATATAATGATAAAACACACTAATATTAAACATAATAAAAAAGAATCACTTAAAAATAAATTTTTAAAGTTAAGTTATTCACAAACTAGTGATTCACACAAATTTCAAATAATTCAAAATTTGAAGTATTCAAATTTGAAAACTACCGGCACTAACAGAAAGTTATTATTTTTTGTACGTAAAGCAAAAATATTCACAAAGAACCTCTAAATACAGCAAAACAACTAATAAATAAATAAAACAAAATTAATAATGCAGAAAATAAAAAAATAAAAAAAAGTCCGCCTACTCGGCCATAGCGGCCTGCATACGACTAGAAACCCAACCTGTTGTTGGGCCAGGATGCAGGCCCGCAAGCCCAATAGGCCCCACATGGCAGAGTAGCAGAGGTAGGCCCAGAAGGCCTGCATTTGATAGGAGCTCAATGCAGTGACCGCGCCGGGGCTTATAAACTGGTCCTCGCGCTTTTCGACTAGCGAGGTGGGACTAAACATATGCGCCCCTCGCCTGCCAGCACACCCCTCATTAGTACCGGGTCGTGGCACCAACCGGTACTAAAGGGGGGGGGGTCTTTAGTACCGGTTGGAGCCACCACCCGGTACTAAAGGCCTGCCCTTCCGGCCGCTTGGCTTGGCCAAAACAGACCTTTAGTACCGGTTAATGGCCAACCGTACTAAAGGTCCATCCTATATAAGAAAACACTTCGAAATTTTGCAGTTTCATCTCCTACTTCCTCTCTGCTTCATCAGCGCCGTCCCGTCCCACGCCGTCGCAGCCGCCGTCGCGCCGTCCCGTCGACTCCGCGCCGCCCCGTGCTCGTCACGCCGCCCCCGTCACACCGTCCGCGTCGCCGGCCCGTCCCCGTCCCCGCACCGGCCCGCGTCCCCGTGCGCGCACCGGCTCGTGTCGCCGTCGCCTCGACCTCGCCCGCGCTGTGAGCCTCTGTCCCCCCTCTCCTCCTTCCAATCGAAGCCGCCGCGCCCGCCGCCGGCGCCTTCGATCGCCTTGGCTCGCCGTCGCGGGTGTCCCCGCACCGTCGCCTGCACACATACACAACACATACACACACATACAAATATTTTGATCTGTTTTTAGTTTTTAGTTTTTCTGTTTTCAGTTTTTAGTTTTCTGTTTTTAGTTATTAGTTATTAGTTATATATAGAAATGTTAGAATTTAGTTTTATGTATTAATGTTAGAAATGTTAGTTTTTAGTTATTAGTTATATATAGAAATGTTAGTTTTTAGTTTTTAGTTTTATGTATTAATGTTAGAAATGTTAGTTATATATAGAAATGTTAGTTTTTTCTGTATTAATGTTATAGAAATGTTAAAGAAAAAATTTGTTATAGAAATGTTAGAAATGTTAGTTTTAGATATGGTCAATGTTTTTTTAGTTTATTATATTTTTAGTTATAAAATTTAGAATTTGCATATATGAAATCACAATCCATCATTTAAAAAACGTTACTTTACTTTTGCGGCATATACTATTTGTTGTCGACGATGCCCGCCCGCATCCTCGCCGCCGACCCGTTCGCGACGACGTCCTGCTTCAGAGGACCCATGTCCGGGACTGGGCTCCGCCGGGCTGGCACTGGGAGGTGCTGCCTGGAGGGGCGCGCCTCTTGATGAGGAACGCGGCCCCGGGTCCCGTCGTCGACCCTGATCTTGTTTGGTGGCGTTCGCGTGGGCCAGTTTCGGTGCGGAGAGAGCCGGCCCCGCCGGAGGTGGTACGTCGCCGTGTCAGGGAGGAGGACGAGCACGTCCATCGCTACATGGTTGCGTTAGAGGGCGGTAGGTTCTCCAATACCTGGCAGTTTCTTCAGGGATCTCACTTCAGCTATGATCCTGTGAGGGTTCCTTCTCTTTGGGTGTCCACCGCCCGCGCCGCAGGAACCGCGAGTGTCCTAGTTTCTTCTATAGTATTCGACATTTATTAGCTACCTAGCCAGTGATGTATTCGATATTATATATTATTCGAGACGATGTATTCGAGATTATATATCATTCGAGACGATGTATTCGAGATTATATCTATTATTCGAGATGATGTATTCGAGATTATATCTATTATTCGAGACGATGTATTCGAGATTATATCTATTATTCGAGACGATGTAATTTGAATACTAAATTGTTTTATATTTCTTTTGGATTAGTTAAATAAAAGCTATGGCGGACAATACGGGCAGAGAGGGAGAATAGACCATGTTCGATATGATTCGCCATCCTCGCGGGCCAGATGATGATCAGAATGAAGAAGATTATGATGGCTCCGAATTTCTAAACAACACCGGAGAGGGTGATATGATATTAGATCGCGACGACCGAATTGATGAAGTCATGAACTACGATTAAGATGATGACGAAGAAAATGTTGATCTTGAAACAACAAAGACCGGCGAGGTATATATATTTATATAAGCAGGCACATCTGGTGATCATCACATGTTTTAAATGAGTTGAAGATATATTAACGAATCGATCTTTCTTCTTTCAGCCATCCGGATCGAGCAAATCTTCAGGCAACAGGACGAAACGAGGCCCAAAAAAAAGTTGAAGGAGGGCGTAAAGTACAATATCGAGGCAATCAGACCTAATGGTGAACCATTAGCGCCTAAGAAGATTGCGGACAAGTTCATTCGTCAGTGCAGATTTCTTGTGAAGGACCAACTCTCGATCTCCCTTCAAGAATGGAGAGAGCCAGCAAAGCCACGTCCAGATCTTACTTTTGTCGACGACAGACAAAAAAGTCTGCTTTAGGATACTCTCATGGAACATTTCACCCTACCAGATCATTTCACAGAAGCAGATGTGCACAAAGTCAATGACGCTACTCTTAGGAAGATGGCGGTTGCATTCAAGAACCACAAGAATCGTGAATGGGACAAGTACGTCAAGGGAGGAAGGAAGACTCCAGTATTCGAGGGAACACTAGAGAAGCAAAGTGCTCATTGGGACGATTTCGTGAAATTCAAGGATTCAGAATTAGCTAAGGAACGGTCGAGAATAAACAAGAAGAATGCCGAAAAAGGATAAGTTCCATAAGCTGGGGCCAGGTGGCTACGCGGTGGCAATGCCTAAGTGGGATAAGTTTGAGAAAGAGATGGAGAATGCAGGTGTCACTCCGGTTACTAGGAGCTGGCCCCCCAGGTGCAGGACTTGATTCTATGTGCATGGGGGGGGGAGTTGGACCCGAAGACAGGCAAAGTTCCGACGAAGGCATGTCTGAACGGAGCCGACGATAAGATACTTGTTGCAATAGAAGTGGCTCGATCGGGGGTGTTCCAGCCCAACAGAGAGAACGACGAGCTTAAGTGTGCCCTGGGAAATCCTGAACACCCGGGAAGAACACGAGGCAAGGGCGCTATTCCGTGGTATGAGGGGTTTTCGGACTGGAACGCCGACTACAGAACCAGTGCGAGAAGGAAGATTGCGGAGGAGAAGCAGAGGAAGATGGAGGAGGAGCAGAGGAAGCTGCACTATGAACGCCTTCAAGGCCTAGAATCAAAGCATGCGGACTTGGCAGTCAAATTCCACCGGCAGCAGGAGCAGATCGACTCACTTAGCCAGCAAAGGGGGTCTCAGCAGCTGCAGCAGCTAGCGGATGATCCAACATTGGATACCACCGCCCCACCCATGCCGAGAAGCAGCGTAGGTTCCACCCCGGGCAACGCGATGCTGGATAGATACCCCGTGGATGACATCATGGAGAACACTAACTGCGAGCTACACTTCAAAATGAAGAACATATCCATGAAGGTGGCGGACGCCGTTGCTTTTACAAATCCCCCCGAGGCAACCTTCCATTGCAACCCGATTCCAGCAGGCTATGCTCGTGTATTGGTTGATGAGGTGGTGGACCAATATTCGGGGCTAGAGCTTGATATTCCTGGAGGTGACGAGGAGCACACACTCAGAGAGGCGAAACATCGTATCATCCTATGGAGAAAGGATTGCATCATCTTTTGAAGGCCACCGACACCGCGTCAGCCGACTCCTCGTCGAAGTCCGCCATCGAGTCAGCAGACTCCCGCTCCTGCAAGTCCACCAACGCGTCAGGCCACTCCTCCTCCTCCAAGTCTGGCAAAGCGTCAGGCCACTCCTCCTCCAAGTCCGACACAGCGTCAGACGTCCACTCCTCCTCCAAGTCCGGCACAACTTCAGGCCACTCCTCCTCCAAGTCCGGCACAGCTTCAGGCCACTCCTCCTCGTCCAACTCAGCCCCGTCAGCCATCTACGCCGCCTCAGCAATCGCAGAAGAGACACCCCGCAGCTATGGTGCGTAGCGGTACGAGTCGAGGCAGTACAGGAAGTACAGGAGGAGGCAAGTAATATAAATATGATCCAAGCCTCACTGATCTTCCTCAGAGGGCTTACGACAGGACCGAGGAGCAAACCAAGGCCATAGTGCGGGCAGAAGTGGACGCCCATTTTGGACCGAAACCACCACCGCCACCAAGGGAGAAAGTGCCCGAGGAAAAGATTGACCACTTCATTTGTATGGCTCAACCACCAGCTCCCAAGCCTGTTGACACAGACTATGAGCGCCACATCAGGAAGTTAAATCGAGCACATCTACAGAAGGAGGCGAGCTCGAGCTCGAGCAAACAACAAGCAGCTGTCAAAAATGCGGGAAAATCATTCCCCAGCAGGGAGAACAGGCGGCGCAATCGATCCCCTCGCTTGTTGTGCCAATAACACGTGAGAGTACGTGTGCCCAATATTATTGTGGGCAAACAGTTTACGTTCCCGAGGTGGGCAACATGGTAATAACCGAGGAGCATATAACGCAGGCTGAAATTCTCAACATCACTTTGGACAACTCCTCGAGATCGAGCCATGCCTGTGCTTACAAAGGAGGAAATAAAACGGAAATATGTCCGGGGCGAACCTTTGGTCAAGCCAGACAAGGTCAAGAAGCTCCCAACGAGAATGTATGAATTGCATCAATGGTACATGGACATTACCAAGAGTTCCAATCGAGAGTCCCTCATGGTGGAAGTCAAGAAGGATCATTACTACCATGAGAAAGCTGTGGCCGTTGAGTATAATGAACTGTTTCAGTTATACAATCAAGACGCACTCGACAAATCTATCGTGAGTTGCTATTGTCTGTAAGTGATTTCTTTCTGTAATTCAAGTCTCAAGCTAGCTGTAGTGATCCTTTTGATCAATCATTACCTGTAATTATCCTCACTATATTCTTTTCTGTGGTATTATGCAGGATGAAGATGTATGAAATGAAAAAAGGTGGACGCTATGGCATTGGGTTCATTGACCCAAACACCGTTAATGAATACACAAGGAAAATAGATAAATATCATGAAAATCATGTAGAGGACAGCATGCTAGAGTTCTTGAAGTGCCTCAAATACAATGAAGATATACTACTTCCTTACAACATCCAGTGAGTCACACTGTCTTGTACTACAAATTCTTTGTTTTTGCTTACTAGCTAGCTACATGTTTTTTCTTACATATGTCCGCTTAATTAAGACATCCAAACGTGTGTGCATGCAGAATTCACTGGATCTTGTGTATCATTAAAGTTGACGCCGGAACAGTTGAAGTACTCGACTCACTACTTAAAAAACAAAGTGACTACACCATCTTGTTTGGGATAGTCAACGGGTAATTTCAATCATTATTAACTATATATCTCGGCCTATTTAGTTCATCATTTCCTGATATGAACTATTTAATAACCCATTTATTCATTTTCTTTGTCGGCGGGCAGGGCTTGGGCAAGGCTCATCAGCGTCACTCCAGGCAAATGGAAACAAAGACTGCAATGGTTTCGACCCAAGGTAAGTAATTAAGTAGTACTAGCTAGCTAGCTAGCTGCCATTATCTCTTTAATTATCATGCTTGATTAATTATTATCTGATCAAATTCCATTCTCGTAAAGGCCCTGAAGCAGGCGCATGGGACTGATCTGTGTGCATACTGCGTTTGCGAGAACATTCGCATGATGGCGTCCGAAAGGAGCAGATCTCAAAGACAGGAATGGGTACGTTTGTCAGAACACTATTCACAATTTTTACACCATTATCGATATCTAGTCACACAACTAATAAACATGCATATTGATCTCCTTCTTAACAGTTCATAGAGGTGCGGGACAAGCTCCTAGAAACGGAGCGCGTACAAGCACTTCAAGAGGAAATAGCGGATTTTTGCTCGACCAGGTCATAGATCCGAAGAGAGAATACCATTACCCGCTACCGCCCCCATGAACCACTTCCAATTGTCATCGTGCTCCGAAGGCACCAATTAGGCTAATGCCACTCGCTCCGAAGGCAACATGTAGGAGAAATTGTATATAGCTATACATGTGTGTATGTGTGAATTGGTGGTTTGTGAGACATTTGATGATATATATATATATATATATGCATAACGTGTACAATGTGTATTATCGTAAAATACCAGCAAACGAAAAAGAATTAAATGGAAAACACAAAATTAAATGAAACAGAAATCATAAAACCAAAAAAAACCAAACCTTGTAGTACCGGTTGGTTTTACCAACCGGTACTAAAGGGCTCCCGACCCCCGGAGCTGGCTCGTGCCACGTGGTTGCCCTTTAGCACCAGTTCTTGCTGAACCGGTACTAAGGGGGGGGGGCCTTTAGTGCCCACACTTTAGTGCCGGTTATGGAACCGGCACTAAAGGGCCTTACGAATCGGTGCTATTGCCCGGTTCTGCACTAGTTTAAGTGCACACTGCAAGTGGTTATGGTTTGGAAATCACTCATGTTGGTAGTTTAATTGTCAAAACCCCCATAAATTTTTGCATCTAAACAAAGTTCTCTATGTGACGGAGACATCAAAAAATCTTCTTTATGCCCATAGATTTACCCTTGATAATTGTGTTCCTATTGAATTATATCCTTACTCCATTTTGGTTATGGACTTGGACACGAGGAGAGGCCTTCTTAGGGGCAAGTGCGTGGGTGGTCACTGCCCACTCATATCTTCTTCATCATCATCAAATAAATAGGCTTTTGTTGCAGTCAAGTCTTCTTCAGCAAAGTTGCAAAGTAGATTAGGCCATCCTTCATAAGTTGTTGTTAAGCTTGTTCTGAGTAAGAATAAACTTCCCCAATCTCATGAGTCTACAATTGAGTCTATTTGTGATCCATGTAATCAAGCTAAAATTCATCAGTTGGCATACCCTATTTCTATCAGCATTTCCAGTTCACCCTTACAACTTGTATTCTAGGATGTTTGGGGACCAGTGCTAGGCTTCTCGCCCCTCGTTGGTTACCCCAAGTGGAAGGTTTGAGATGCAGTGTAGCAGAAGTTTTCCCTTGGCAATACCAAGGATCGTTTTCCCTGAGACTCCCAGTTTCAACAAGAAGGTGTCAACTGCTAACGGCGCCGGATATTAGCAATCAACGTGGACCTGCACACAGATACAAATAACTTTGCTCCCAACGAGTACAGAGAGGTTGTCAATCCCTCCGGCCTTGTAGTTTACAAAGGATCAAACGCAAGTGATAGTAGTGATAGATATAATTGCAATAGTAAGTAAAATGCGGAAAAGTAAATAGCGAATGTGATCAATGATGGTAATATGGACCGGAGTCTCATGATGTTCACTAGTGATGTCTCTCTCCCAAAAGACGATAAAACTGCTATGTGAGGTAAACGAATTACAGCTGGGCAATTGACAGGACCATGTGCGCAAACCAATGCTGACTACATTGCAAGAAAGGTTGAGGTTCAAAGCATGGGCGGTACGCCGAGGTAAGTAGACCGAAATCCATCTGCATCTACTACTAATCATCCACCTTGAGATATCTATCCAGAACATCTCGCTGGTATTAAGTTGCGAGTCCCACCCATAGTGTAAACTCAAAGCAACAGACAACTGCATTAAAAGAACTTTGCGTAAAGTAAACAATCCTTGCACCCGCGGGCACAAGCACCGTTGTTTTCCCCCTTGTGGCAACAGCACATCCCCTAGACTCATGTTTCTGTCACTCAAACTAGTCATCGAGGGGCATGAACCCACAATCGAGCATAACGTTCCCTCTTGGAGTCACTACCTATTACTTGGCCAAAGCAATAAATAACAACAGAGAACATGCAAGAATTACTTACGAACATAAATATAAAAGAGGTAGATCAAATATATTACTCAAACACAATCTGAACATAATCTCATAATCCATCGGATCCCAGCAAACTCATCATAGCAACAGCATAAGGATTACATATGTGCCTTGATCATGTAGGGTAGCTCACGAGGACTAATTAGTGAAGCACAAGAACGGGAGGAGAACATCACATAGCTACTGGTCATGGACCCATGGTCCAACGGATACTACTCACAACTCATCCGGGAGGCGTCCATGGTGGTGGAGAAGCTCCCGGTGGTGATCCTCCCCTCCGGCAGGGTGCCGGGAAGAGTTCTCCTGGTGCTCCCGATCTTGGAAGCGGCGGCGGCGACGGAACAGAGATGAGATCGCGAAAAAGATTTCCCGTTTCGAGGGTTTCGGGAGACGCTTTAAATATATGCCAAAGGGGGGCATCAGCGGAGCCTCGGGGGGCCCAGGCGCCCCCCCGGCGCGGCCCAGGGGGGCGCGCCGCCAGGGAGCCTGTTGCCCTGGTCCCCCCCCTCGGCTGTACTTCGGGCGCAAGGTAGCTTCTGGAACGCTGGTTTTTTATATAATTTTTCTGGATTTTTCCTCGCAGTTCTCGTAATGTGAAAACCTGAAATACAAAAACAGCCGAAAACAGAAACTGGCACTGGGGTGCACTGAGTTAATAGGTTAGTCCAAATATGATCAAAAGTGTATGGAAGTGTATAAATATCATAGCAATATCACCCAAAAGAGGCATGGAGCAAGCAGAAATTATAGATACATTTTGGACGTATCAACATCCCCAAGCTTAATTCCTGCTCGTCCTCGAGTAGGTAAATGATAACGAGAATAATTTCTGTGGTGACATGCTATTAACCATATAGGACTTATTCATAGTCATATGACAAAAGCTTATGGAGACAATGAATCTGTAGTAATTAAGTTGCCTCATGAGACAATCACAAAGGACTGAAAGTTTTACAATATGATATTGAAACATCAAATAGATTGTAATGAACATGATGTGCAAATATGATAAAGTGATATCTAGCTTGCCCCCTTTAGTGAAGCAAAACATAAATGCAGGGGCACCTCCAAGGTTTAAGTGATGACTAGATACAATGATTTCAAAATAAACGATATCACAATCATGCAAAACACAATGCTACTTTGGGACAATGCACATTACACTCAGAATGACAATCATGCTCTTAGTAGTTGGTGCTTTAAAAAGAAGGTGGAGACTCTCGAACCGTGGCTTTTGTTGGCAAGGTTGAAAACCCGTAATCGGAAACAAAGACAAAACATGTACCAGAGCTCTTGGTTTTAAAACAGAGGTAATAATTTATTTTTAGATCATGCATGTTTCGTCAACGAATGCTAGCAGATAACTCAATCACTTCTTGAGATGGACAAGTTTCGAGGAACGGCTCCCGAATGAGGACGATCACATCGTCTTAATCTCCTTTGTTTATCACTGCCAAAGTTTTCTAATTTCTCATGAACAAAGCGTGAAGGAGGGTTTGTTTGTTATATTATCTTTTTGAGCCGGGTGCACTCAATGCCAGTTCCTTCTCGTATTATGGGTTTGCACATTATACATGCAATCCCGGGGTGAAGCTTGTCCAACTTAAAAAGATCATGAATTAACTACTACTTCCTCATGGACTTACAACAGAGGCACAAAATAAGAATGCTTTTTCTTTGAATAATTTCGAGATGGCACATGCAAGTCTCCGTTAGGAATGGCAGGTAAATACCATGTAGGAAGGTATGGTGGACTCATATGGCATAACTGGTTTAAAGGAATGTGGATGCACAAGCAGTCAGTCCGCTTAGTACAGGCGAAGGTTAGCAAAAGACTGGGAGCGACCAACTAAGAGAGCAATGACGGTCATAATCATGCAGAGCGACAAAGCAACATTGAATCAGGCATGGAAGTTATATCGCTACTCAGAAACAAAAGATCATCAAGGCTTGACAGACTTTCTTTACAGTCTTAAATATGCGTGAGCATACGCCAAGTCAATCAAAATAAATTCTTGAAGGAAGATATTACTAAACCATACCACATCATAGGCAAACAAACCATGTTGGTATTCCACTAACACATTGGGAACCCCCCAGCTATTTGGGACTAACCATAAGAAAACATGAACTACTAAGCGCCATCGTGCACGTAGCATCTTTATCATAGACATATCAACCAATGCAACGGAAGCAAACTCTCTTAAGAAGATAAGCATGATAACTAAAGAGAGTTCAAGCAACCAACTAAACGAAAGCTCTTTAAAAAGATAAGCATGAAAACTGAGAGCTGAACATGATAGTAGCTATTGAAAGACAAAGAACACACACAACAAAGATAGACATGAAAATTCTATGTTATGTTCTAGGTAGAAGTGGAGCGTGTTTCTCTCCCACATAAAGAAAGCTGAGTTCCGACTCGTTATGAAAAGCTAAAGAAAATTAAAAGCATGACGCTCCAAGCATAGCACATAACACATGAAGTGATAAAAAAATAGTGGAACGAAAGACGAACTGATAATGTTGATGGAGAAGGGGATGCACGGGGGCATCCCCAAGCTTAGACGCTTGAGTCTCCTTGAATATTTCTTGGGGGTGCATCGGGGCATCCCCAAGCTTGAGCGTTTGACACTCCTGAATCTTTTTATCATCTTCCCTCGCACACTTGAAAACTCCCTTCATACATAACTCATCATAATCTGATTAGCGAGGTTAGTACCCATAATAAAATAATTGTACCTTGCTGGAAATAAAGATATTCTTGAAGGTCTACTGTTTCTCAAGATTGCCAAAAGGTTTTTGCAAAGAAAAAGCAAGCTCTAGGTTTGCAAAATGAAGGAAAGGCAAAACAGGACAGAATCTGTGAAAAACAGAACAGCAGGTAGTAAATGATTTGTTCAGGGTACTTCTGCAACTCTAATCAAAAAACTCAGAACAGACGCACGAAAGACAATTAAATAGAGCACGCAGTCGAAACAATTCACACCAAAAAGATGATCTGGTGATTTTATACGAAATTTTCTATCCAATGACAGAATCAGTTTCCTGGACAGCACCTCACAACTTTTGAACTTTCTAGCAATCAGAGGCTATACTTGGCACAAAATTGAAAAGCAAAGATACAATGATGATGCTACAGTAGTAAACAACATCAAGACACAACAAAAGCAAAATAAAAATTTTATTCATGTGGGCTGCCTCCCAAAAGTGCTTTCTTTTATGCCTTTAAGCTAGGCATAATGCACATAGATTAAGTTGTATCAATTGAACCATCATCAAGATCATCAAAAAGCTCTTCAATAATACAACTAGTCTTAAGAGGACTTTCAAACAAAGGCCTCATAGAGATACTTCTAGGAAGAAGACCAAAAGGATAAAAGTCAAGGGAAGATTCATTTATAAATTCATCAAAGAGAGGTGTTTCTTCCAAAGTCTTTACAATTTCAACCCCTTTGGTAATAGATGGATTACTTTTAGAACGGGAAGCCTTTGGAACGTGAACGAACTTAGGCTTCCTCTTTGCCGGAGTTTCTACCTTTTTGGTTTTGATCGAGGAGAAAGTAGTTCCTAGAGTATCAAATATTTCCTCAATCTTATCTACCCTAGAAGAGTCCAAGTCATGGGATTTGATGGTCTCCAAAGATTTGAAAATTTTATGCATGGAGCTATCAAGCCTATTCAAATTCCCTTGGATCTTATGATCCAACTCATTAATCTTATTAATGTTTGGCATCTCTAACTCTATCTTTTCAAGTTTTTTCATAATGTGAGCTAAAGTGATGTCCTCTTGAATGCTAACAACAGGGGGATTCCCAACAAGATTTTCAATAATACTAAGAGACTCCCAAACTGGGGCCTCTAGGAAATTCCCATTGATAGAAGTATCTAGAATAAACCTATTCCAATAAGTAATTCCAACATAAAAATTTCTAAGCAAGATAGTAGTAGGTTGCTTCTTGGTGGCTCTTTTTTGAGAATCATTAATTCTATACCAAGCATCTTTCAGACTTTCCCCACCTCTTTGTTTAAAGGTGAAAACTTCTGCCTCGTCAAAGACAAAAGGACCCGACATAATGTCAACTAAAAGAATGAGATAACTATTTTTGTGATTTTCGATAAAAGATACTAAAGCAAAAACTGAAAGGTAAACTAACAAGACTAAAAGCAAAGGTAAAAGATAGCGTGCAACTCCCCTATCCTGAAGAGTGGAGTCCCCGGCAACGGCGCCAGAAATTGCTTTGCTAGGCTTCTCGCCCCTCGTTGATTACCCCAAGTGGAAGGTTTGAGATGCAGTGTAGCAGAAGTTTTCCCTTGGCAATACCAAGGATCGTTTTCCCTGAGACTCCCAGTTTCAACAAGAAGGTGTCAACTGCTAACGGAGCCGGATATTAGCAATCAACGTGGACCTGCACACAAATACAAATAACTTTGCTCCCAACGAGTACAGAGAGGTTGTCAATCCCTCCGGCCTTGTAGTTTACAAAGGATCAAACGCAAGTGATAGTATTAATAGATATAACTGTAATAGTAAGTAAAATGCGGAAAAGTAAATAGCGGATGTGATCAATGATGGTAATATGGACCGGAGTCTCATGATGTTCACTAGTGATGTCTCTCTCCCAAAAGACGATAAAACTGCTATGTGAGGTAAACGAATTACAGCTGGGCAATTGACAGGACCATGTGCGCAAACCAATGCTGACTACATTGCAAGAAAGGTTGAGGTTCAAAGCATGGGCGGTACGCTGAGATAAGTAGACCGAAATCCATCTGCATCTACTACTAATCATCCACCTTGAGATATCTGTCCAGAACATCTCGCTGGTATTAAGTTGAGAGTCCCACCCATAGTGTAAACTCAAAGCAACAGACAACTGCATTAAAAGAACTTTGCGTAAAGTAAACAGTCCTTGCACCCGCGGTCACAAGCACCGTTGTTTTCCCCCTTGTGGCAATAGCACATCCCCTAGACTCATGTTTCTGTCACTCAAACTAGTCATCGAGGGGCATGAACCCACAATCGAGCATAACATTCCCTCTTGGAGTCACTACCTATTACTTGGCCAAAGCAATAAATAACAACGGAGAACATGCAAGAATTACTTACGAACATAAATATAAAAGAGGTAGATCAAATATATTACTCAAACACAATCTGAACATAATCTCATAATCCATCGGATCCCAGCAAACTCATCATAGCAACAGCATAAGGATTACATATGTGCCTCGATCATGTAGGGCAGCTCACGAGGACTAATTAGTGAAGCACAAGAACGGGAGGAGAACATCACATAGCTACTGGTCATGGACCCATGGTCCAAGGGAGACTACTCACAACTCATCCGGGAGGCGTCCATGGTGGTGGAGAAGCTCCCGGTGGTGATCCTCCCCTCCGGCAGGGTGCCGGGAAGAGTTCTCCTGGTGCTCCCGATCTTGGAAGCAGCGGCGGCGGCGGAACAGAGATGAGATCGCGAAAAAGTGTTCCTGTCTCGAGGGTTTCGGGAGACGCTTTAAATATATGCCAAAGGGGGGCATCAGCGGAGCCTCGGGGGGCCCAGGCGCCCC
>LR738713.1:662364125-662386502 GCA_902687465.1 Secale cereale
CCCCCCCCGGCTGTACTTCGGGCGCAAGGTAGCTTCTGGAACGCTGATGTTTTATATAATTTTTCTGGATTTTTCCTGGCAGTTCTCGTAATGTGAAAACCTGAAATACAAAAACAGCCGAAAACAGAAACTGGCACTGGGGTGCACTGAGTTAATAGGTTAGTCCAAATATGATCAAAAGTGTATGGAAGTGTATAAATATCATAGCAATATCACCCAAAAGAGGCATGGAGCAAGCAGAAATTATAGATACGTTTTGGACGTATCAACCAGCTCCTACCTCTCTTGGTAGGCACTCATATTATGTAAGTTTTATTGATGACTATAGCAAATATACGCGTTTCATGTTTTCAAGAACTTCCAAAATCTCGTTGAACGAAAACTAAACACTAAGATCATTTCTATGCAAACCGATTGGGGAGGTGAATAAAAGAAGCTCAATCTCTATCACATCATGTTTCCTGTCCCCATTACTGGGAAAGTGCTTATAGGTGAACCCTAATGAGTGGCGGGCTACGTGGGGCACCCGCCATTGCTTGTTAGCAAAAGTGACTATTGCGAGTGCCACAACGCGACCGCCAGAGCTATTGGACTAGTAAAGGCGGCTATCGTACATGACCCGCCACAAACAAGCACCGTTGAGGATGGACATGTGGTGAATGATGTTAGTGACGGATGTGTAGAATCACTCGCCACTGCTCTGGAAGGCAACAATGTTGAGCATGCAATACGACTCGACACATTTAGTGCATGTAACTGACACCAATTTTCTATATAGATATTACCCGTGGGGGGGCAACTGCCAGCAGCCGCCACAACTAAGTTAGTTGTGGGGTCAACACAAAATCAAATCGGTTGTGCTGCCTGCCATCCCAAAGTAGTAGTGGTGTGCCCTTTGGCAAGCCCGCCGCACTAGACTAACTCAACTGACGACACACACATGCACACCCATCCCCCACCCCAGTTCACTCCCTCACTCTCACTCTTTCCCGTCGTGTTGTTGGTGCCTCATCCACACTACGGTTGACGTCGGTGTCAGCTCCCGCATTGTGTTGTATTCCCTCGAAGAGGAAAGCGAGATCAGCACAGTAGCATAAGTATTTCCCTCAGTTTTTGAGAACCAAGGTATCAATCCAGTAAGAGACCCCGCACGAGTCCCTCGCACATGCACAAACAATTAAGAACTTCGCAGCCAACGCGATAAGGGGTTGCCAATCCCTTTACGGTCACTTACGAAAGTGAGATCTGATAGAGATGATAATTTATATTTTTAGTATTTTTAGTTTATAAGAACAACAAATAAAAGCAATAAAAGTAAGGTAGATGTAGATTGATATGTTGAGAATAGACCCGGGGGCCATAGGTTTCTCTAGTGGCTTCTCTCATGATAGTGAACGGTGGGTAAACTAATTACTGTCGAGCAACTGATAGAAAAGCGAATAATTATGAGACTATCAAGGCACGATCATTGTATAGAGGCATCACGTCTGAGACAAGTAGACCAAAACGATTCTGCATCTACTACTATTACTCCACACATCGACCACTATCCAGCATGCATCTAGTGTATTGAGTTCATAAGAACAGAGTAACGCCTTAAGCAAGATGACATGATGTAGAGGGATAAAATCAAGCAATATGATATCAACACCATCTTTTTATCCTCGATGGAAACAATACAATACGTACCTTGCTGCCCCTACTGTCACTGGGAATGGACACCGCAAGATTGAACCCAAAGCCAAGCACTTCTCCCATTGCAAGAACTATAGATCTAGTAGGCCAAGCCAAACCAATAATTCGGAGAAACTTGCAAGGATATTATGAGCACACATAAAAAGTTCAGAGAAGAACCAAATATCTTTCATAGATAACCTTGATCATAAACTCACAATTCATCTGATCTCGACAAACACACCGCAAAAAGAGATTACATCGAATAGATCTCCTCGATGACCAAGGAGAACTTTGTATTGAGATCCAGAGAGAGAAGAAGCCATCTAGATACTAGCTATGGACCCGAAGGTCAGTGGTGAGGGCGGTGATGATGATGAAGAAGAACTCCGTGATGGATCCCCCTCCGGTGGAGCTCCGAAACAGGCTCCAAGATGGGATCTTCACGGGAACAGAAGGTACGGCGGTGGAATTAGGGTTTTCTCTCTATTCTCGGAGGTTTTGGGGTACGTAGACTTATATAGGAAGAAGGAGGGCACCGGGGGACGCTCGAGAGGGCCACGAGGCAGGGGGCACGCCCTGGGAAGGGGGCGCGCTCCCCACCCTCGTGGGCCACCTCTTGATCCCCTGACGTGGTTCTCATGCTCCGTGTGCGTGATTTTCTCCAAAAATATCTCTCGCGAAGGTTTCATTCCGTTTGGACTCTGTTTGATATTCTTTTTCTACAAAACCCTGAAACGGGCAAAAAACAGCAATCTGGGTTGGGCCTTTGGGTTAGTAGGTGAGTCCCAAAAATGATATAAAAGTGAATGATAAAGCCCATTAAACATCCAAGACTTCATAAATAATAGCATGTAACAATCGAAAAGTATAGATACGTATCAAGATCTACCCCGTGTTATACAAAGGGTTAGTTTTACGCCCAGCCAAGTGCAATTGGATACTTCATCCGCACCAGGGGCTAGTACCTAGCCCCACTTGTCAAACTCGTACGACTAAGTGAAAGAAATAATGCCGCATAGTCTGATTGTCTAGTTCGTTCCGCATACACCTCCTATACGGACCAAGACGTTGAATAAAGAGTGTATTTTCATATGACCGAACACCCCAGTACTATGTACCTGGGGGCTGAAGCCTACGACTGGAAACATTCAGATTTAAGATAAATAGTCACACAGGAGGAAAAAAGATGCTGATATGATAAATAGCGCAGAAGTTATATACACTGGATTCATAAGCATAGTCTTTACATCCGGATACAATTAATCAAAAACAACATCTTTCCAACACTGGCCTTCTACAAGGCGGGCGCCCTTGATGACAGCCTCGAAGTACCTCTCCGGCTTGCGGTGCTCCTTGCCTGCGAGCAGGCCTGCAGTTGCTATATGCACTGCGTTTATCTCGCCCAGTGCACTTTGACGCGAGCAAAGGCCATCCAAGCACCTTCTATGCAAGCTGACCGCGTTAATGCATCGACCCACAGACTCGCCTCGATGAGCCGCTTCACCAATCCAAAGTAAATACTTGGGATCGGCTCAGCGGGCCATAGTCGGACTATTAAGTCCTTCATGGCTGAACCCGCCATGTTGTGCAGCTCGACCAGCTGCTTCATCTGGTCGTTGAGGGGAACTGGAGGTTGTGGCGCATAGAACTGCGACCAGAACAATTTCTCCATGCCATTCCCCTCCTGGACTCAGAAGTATTGCGCGGCAGTTGCGCTGCTCCTCGGAAGATCAGCAAACACGCCTGGAGAACTCCACAATCGTGTCAGCCCAATATACTTCCACCCACCGAAGATGCTCTGTAAGAGAAATATCTTACCAGATGCTATCTGTCGTGCTTGTTTGATTTCCTCACAGGTGTTGCGTGCCTCGCCTCCCGCGTCCTGGGCAAACTTTACTGCTGCAGACAGCTCGGTCGCATGTTCCAAAGCCTTTTTTCCAATGCCTCACACTTACGGATGGCATCTTGGAGCTCGACCTCGACTTCGGACACCTGAGACTTGTGATTCTCGAACTCCGCCTTTTCGGCCTCTAAATCAGTAGCCGCTTTATCATCGACCGCCTTATTCACCTTGGCCTCCTCCTTGGCATTGGCAATCTCGCCCTTGAGGGCCTCGAGCTCAACGACGCCAACTGTGTAATACTGAATACAATGTTAAGAGTTCGTACTCATACTCAATCAACTAAGTCTTATTGACATTTAAATACAAATCTGCATACCTTGCGTTTCATCAAAACGCGGGTTGATGTGGTTGAGGTCCGCATTGGCCACCTCAAGCTTCCGATTTAGTTCGGCGACCTCTGCGTCTCGTGCAGTCGCCGTAACTAATGAAGCCTGCACGACAGTTCAGCTCTGTAAATATGCTACTCTATGGATACTTCGTCCGATTCTTTTCAGAATCACACAAAGCATCAGGGGCTACTGATTATATATCTGCACTTAAAACAAATGAAATCTCTTAAAAGCATTACATGGCTTACCTAAAAGCCTGTTAGAAGGCTGTTGAAGGCTTCATTCAGTCCGCCTTTGACGGACTGAATCTTCTTCATCACCGCACCCATCATGGTGCGGTGTTCTTCAATGACGAGAGCACTTTGCAGTGCTCCCTCCATAGAATTCGGCGCCTCCGGATTGACTCCGGGCGCCACCGTATCCTGCTTCGCTTGAGGAGCTGGATTTTCAAACCTCGGAGCCATGCTAGGCTCCGGAATGGTGTTCGGTGGGACCCCAGACTGTTCGGGCCCCACATCTCCGGTCTCCATGGGGGCCATTTCCCCATGGTCAGCGGCCGTCGAGGTATTACCCTCGGCCGCCCTGTCTCCTGCCCCGCCCTCATTTCCTTGGGTGGAGAGAACCCGCTCGGACGACACTTCGGTCTCCCCGCCGATTATGGGTGATGGAGCCCGGAGTGGTCGGTCACTCTCCGTCTCCCCAGGCGCCATAGAGTTCCCCTCCGGTGATGTAACATCGGGGTTTACACCGGGAGGGCTGTAGGTCAGCATGAGAAGAATGTTAAGTAGGTATCATAAATACTGAATACATAAAGGTGAAATAGCCAATCCGGATAAACTTATGATTCGGGCAGGGGTTTCTCCCTGGGCTTAACCATGAAGCTATGTTCGGACGAATCCGAACTATCTCCGAGCTTCAGCTTCCTCTTCCTCCGGGGCACGGCCGTACCCGCGTCAGCAACGGCCCCCCTCTTCCTCCCCCTACCTTGTGCAGGAGGCATTTCTTCTTCCTCCTCTTCCTCCTCATCATCTTCCTCTGCCTCATCGGAGGAGAGAATGTGGAGGTCCTCGGGCTTTTGGCCCACAGGACGGGGGCTGTCTCTGGCCCCCTTGCCCTTTGTTTTCTTGGGCTTGTTGGTCGGCGCCTTGTACCGCGCCAGAACCAGCATTGCCGTCAATAGAGGCAATGCTGGGTCTTCAGGCAGAGGTGCCGGACACTTAATCCGGGATGCCTTCTTCGTCCAGCCCTGTATATCATGTAAAAATTTCAACTCCTATTATCATTAAATAATAGGAAGGGACAAGTGTTCGGCAGGGATCATTATTACCTCGGTGGCGGAAACTTCAATACTGAAGCCCGCATCCTCGTCCTCTTTGGGCCATTCCTTCTGTCTCTTGAAGAAGTGTTTCCAGATCTCTTTGTGCGTAGAGCCAAAGAGATGCTTCAGTGGCTTGTCTCCTGCCGGATCAAACTCCCATAGGGAGGAATCTCGGCTTTGGCAAGGGAGAACAAGCCGGTTCAACATCACCTGGACTACGGAGGAGAGCAGGTGCCCCTTGGAGATCACGCCGGACACACGACTCACAAGAGTCGTCACCTCAGTGTGTCACCCCCAGTCCAGACCCTTTTTGGTCCAGGAGGTTAGCCTCTCTGGGGGTCCGGATCTGAAAGCTTGCTTCGCCGCCTAGTTGGTGTCGCGGGGTTCGGTGATGTAGAACCACTCCTGCTGCCAGACCTTGTTTGTCTCCACGAACGAGCACTTGGGCCAAGTTGCGTTCGGGAGCTTACTGATCATAGCGCCCCCGCACTCTGCGTATTCCCTGTCCACTACCTTCAGCTTCACGTTGAAGGTCTTAAGCCACATGCCGAAGTGTGGGTGGGGGCGGAGAAAGGCTTCACACATCACTATGAATGCGGGTATGTGAAGGATTGAGTTCGGGGCTAGATCATGGAAATCTATCCCGTAGAAGAAAAAAAGACCCCGAACAAACGGGTGAAGTGGAAATCCTAGCCCCCTTACAAAATGAGAGGTGAAAACTACCCTCTCACCCGCCTTAGGGACGGGAGTCGCCTGGCCCTTAGGGGGGACTCGGTGTGCGATGTCGCCGGTGAGATACCCCGCGCTCCGTAGATCCTCCATGATCTTTTCGGTGACCGTGGAAGCCTCCCACTTGCCTCTGGCACCAAATTGAGCCATTGCTGGGAAGGGGAGTAGTGGTTGTGTAACGAGGATTTGTGGGCGCAGGAGATGACAGTACGGGAGCAAGGGAGATTGGAGAGCTCGAGCTTGAGGAAGGCATGGGTCCGATGAAAGGGATTGGAGTCCTTTTATAATGATGCGAATATAGAGCGTCCCCCACCTTAGCCATAAAACTCGCCGGTTCCCAAAGTGGTCATGCGTAATGCGCGGCGTGGGTGCTCACGTCACAATGGGTTGGACGTGACGCTTCACCCAAAAGTTGTCAGTAAAGACAGATTATTCATTTTCTTTAAAAGCCTTGCCTTCGAGGCTAAGGGTTGTACAAATCTTGCAGAGCCGAACACAATCCATCAATTTGCAGAAGATATATTCGGAGGAGGAACCCGCCTTACAATGTCGAAGACAATATGGAAGCCAAACTTGTCGTCATCGAAGACAGGTTCAGGGGCTACTGAGGGAGTCCTGGATCGGGGGGTCCACATGTGGCCGGATAAACTTCTGGTGGGCCGGACTGGTGGGCCATGAAGATTACTTCAGAAGATCATCTCTCGTATCCGGATGGGACTCCTGGATTCTTGTAATGGCTAGTTTAGGCTCGGGTGTAGATTTCCCTTCCTCTGCAAGATGGTATGTACGAACCCTAGTCCCCTCCGGTGTGTATATAAAGCGGAGGGTTTAGTCCGTAGAGGCTAGAGAATCATACAATCCTCATAGACAAAACTTAGGGTTTTAGCCTTCACGATCTCGAGGTAGATCAACTCTTGTACACATATTCATCCATACTAATATAGCAGGAAGTAGGGTTTTACCTCGATCGAGAGGGCCTGAACCTGGGTAAACATCGTGTCCCCTGCCTCCTGTTGACATCAATCCTTAGACGCATAGTTCGGGACCCCCTACCCGAGATCCGCCGGTTTTGACACCGACAACCACGATGCGCCGAGAGCACCAAGGTGGTGGACTATGGCAAGGCAAAGGAAGGGAATGACTAGGAGCCGAGGAAGACTGAAAAGTTTCTTCCCAAGCGGAGGGGCGTACGAGGGTTTACTGGTTGGGCGCAGTGTGAGGTTGCCGTCACTGGAGAATAAAAGCAGGTCTGGTTGAGTACAGGGATGGCCAGGCCAGCAATGGGAGTAGAGTTGGGCGGTGAGGCCTGCGCGGCAGCACAGACGGCCACGGGAGGCAGGAACAGATGACACGACCGGGGCTGGTTTGGGCGGCTGGAGCAAGAAGACCAGAGGTTGAAGAAGCACTATGGCCGTTGGATGGACATCGTACGGTCACTAGAGCTAGAATCATTCCTATTGACTAATAAGTTGACAAAGCTCTCCATCCGCGTCCACTTAGTAGGCCCACAAGTCAGCCTCGAACTATGGTGGGTCCCAGATAGCAGGGGCAGTATTCTTTTTTTTGTGTAATCAGGTGGCACTTCCTTGCGTGCGAATATGTTTTTTTTGGTTTTTTTTAGTTTTTTCTTTTTCGAGTTAGAATAAAAAGAAAACAATTTAGCATCTTCGGTACAATCTATATTTTCACGAAATGGATCATAATAAAGCTGGTGGGTCCCAGCTGTCAGGGAGAGGAAACTTTTGATTTCCGCATAATAAAGGAAGAACTTCCTTGCGTGCGAAGATGTAGCTGGTGGGTCAAACCTGTCAGGGGGCAAAATCATATACTTCCGCATAATACGAGGGCACTTTCTGCGTGCGGCCATGCAGGTCCCTACTGTGAGCTACTCCACGTACATGCCTCTTCCGATGGCTGTCGTTTGTAGACAAAGTTGACAACACCGCACAGAGAGAACCAACATAGCGAACAATGGCGAGTCCTAGGAAGGGACCGACCCGGAGCCGACAAAGACACAGTAGTGGATGCCCACGCGGAGGGGTACGAGGGTTCACTGGTTCGGCTGCCGTGTGAGGTTGACGTAGCCGGAGAAGAACATGAGGTGTTGCTGAGTAGAGGAATGGCCTAGACGGCGTATGGGACTAGGGTGGGCCGGTGAAGCCACTTCGGCAGCACAGGCGGCCACGGGAGGCGGTAGCTGGTGGTACCACTGGCGGTGATTTGGGTGGCTGAAGCAAGAATATCCGAGATTGAAGAAGAACTATAGCCGTTGGATGGACATCCAACGACCACTGCTGCTAGAATCATGTCTTGATTATAAGTTGACAAAGCCTTCGGTATGCCTTAGTAGGCCCACAAGCCTTCCGGTTCGCGTCATTGACTATAATTCTCATAAAAAATAGTAGGCCCACAAGTTTTTGTAGACGAGTAGGCCCACAAGTGAGCATCAAATCTGTGGCAGAGAACATATAGCCATTTGCAATTTGTAATTATGTACATCCCATTTTTGAATTTTAATGAAATTTACTACAACCCATTTACAGTCTGTTAAAATTACAGCCCATTTTCTAGCCAGGACAACGATTAATAATTTCAACCAACCGCTCAAAACAGAATTCAATCAAAAATCCCACATTTTTATGGGATCCGATATATTTTTATCCCGAAATTTCGAGTCAAATTAAATATAATTTGAAATGAATTTGTATTAGGTAAAAATCTAACAAAATATTTCACGCGCAATAAGAAATGATTTAAAAAATTAAATTCAACAAATAATATTTTTGAAACTAATTACCTGTTTGGTGCATTTTTTATATTTACAGCCTAGTTTTTATAATTACATCCCATATTTTTTTTTCTTAAAGCCCATTTTATTGTTAGGCCCGATGCATCCCTCCTAGGAAAGATTTACAGCCTAGCGGGGCAGAGAATAAAAAGTTTACCTGGGTCGGTTATTCCGCAAACAAAGTATAGCTGGGCTAGCCATTTTCACCTTGAAAATTTAATATCTGGGCTGGGTATTTGGTTGACATAAACTAATAGCCTGGGTTACACTGGCCACAACCCACCCAGTTGATCTCGTCTGAACAACAAAAAAACATCGCTCAAGAAAACTCCGCTTACACCTCAAAAAACAAATACTGCTCGAGCTGCTGGGTCCGAGCTGTCGGTTGCTCCTTGTGCTATTCTATCGTTTATTGACTATATAGGTTGAGAATTGTGTGGGACCGTGATGTCAGAAAACCAGGAGGAAGCCAAAAAAATAGTTGTAGTATACTCCCTCCGTTCCTAAATATAAGGTGTATTAGTTTTTCAAAAAGTCAGAAGAAACCTATGTTTGACCAACTTTATAGCAAAATATGTAAAGATTTACAATACTAAATATAAAAAATATAAAAATATACTTCATGGGCAATTTAGTGATGATGGTTTGGTAGTCTAGACATTGTTATTTTTGCCTATAAACTTGGTCAAAGTTAGACAAGTTTGACTTTTTGAAAAAATAATACACCTTATATTAAGGAACGGAGGGAGTATATAATAAGGAGGAACTTGCGAACGTATGGCTATAGCCCTGATGGGTCCCTACTGTCATCCTCTCCAAGTAAAGTCATCTCCTAATTCCTCATGTTCATTTACGACGTTGACAAGTGATAACGCTCGGCGCCACGGGCGAGCGCAACAACTCGAAGAACGATGGAGAGGGCCTCGCAGGCCCTACGAATGTTCTGATACAGCGCCCGTTGCTCACTCAGGACACCGGGATCATCAGACTCCTATGAGCACCTTCGAGAGACTGAGCCGGCCCGAGGTGATGAGGTCTGTAATGAAAACCGATGAGTTACGCGTGTAATCTGAGAGACCAGTGTATATTTTACCAGTCAAAATCGACCAACCAAGTGCTTTGCCCAAGATCATCTACTTTCATTTACGATCCAATCACGACCTAAGATGATGAGTTGGTCAGAAGAACATATGGTTTCACCTCTAACCAACCCGAGTTGTCATATAGGCTATGAAATGAAACATAAGACGATGAAATTCTTAAGCACAGAAGCAACGGAAGAGGATGATCTTAACACGCAAATCACTGGCATTAGATCAACATGCAAAACAATATGAAGCATTATTCTCAGGGGGCACGGTGAACAGATCGTGATGCCACATGCCAAAGCATTCCAAGCTCAACTTTGCAATCAAACTGACAAGGCCTCGCATTTCATAGACAACATTGAGAACAAACTCTTAAAATGCATTACATAAGTCAACAATGTGACTATGCATCTCAGCAGAATAAATATTTACTTCTGAACTAAACATAGGAATAGCAAAAAACAATAAACGCTGCTCACGGCAAAGGGCGTCCCACTCCAAAATATCAAACGCATGTCTTCTGGCTAACATCAATGGGCAAAATTTAACAAGTTTTTCCGATTCCAATATATTAAACTAATGTCTACTTGCTAACATCAATGATTAAACTTTGACAAGCTTTTCCCATTCAAAATATGTAATGCCTATGATTATGAAACAGGCAGGGTTTGTCATCAATTTGCACATTGAAATGGCACATGGAGCCAGATTAACTAGCGTATGTTTTTGTGCAGTAGCATGGTGGATTTCGTAATTATATGTTGCAAGGCCTTGAAGACGTTGGCAACTCCATTCAAGTAGATAGTCCAGTGGCTCAAGGAGACGACGAATGATTAAAGAACCATTCATGTATTGTGCATGATGGTAGTATTATGGAGGACGCGAACCATCTGAATATTTTGTGCAGTTCCACTGAAATCAAACTGAGCATCATGTCTGCATAAATACAGAAAAATCATGATGAATATAGTAGTGGTACAAGTTGATTAAACATACGCTTAGAACTATAATCATCTTCATTATCTTAACAGGAAAAGATAGCAATACAATAGCTTCAATTAGACATTTATTCAAAACAATACAACAATATAAGTAGCACAACATAACAAAGCACAATCATGTGGATGAAGGCCGATACTGACCTTGTCTGTTACATCTGCGTCGGCAATTGACTTGGTTAAACCTTTCCTTTTGGAGTGAATTTTGCACTCCATGTGTTGTTGAGTTTCCCATGCTCTCTGTTGACTAGTCATGTCACCAGCGTCTACTAATACTCTGTAAACCTTCTCGATCATTCCTTGTGTAATGTGGCGCAAACATTGTCTGCTTCCTTCTGCAAAGTTGAAAGACCAACTGGGCCCAATAAGGCAACAGTTTGCTTAACACATTGGCTCCTTTTGTGCAATTCAACTAAAATTAATGTCGAAATAGAACCGAGTAGAAATTTTGATATCTATGTATACAACAATAGGTAAAGGAAATAATTACTGAGAAATAACGGTTGATGACTTATACTCCCGAAAAAAAAATCTACCTTATCTTAATGGGAAACAAAGTAGGAGAGTAGCAATTCTGAAACCATGTGATTCATTCATATTAACTGAGACATTATCTTAACAATACCTTGTTTCAACATGTATAAAGAACGACAAATAGAAAAAGTACCATTCCTAAAACAATGCAACTGATTCATATTAACAGAGATATTATCTTAACAATACCTTGGTTAAACATGTAGAAAGAACTACAAAGCAGGATATACCATTTGTAAAACATTGTAACTCATATATATTAGCAAAGACATTATCTCAACAATACATTTCTTAAACAAGTACTCCGGTCGATCCCTAACAGAAATGGTACTCCCGCCGATCCCTAACAAGTGTTGCAATTTTGAACTAAGATTCATTAGTTAATTCTGAGAGTAGCATTGCCTAATTTTACAGGTGGCATTAGATTAACAAAACGCATAAACAGTTCTAGGGGAGAGTGGGAGCAACAGCACCATGTGCTTCCATCGACTAATAAAGGGGGTGATGCAGAGTTTTGTTGTAACAAAGAAACAAGCATCATGTCTGGGTTGGAAAAAAATTTGCTCACTGATGACCCACAAGTGTAGGGGATCTATCGTACTCCTTTCGATAAGTAAGAGTGTCGAACCCAACGAGGAGCAAAAGGAAATGAAAGGCAGTTTTCAGTAAGGTATTTTCTGCAAGCACTGAAATTATAGGTAACAGATAGTTTTGTGATAAGGTAGTTGGTAACAATTGACAAAAGGTAAAAGTAACTAAGGTGCAGCAAGGTGGCCCAATCCTTTTTGTAGCAAAGGACAAGGCTGGACAAACTCTTATATAAAGGAAAGCGCTCCCGAGGTCACATGGGAATTATCGTCAAGCTAGTTTTCATCACGATCATCTGATTCACGTTCGGTACTTTGATAATTTGGTATGTGGGTGGACAGGTGCTTGGGTGTTGTCCTTACTTGGACAAGCCTCTCACTTATGATTAACCTCTAATGCAAGCATCCGCAACTACAAGAGAAGTATTAAGGTAAACATAACCATAGCCTGAAACCTATGGATCTAAATCAGCCCCTTACGAAGCAACGCAAAAACTAGGGTTTAAGCTTCTGTGTAACATCCCAATTTTCCTAATTTGGATGATAATAGATCATTCATATGCATCTCATATTTTTTCCATGCATTATTTCTTTCTTCTTAATATTCAAATCATTATGCAACTAAAGGCAATTTATGCAACTAAATCCCCTGTATTTAAAATATGTTCATAATGTGGAGAATATTATTTCCAGTTCATCTCTTATGTTCTGGTATTTTTATTAGTCTCCAAAGTATTTTATTTGTGGTTTTATTTGCTGTTTGAGTGGCCAATTGCATCAAAATCATTTTACAAAATTGCATTAGCTTTGGAACTAGTGTTCCTGTAGTTTATATTGATAGGGCTATTTTACTGTGTGTCTAGGTATATTTGTTTGTATTATATATTATGTGTTTGTATTTTATTTATTTTGGTTTGCTGCTGGTTGTTAAAAAAAAGGCAGCAACGCACCGCAGCGCAGGGCACTGCGCGGCCCAGCCAGCCAGCCACAGCCGGCCCAGCTAACTCCCGTGCCACCCCGCGTCCCAGCCTGAGCCAGCTAGCCCTACCGAATCGGTACACACCGCACGGCACCCGCACCCGCACCCGCATGCCACCCGACCCGCAACAGCACCCGACCCCCTCTCCCCCTCTCACTGACCAGCGGGCCCCGCCCCTGTTCTTCTCCTAGCCCGAGCCGGACTGGGACACCGCCGCACCCGAGCGCGCACGCCAAGGCCGATCCGGTCCACCTCGTGCCCACCCGACGCGCCAGACGCGTGCTAAGCCCTAGGGCACCTGACCGCAGCCTTCCCCTCGTCTTTCTTCGACCGCACGAAGCCGCAAGGGCGATTTGGATCTCGCGGAGGAGCTCCGCCGTCCGCCGCCATTCATTGCCTCCTCTCGTCGTCGTAAGAACCATCCGAGCCCTCTGACTGCTTTTCCCGATTCCCCACTCATCTCTGCACCTCCTTGACACTTCCTTGTCGCCGGAATCGCAGCCAATCGAGGGCAACGAGCAAGTCCGCCGCCGCCAGAGCACCGCCGCCGTTCACCTCGTTGCCTCCGCCGCTACAGACCTCCCCGTCGCCGTCCGACACCACCACAGCATCCGCCACTCGATGCCGCACCCGCCCGTCACTTCACCCTCACCGGAGACCCACCGGAGAGCCGCCGCCGTCGACGCCCGAGCCGCCGCCGCTGTATTCTCTGTTTTGGGTGAGCACCCGGGCCTAGCCAATGGGCAACTGCCACTTGGCAAGTCGCTACAGGGCATCTACAGGAGTTTCCCCACAGTGCCATGCGTTTTCCGTTGCACTTTTGTCTTTTCTAGTTTTTCCTCAAAACTTCAAATTGTTGTAGTTTCTATTCTGTAAATCCTTTTTAGGTAATTCTTTTTCCTGTGCACTCACAATGACCAATAGCATATCACAGTACCAATTTTGCACATGTTTGCACTATTCAAATTTGAATTCGTTTGAATTTGAATTAAATCTTCCGGAGGCCATATCTTTTAAACCGTTTAGCGGATTCGAGTGATTCTTTTTGCATTGTGATCGTAGTGATGTGTAGGTGATCTGTACATGTTGTTTTGTAGCTGTTGTTGAATTTTAAATCTTCCGGAGGCCATATCTTGCTGTTGGCTTTATTTTGGTTTCTTTGGAGTTTCGGTGATTGATTTGTTGAATTGTGTGAAACGTGTAGATTGTCCGGAGTGCGATGCGAGCTATTGTCAGGAGTGTGACTTTTTGAACCAGAACCAAGGCAAGTTACATGTTGATCATCCTTTACCTATTGTTTTCCTATGCATTGTAGGTTATGCCACACTATAAATTTATGTATTATAGGATTGTTATAATTTGAGTTATATTGTTGAGCTATCTCCCGTCTTTGCAAATCGTGGTAGGTATAGTTTTGCTATGCTTGTAGACGGGGTTGGTTCCTGTATACATTGAGCTTATGTGTGGATTATTAATATGTAACAAACTGAGTAGTAATTCAAGACTTAACTCACCTCTGGGCGGAAGTGGTATTGATGGGTGGTCTTAAGAACATCATGGTTTATACCCTCTGAATGTAAGTGGACGGCCGCCCAGGCTCAAAAAGATCAGACAGACTTAATGACTAGTAGCTTCCATGCGCGACCACTAGCTAAATGGGCTCTGGCTTAGTTGAGTAGGTTGTGGGATCCTCGCCCAGGTATGCTAGCTGATGTAGATATGGATAGGTGTACCGGCTGCCGGGGGTGGAGGTGACTACTTCTGAAAGGCTTCGTCTCAATCTTCGGGTTGATTCTAGTGGGTAAAGTGTGCAAAACTCTGCAGAGTAATAAAACTAATCATAATTAGCCGTGCCCCCAGTTATGGGTAAATTTTGAGCGACTATGCCATTACAGTTGTTGGATGATCTTGACAGATGTGACACTTAATAATATTTGTGGGCAACTTAATATATGGGTAGGTTGGAGTTGATTTTGCCAACTCAACCTTGTGCATTCAGTGGTAGTAATAAAATAACTAAATGAAAAATTGACTATTAGGTAGTTGTGAGGACAAAATCAGCTTTCTGCAAATTAAACCCCCAAGCCTTCCTTTGTTGTTCTATGCATATACATGTAGGTCTGCTTTATTACTTCTCCTTTGTAACTTGCCAATACATTCAATGTATTGACCTATACGGCTGCAACGTCTCATGTTGCAGGATTTTCAGACGAGGAGTAAGGTACCGTTAGGGTCGCGAGTCTGCACTCAGCATCGCCAGTTGGGCTATGATGGGACTCATCGTTATTTTCTGCTACTTTCCGCTGTGTGATTGATTAATAGCTAGCCATGAGCTTTGCAGATTGTTTTATTTTATATACTCTGGATCATATGTTGTAATAAATGATGCACTTGTATTCTGGTATTCATCTATACTGTGTGTGCTAGCGAGTTCGATCCAGGGACTAGCACGGTAAGCATAGAGACTCTAATCCTTCGAGGTTTGGTCGTTACAGATGGTATCAGAGCAGTGTGTTGACTGTAGGACGTGACCCTAGAAAATGGATTAGAAAAGCCATAGGAGTGAAAATTATTTTGTAAACTAGTTATACTTCTTACTGTTTATTAGTTCATCCCCTCAAGTATCTTGAACAGCTAAGTAGGTACTAGTGCTGAGACCACCATATATGCTTGTTTTATTTTGCAACATTATCGTGTTAGCGTATCTGATTATGTCCACTTTCGTGGTATGAAGATACTAGATTGCTTGCTTGATTGGTAGCTTGCTTGTTAAATTTTATCTCATCAAAATTATTTGACTATATATGTGTGTGTGTGTGTGTGTGTGTGTGTGTATATATATATATATATATATATATATATATATATATATATATATATATATATATATATATATATATATATATATATATACTATATTATTGTGATTGCTTGTCTGTTTGTTTGTTTGTGTTATTCGTTGTTGCGTTTTATTGCCTTGATCATATATGCATATGGGTAGAATATATTTAACTCTTCTATGCTTGCCCACCAGATGCCGCCGAGGCGTGATAATATGCATATGGAGGTTTGGTCGTTACATTCTGTCACTCTAGCAACCCATCGTCTACTTATTACTTCCCAATGCCTTCCCCTAGGCCCAAATAATGGTGAAGTGTCATGTAGTCGATGTTCACATGACACCACTAGAGGAGAGACAACATACATCTCATCAAAATATTGAACAAAGACCAAATTCACATGACTACTAATAGCAAGACTTCTCCCATGTCCTCAGGAACAAAAGTAACTACTCACAAGACATAATAGTGTTCATGATTAGAGGGGTATTAATATGCATAATGGATCTGAACATATGATCTTCCACCAAATAAACCAACTAGCATCAACTACAAGGAGTAATCAACATTACTAGCAACCCGTAGGTACCAATCTGAGGTTTGGGTACCAAGATTGGATACAAGAGATGAACTAGGGTTTGAGAGGAGATGGTGCTGGTGAAGATCTTGATGAAAAAAGCTCTCCCCAAGATGGGAGAGTTGTTGGTGATGACGGTGGTGATGATTTCCCCCTCCCTGAGGGAAGTATCCCCGGTAGAACAGCTCAGCCGGAACCCTAGATTGGTTTCCGCCTCGGTTCTGCCTCGAGACGGCGACGTCTGGTCCCGAAAGCCTCATTATGATTTTTTTTTCTAGGTTAAAACACCTCATATCGGAGAAGATGGGCATCGGAGGCCTTCCGGCTGGCCCACGAGGCAGGGGGCACGCCCTGGGAAGGGGGGCGCGCTCCCACCCTCGTGGACAGCCGGTGGCCCCCCTCGTGGACTTCTTTTGCCAAATATTTTTTATATTTTCTGAAACGGCGTTCTGTTGAGTTTCAGGGCTTTTGGAGTTGTGCAGAATAGGTTTCCAGAGTTTGCTCCTTTTCCAGCCCAGAATTCCAGTTGCCGACATTCTCCCTCTTCATGTAAACCTTGTAAAATAAGAAAGAAAAGGCATCAGTATTGTGACAAAACATGTAAGAACAACCCATAATGCAATAAATATCAGCATATAAGCATGATGCAAAATGGACGTATCACTCACTTAATGGTAAAAGACAGCAGTTGAATAGCTTCAATTCAACATTTATCCAAAACAGTACCAATACAAGTAGCACAACATCTCAAAGCACACTGCACCATCATGTGGACGAAAGTCTGTACTGACCTTTCTTCACCAAGATTTGAAACAACTCGTGAGGAGGACTTCAAAGAAACCTCAACACATATATGGAAATCCTATATACTTTTGTGTAGTTCCACCAAAGTTAAGCAAAGTCGCCGGTGTGATATTCAATGTGAACTTCTCAAAACAATCTTAAAACAGAAGTTTTTCGCGTAGCGAAGCAAAATGTCGCAATAGCAATAAATATCCTTGTTTTAACAGAGGCAAAAAAGGAAACAATTACTAGCCAATAAAGGAGGATAATGATTAAATTTCATAGTAATTTGCTCATATATTCAACAGAAACATGCGGCCACAAAAAGAAGCATCTACCTTATCTTGATGGAAAACAAAGTATAGGATAGTAGCATTTCTAAAATGGTTGCATTGATTCATATTAATAGAGAAATTCTCATAAAATAACATTCGTTAAAAATGTAATTTACTTTTAACAGTGGCATTGCTTCTATTTTCCAGCGGCATTCTTAGATTTACAACAGCAAAATAGTTGTATGGAACATGGGACATGCGAGCACCATGTGCCTCCACACGTATAAATGGGTGATGCAGAGTATGTTGCGAAGTAGCATATCTGTGTTGGTCCCACATTTGTTCCCTTTGAACCTTGTTCCTATGCAAGGGCAGCAAATCTAGTCCTACACAAACTCCCTAACCCCCCAGTTTCTTTCCTTTTTCAACCAAGAGATCAGTTCCATGCATATGTGTGTACTGGGATACCCCTTTTTCCCTTTTCGACCAACAGAGCGGCTGGATAGCCAGTCGATACTACTTTCCCTCCCTCCTTTCATCATTGAGCCACGTCCTAGATTCATGCTCCACCCCACCCCACCCTTCTTTCCTCTTTGAACCAATACCTAGATTCAACGGAACACACTCGGAAAAGATCCGAATGCAGCTAGAGCAATGACAGTTTCAAAGAAAGTTATACCTTAGGGTTGTCGGGATATGGCGAGGCGTGCGGCAGGAGGCCGGAGCTTCCCACACTACATACGGTAGCAAGGAAGAAGGGGTCGAAGGCCCTCCCGCATAGGCACCGTGTGGAAGAGAACAGCGTAGCTGGCAGTGGATTGCCTCGCTCGTCGAAGGCGACAGAGTGAACGCTGCACCTCCTCCCCTTCCTGGTGCGATGGGATCCAGACGTCTCCTTCACCGGTTGTGAGGGAGGAGAGAGGCCAACGCAGTCTTGTTTAGTGTGATGAAGAGGGTGAGAGATTGTGAATAGAGCAAACCCTAGCAAAGGAACGCTAGGCCTTCGACGTGTATATATACGTAGTGCAGCTAGAGTGTGAAGAGTGCACACCCTAGTGAACAAGCATTGAGGCTCCAGCTTATATAGTACTACTAATCAAGTGGAGTGGTTTTCTTTTTCTCTTCATAACAATCGCTTTAAATTGTGTACGAAATGAAACTCTTTATTTAACATACCTGTGAAGAAAACTATGAATAACTAAACGATCCACGCGCCCTAGTCACACTTCCTGTCGTTCACGTGCGGTACACTACCCTATGTTAAGTGAACAACCACACATGCTTAAAATTATCAAAAAGGTGTGAGAGTGTGTATAAATAAAGAAATTTAATTTCAATTACTTTGTATGTATAGTTTGCCCTTTCTCAATAACTATGGTTTGTTGTGTTCGGGCGAAACTTGGTCAAACTTTACAAAGTATGACTTCAGTCGAATCTAATACCCCCTCCATTTTTATATACAAGGCCAAAATCATAAAATAATTTGCAATGATACAAGGCCACTCACAGTAATCATGACAAAATTTAATGATGTTTCCTCGTGCTACCAAATTGTTTAATAGTACTATGCATGTAGTCATAATGATAATGTACTACTTCCATCTAATTTCTTTTCTTGCATGCATGCAGATGCATTAATGATCCCAGTTAACGAAAAGAAAATTTGGCTAGCAAAGCAGTCATTAAATTTTTCCTTGGTACTACCTGTAATATGAGTTTGTGGCCTTGTATAAGGGAATGCATTAATTATCCCTTGTATGCGTGTGTGTGTGTTAGAAGTAGGCTTGCATGCGCCTCATTAATTAACCAAACGGAGTGAGAGCATTGGCTTGTTGTAGAAGGTGGGATAGAGAAATATGCATTAACACATTTACTTTTACCTTGGTACCTGCTGTAATATTGCTTTGTGGCCTTGTATACAAAAATAGAGGGATTATGCAGAGTAAATAAAAACGAAGGGGTACTACCTCCATCTAGGTTTTTAGTCCACACCATATTTTTAATCAATGCCTGACAACGTATTCAGTTAAAAGCTGGACAAATAAAATTACAGGTGAGCTGAAGACAAAGTTGTGAGAAGGCTTAGAAATGAATACAATTTTTTTTCTCTTAGTACCAACGTCGATGCTTCTTCGAGGAAACATTTGGTTCATATACAATTGTGTGATAAAATTGCACCAACGTAAACAACTGCTTCAAGACGAACTGATGAAGGATATCGTCTTTGTGGTAACAAGCAAAGAGCGCTGATGGAAGACAACCCTTTCTTCATTGAACATCGATCAGCTTCACCACCGCATGCAACCATGAGACGCAACCATGAGCGTCGATAGGTCATCGTGGTGATGCATCAACAATGTTGGCATCAAGTTTGGGTCAGGCACCAATGAAGTTTGATAATCCTCTCTATGGTTTGTTTCTTCTCGGTAATCAAGCTCGAGAAAGGAAGAACCACTTGGGAGAAGACAGTGAGGAGAAACAACAGTGGACATCCAATTTTGTGCAGTTCCACTAAAATTGAGGATGACACGCCCAGGTATGGAGATACGCATCGCTGTCTGCAAAAGTATAAAAAAGGATATTTACTTAGTGTCGTTACTTTGTTTTGGCAGTGGAACAAGATTAAGAACGGCGTCTTAATTGTCAATAAGAATTAATGAAATGTACACAAAAAATAGAAGCATCATGATTATCTTGATGTGAACTACAGCGGAAAAAATAAACTAAAGCAGGACATAAGCATTTATCGACGCCTCTAGAGTGGCAGCAGCATTACTTCAAAGGGATGTTACTTTAACATGGGCATTGCTTCATTTTACCAGTGATAGTTTTATATATTAGCAGAAGCAATATAAGCATATGGATAATGACCGAACAACCACCATGTACTGTTGTCGAAAAAAACATTTATACCAACATCGAGGCATAAACCAGGACAACTTTTAGAGTAGGTGATGTTGAACCAGCCGACGAACCCTAGCTATAGAACATGGGGAGCTGGGGAGTAGTGGTATAGAAGAAAACATGCATGGAGCGACCTGGGGAGCTGGACCAATGCAATGACGCATGAAATCCAAAAGAAGTTATACCTTAGGTGGACGAGATGTGGCTTAGGCGGGTGGGCGAACGGGATCTGCCCACACGACGGCAGGGAACAAGGGCGCGGAGGACATTCGTCCGTGACGGCTCCGACACCGAGAGGACAGTGCGCATCGGCTTCCTCCATCGCCCACGGCAACAACGTCAACGCTGGACCTCCTCACCTCCCGCAGTGGACAGGATCCAGCTAGATCTGTGACGACCGGTGAGAAGAGAGATAGAGAGGATAGAGAGAGCGAGACGCGAGAAACCCTATCAAAGAAGAGGCTATATAAACAATGGAGTAAAAACATCTCTCTATAACAGTGGTTTTAAATAGAATACGCACGTCCCTGGAAAAAAGAAACGGAAACTGGTGGACAAATCTTTTTTTAACGTACCAAGAAAGAAAACTTGATTTTTTTTCTTCAAAAAAAGAAAGAAAACTCGATCAATAACACGCCCCCGCTTCCAGTTCGCACTTTTTATCGGTCCCGTGTGGTCCGCAACCTTCCATTATTAAGTGAACAAATTAAAGGGTCAAATTATTACGTACGTAATGCCTCTTTGTGTACAAATGCGCTCCATCGTGTACTTGCGGGTATGTTGGAGGTAGAGTGAGTGCGTGTACATTTCTTCGTGTACATACTACTCCATTTATCTCACTTCATATTGTTGTGCCTAGTGTCGTAATACGTCCAGCACCTCTTGTTTGCGGCCCTCCGGACTGCTGCGACACCCGCTCCTGGCCGCCCTAGCCAACCCGAACCCTCATCATTACCCGCGCGCACTTCCCGCCCGAAACGGTCAATGCCGCATTCATGCCCGGCCAGAGCAGACGCGACCTCTCACTGGAACCGGCATTGAAGCGGTGCACCGCCCGCGCCGCTTCCCGATGCACGTGACTGCTCGTCGTTCAAATGTCACCACGGGCGGCAACAATATACAATGGAGTAAAAAAGTTCTTGGGAGTCCGTGCTATAGCTAGCTGTCCTCCCCCTCCTCGTCTATCTCTTCCAGTAGTGCTTCTACTCCATGTCGCAATCCCTACAAGCAGGCGGGGAAGTTTGACTCGGTTTGCGGTGAGTGGCATATCGAGCGACGGAGCGTGTGGGTGGTGGAGGGGTGAGACACGAATGTGACAGACCTGATTTAAATGTTGGTTTTGCTCGATGGCGCGAGCCAACGAAACAAAATGTTGGTTTCCAAAAGAATACTGTACTGCATGAGGGAGGAGCGGATTAGACGCATTAGCTAATTTCAGTGACTTACATTATAGGAATTTCTGGATTTCGTTAGGTGCCTAATGCACCTGGACAGAGGGAGTACTACTACGTACTCCATGATACTATGCACTATGAAAGTAGTATCATACACTAGTATCATATGCATGATAGTAGTCTATGATACTACTCCCCACAATACGCATACAAAAAAGGACCGGAGGGAGTACGAAGCATTCAGATTTTGTTTCATGTATATGTATCCTGACTCCAAGGTTGCCCCGTTAAAACATTCCATCAAATACAAAGGAAAACTAACACACAAGCTGATGCATCTCAATGATTCACATATCATAGCCAATATTTACTTCACAACTAAAGACAAAAGTTGTGAGTGTGTGTACATTTTTTTTTACTGATGGACACATGAAGTCCCTAGGCCTTACACCCTAAACCCTAAACAGGATTTTATTTCCTAGCTAGGTAGAACCTGTCGAAGGAAAGAAGCCTTGCACCCTTGGATCATAGGATTCTTTTGTGCAATTCCACTAAAATGATCTGAGCATCCATGTTGGCAAAGATATTGCAGAAGTGTGATTAGAATAATAGTAGTGGCACTAGTTCCTGAGACATAAACTCATCACAAATAGAACACGGTAGAAGTAGAGAAA
>LR738713.1:662386581-662411469 GCA_902687465.1 Secale cereale
AAAAGTAGAAAAAGATCCACATGGAGATGGAGCTACATGCGGACCTACGGCAGTGGAGCAAGCCAGATCCAAAAGGAAGGCTGGTAGGAGGCGGCATCAGCTCGTACCGCGGGGAACCCGGACCATGATGCACCGACAGTGGGTTTTCTCCCTCGCCACTGCTGACCATGTCTACGCACAACATCCTCCCCTTCCCCCGACGGCAGGATCAGGCCGGTTATGTGACTAGCAGTGTGGCCACTGTCATTCTATGCGAGAGAGTGTGAAGCAAGCAACCCAAGCAAGCATGCTTGTAGCTTAGGATTCCACTAGTGTATATATAGACGACCGGTTTTCCTTTTCTCTCCATATCAACCTTTTTTATATTGCATACATGTCATTGGAACAAAGAGTTAAATGATGGTTGCTTCAACTTACTGTGTGATTTGACTGCTCATTTAGTCATATTACCGCGGCCCCTGCACGTACTCCCCCTACATGTATGGCCGTTCCCGAGTGTGGCTCGTACTTATCTCTATTTTCTTGCAAGACACATGGACCCGGATGCTGGATGTCCCGCATGACATGATAGCATTGCAGAGTATTAATATCGGCAATAATGCATGCGTGAACAACGAAAGAGCATACCTTGCATGATACGTTTTGACAAAGCTTTGAAATATGAACATGTGAATGTGAGGGACTACAACCTCGTCCACGCATGCAACACTCACACGTACACATGCACACAAATACGCGCATGGCCCCCTAATGCGTGCATGCCCGAACACACGACGGAACACACATGCTCACGGTCAAGTGCTCAACCTACACGTGCATGCACACACCTACCCTGCCAGGGTGAGCTAGTGACAGTATAACCACCAAAAACATATTATATTGACCACAATGAGCGTATTATGAAGTCCATTGACCGTATTTTTACAAATATGCAGTGACCGCAACTGTATTTATCTCATTTCAAATTAAGCCATATTAACCGGAAAAGGAGCCAGTATGGACTAGCATTACTTTCTTTTGTCCTATCAACTCGCAGAACGAGGAGAAGCTTGCAGGACAAGGAGAAGTGTTTGACTAATGCAAGCTCTCCCTCGCTCAGGCGGTGGACGTGCAACAGTTAATTCGGTGTCAGATTTCCAGAAGAATACACTGTAGTACCATCATTAATTGTTCGACTTCCCGAAGATGCGAAGAGCCAAGCGCAAGGTTTACTACGGGTACTACTACAAGGAACCGCATGGTGGAGCGTCTGCACTCTTATTTTATTTTAATATGTGATCAAGCAATCTTCAAAATGTTTGTTTCTCTTTGAGATGGTTCTCGCATGTGATAATGGAAGTTGATCGCATGGAGTTGGTGACACTCTAGAACAGTCGCCACAGTACTCGCTTAATTCGATCTCCTGTCCTATTGGAAATACGAGAGCTGATCAGTAATACTTTCTCTTCTTTTGTTATCCAGCATGTAAACGGGTCAGCAAACCTTCTGGCGCATCTTTCTGCGAAGCGTGCATGCACTTTGAATGTGACCGAGAGCTGGCTTGATGAAACACCAAGCTTCCTAATGACCCGTCTCTTGGCTGATTGTCCTAAGAATGCTTTTATATGAATAAAGCTCTCTCATTTACCCGCCAAAAAATAAGCCATATCATGGACTAGCACTACTTTGTCATGTCCCGTCAACTCGCAGGAGAAGCTTTATATAGTACTACGCCCTCTTCATCTACCACAAGCACGGTGGCTCGTAGGACGAGGAGAAGCTTTTGACTAACAGTTTTGCTAGAACTCATCTAGATGAGATATAATTTGGTCGCATTCACCTTTTATAGCCATTGGATGTGATGCTATAATATGCGTGTGTGCTGACATGGGTTGTATCTGTTCTTGTTTTCTAGGTGAATGAGACCAAATTATATCTCATCTAGATGAGTTCTAGGTACTCCCTTTGACTAATGAAACAAGTCCCAAGCCCAGGCATACACTGTGGACGTGCAGTGGTTCATTCGGTGTCAGATTGCTAGAGGCATACACTGTAGTACAATCATTGTTCGACTTCCCGAAGAGGCGAACAACCAAGCACGAGGTTTTTGTAGTACGAGTAGTAGTACAACTTATTACTATAGTAGTAGTATCCAGGTACTAGTAACCCCATGGTGGAGCGTCTGCACTCTTATTTTAATTTAATCTGTGGTAAACTAGCATTTATTCCGGAGAAGTGCGTCAAACTGCAGCCTAATGAAGCGGTACAATTATTCAAAAAATATCGAACATGTAATGATGACATCGATCAACCATGCTCTAATATTTCTTGGCCTCCGTGCGACACCTAGCCCGTCATATAAGGCCTTCCCTCGTTCATCCTTATCTCCCACATGACAAACTACTCATATAAATGCATCTTGATGTTCCGTGCAATGCACGGGCATCTTGCTAGTGTTACATAATTGACGTACACATAATTTTCCAGCAACATGAAATTGTACAATGCTTTAAAGATTTTTGCTTTTGCTTCATGAGTCTTGCCAGCTGTAAGGTTGTCTCATTAAAACATCAATCAAATACGAAAACTAACATCCAAGCTCTTTCGCAAAAAAACTAACTTCCTGCTAATGCATCTCAATGATTAGCAGATCAGAGCTAATATTTACATCACAACTGAAGACAAAGTTGTGAGAAGGTGTTATAAAGAAAAAAAATGATCCATGCTTTTATTGGCAGCAACTTTCCCGCAACTCTATCTAAATCAACAAGACATGTTGGGAAAAAAGTAGAAGTCAGGAGCATGGAACATTCCGATCATTTTGTGCAAATCCACTAAAATAGCGATGACCGTCCGTGTTCCAAATATATTTTGTAAGTGTGATTACAATAATATAGGACTGTTGATGAAACAATAAACACACAAATAGAAGCCGGTCACCTTTGCAGTCTCTCTTAAGACTAACTAGTTGGAGAATATTAAGCAAATAGTTGGAGAAGATTAGCCTCGGAGTTGGATGAGGAGGATAGAGCAAAACCAGTCTCCCTTTGTACAGTCCCAATTAAATATAGAAACGTTGCCCGTGTGACATTTCAGCAAAACTGCAAAAAACATTCTTAAGAAAAAAAGTGATTTGTGCAGTTAACCAAAAGATCGCAATAGCAACGAGGTGAAATAATTAGCCCTGTTTGCAAGAGAGGTAGAAAGGAAACAATTAATATCCAATAACATTTGAAGACACATACGCCGACAAAAAAGAAGCATATTACTTGTCCTAAGGGAAGATATATAGCAGCGCGGTTGTTTATCTAAAAAGGGTGTGAGGACGAGATTGCAACATGGAAAGTAGGTCGTCCGAGCTATGATTTGGGAAAATAACTAGGGAAGATCCACATGCAGGATTTTCCACATGCAGCGACGTGGGAAGATGCCAAGAAGGGCTGTGGAGCAACGCCGGAGGGGTGGAAGATGTACCTGGGAGTAGTCTGGATGTAACTATGAGGGTGCCGGCGGGCGGGATCTACCGTACCTCGTCGGAGCTTGGTCAGAGAGAACAGCCGGTACCATAGATCGGGACATGCTGCCTCGAATCCGTCGAACGGAGCAATGATGCACGTCCTCCCTTTTCGCCGCCGGACGGGATCGGGATGGATTCTGTGACCAGCGGGAGAGAGAGAGGCCACCGCCGTCTTGTGTGAGAGAGTTTGAATACATACCAACTCCAGCAGGCAAGCTCCATTGTATATCGTGGAGAGGATTACCTTTTTCTTCATAAAAATCGTTTTATATTGTGTACGTGCCACCGAGCAATGTAACTCTTTTTAAAAATAACGCACCAATGCGTCAAGTCAAACTTTGTTTCGTGCACGCGTGGTACACGACCCTCCTTCAAGTAAACTAACTCCACACGAGTCAAATTAGCACGTGGGCTGGCTTTTAGTACGGAAATTAGCTCCACCGTGTGTACCCACGCATGTGTTGCTAGGAACGAGACGTGAGTACGTGCATCGTGCGTCCACTTCTCCTCTTCGTGTACGTACCCCACCTACGTGGGTGTGTGTGAGAGAGATATGGTGTGTGGGTTCGTGCGTGATAGATAGACACGGAATATGTGTCGATGATATCACAAACAACAAATGTAACATATGCAATGTGTGTGAAACACAGGCATGGATATATCATATCTAGATGCGGTGATCCACTAGAAGAGAGTGGAGGGATCACCGCCGTGAGATATCAATAGAATCGAAGAGAGGGATGAAGTGTATGGGTCCACTAACGACAAAGAAAGCCAACGATATTGTGTGTGCCCACGTCAAATATATAGGGCAGCTGGCCTACTGGAACATTAGAGGGGAGAGCTATAGTTTGTCTGTGTGGCATGGATACCTACCTACAACGGTCGACAGTCGGTGTGTGTGTCTGTGAGAGAGAAGGGTGGCGGCAGAGACCTGACTATATAGATGTAGATCGACTGGTATATGTGCGGAGAAGGAGAGAGACCCGGCTATGTATTGAGGGAGATCGATCGACATCCTTGCATATATGTAGGAAAGGAATAGGGTTGGGAGAGAGATAGAGCTAGTGCAGGAGAGTTGGTGGTGGAGTTGCTTCTCGAAGAGGGTGGGAGAGGCCTACTAGACAAACTGAGGGGATGACTGCAATAACAATAAGAGAGGGGATGTGTCTCTGTGTGTGCACGTGCGTGTGAGAGATGGGTCAGGAGACATGCATGATGACGAGGGTGGATGATGTTTGTGTGGTAAGCAGACCTAGCTAGATAGGTAAATCAATCGATGTGTGTCGGAGAAAGTGAGAGACATAACTAGTGAGTAGTGAGGTACATCAGCCGGTGCATGGGCAAAAAGAGTTATAGTCGACCTAGCTATATGTAGGGAGATCAATCGGTATACATGCATGTGTTAGAGGTAAACAAGGCCCGGGGAGATGGACACAGAGAGTGGTATGCGGCTAGAAGGTGGCCTATGTGAGAGACCTACTATGTCGAGAGGGGAAGGAGTGTGCGAGTGCGAGATTAGTGAAAAGAGGGGCGAGAGTGTGCATTTGTGTGGGACCATATTAGACACATGGAGGCATGGACGCTAAGAAGAGAAGAGGGAAAACATGTGTTTGTGGTACCCATACCTGGCTAGAGAGGTATAACAATCGGTGTGTGTGCCGAAAAGAATGGGGTGGGGAGACCTGCAAACACCATGGGAGAACGACCTAAGAAAAACAATGAACGTGCACAACATAGAGGATGCTGAGGGAGGATTCGAATATTTAATTTGAATAAGAGATCATAGTGTTTTTAACCCACACGTGCATGAATATAATGGTGATACGCATGGTGTGGTTATGAGCATGTTATACTACATAATTATTTTTTGAATTTGTGATAATGTGTGGCTTTTGCAGCTCAGGGCTAAATACTTATCGTAATGTAGGGGGTGGGGCACTATACTTTGTGTGATAAACACAGTGTACGTATGAAACATGGTTTAGATTATGAAGATCTAGTTAGTAAATCAAATGTGATATTATTTGGAATCGACATCAAGTGTATTCAAATATTTGAATTCGAGTTCATATAGTGCACATAGTTCATATCTATCTCTATAGCAATCATGTGGTGTGTTGTTAAGATAATATACAAATGCTGTTTAACTTGGCAACAATCATGACTGTAGATTCTTATTCAAATAGAAAAATGAATTCAAATTTAGTTCGAATTGCAGTGGCAGTATAGACATTTGGAATGCACTAAAATGTTCGTATGAGTAGTTTACATGCATTATATAGCCAGCGAAAAAAATTAATTGGACATAACATGGATTCAAAGTTTTGAATAGCATCTGTAACAATCCATACAATGAAACGGGACAAGACTCTCTCTTTGTGTGCTGCGATTTTTTTCTCGTTGAGGGAATTGCGATTGGATTTGGTACTCTTCGAAAAATTTCTCCCCGCGCCTTGCTATCCCAAAATTACAACGCACGCGAAAACTCCTTCCTGCAGCCAAATCCCAACATGCGAAATCCCCGTTCTAACCCTGAGCCGAAAGGACAACTAGTTCAAATTAGTGGGGTACTTTTGTAATACACCCTACATTTAGGACAAGCTCGTCCCTAAGTCATGGTTCCCCCCCCCCTCCCGTCACCTGCTTTTCGCCATTCAAATACCCAGGGCACCATAACCTCTCTGCTCCAGCCGCGAAACCCCACCCTCCGTCGTCCGCCACCCCACCGCCGCCCAGCCGGAGCCTCTTCCCCAACGACGTCGTCCACCGCAACAACTCGACGTCCCTCATCTACCTCCCCGGATGAGGATCCGTCGTCGATCTCGTCATCCCGCCAGTTCAGTCGCCCCGTCCTCCTCCACCAAGGAGCTACTCTGATGATCGCCTCGTCTATCGTGGCTGATCCATCCCCACAGTGTCGCCTTAACCTGCTCCACCAGAACCGCAGCATCCTCACTGACTCCTCAGACGAAAGCGAGGCCTACTTGGCGCCACCAAAGAGGTTGTACACTCATCGCATCGCACTCTCGGCGCCCCCATGGCGCAGTGTAATGCCCAGGATGCGACTATATCTCCTACGTGTCGAGGCACTAGTTAGAGACATAAGCGCATTCTAGAATGATCGCAAGCGTGGTATCTTTGCGCAACTCATGTAATGAACATGGATGAAAGAGTAAAATAGTTGGCTTACACTCACCACGTCACACAATTAATACAATAGCATACATTCATCCAAATAACACAGGGTGCGACTAGGACAAAAACAATAGAGAAAAGATACCACATCCACAATTCCTGATCTCCCCTAGTAGGAACCACTACTGATCGTCGAGAAACGTCACATAAAAACGATGATGCTCTTCATTGAACACCCAGAGAAGTTCTTGTCCATCTCCTGCATCGTACTCGGCTGTACCTACATCTAGTGTGTGTTGTAATCTGTGAGTCACCAGGACTCAACAATCCCATTCCCGGGTATCAGAACTAACGAAGACTTTAGGTGAGGAGAGGTAATAAAGTGTCTGCAGCAAGCACTAAGCATCTAGCTCACAAATTCAGAGCAAGATGAGAATATGTGCCAACAGTCACGAAAGATGATCAATAAATGATCCTAGCTACTCGCGTTCAAGCGTAACCCCACCGTGTTCACTTTCCGAAACCCTTTGAAAAGAGACCATCACGGTTACTCACACAGGTAGTGTATTCTTAAGGATATGGTGTCAAGTTATCTACAACCGGATATTAACAAATACCCATCTGCCACATAACCACAGGCATGGTTTTCGAAAGTTCATAACCATGCAGGGGTGTACAAACTTAGCCCATCACAAGCTCACGATCTGCGAAGTCGCAACTCCATGTTGGGAAGACTCGAGTATTCTCGGAATCCCGTGCTCAAGATATTTCGACAAAGGTAAAACTAATCCAGCAAGACCTCCCGGCGTGCCGATACCCTAATAGTAGCCGCGCGTATCTCATCTTAGGCCACGACCGGATAGGTCAGCCTATAGGTATATACCACCCCTCGGGTTTCCCCAAGGTGGCCCCGCAGTCTGCCCAGTTTGGACCAGCACTCAGGAGGAGCACTGGCCCGGGTTGTTGATTAAGAACTCGGGTTAATTACTCCCTATGCAAGTTTTAGTTGTTAGGAAAATGGTAAAACCAAAGTTGGGCCTTACTAGAAAAGCTTTAAGCAGTGCGAATTATCAAGGGGGGGCCATAAACACCAACCATGTAAGGAATGCAAAATCAAGGAACATAACACCGGTTTACTGGGTCCTAAGGTGGCATGAGTGGAACAAAACACCAAGTAGAAGGCCAAGCCTTCCACCCATTGCCAATATATATGTTCGTTAATATAATTAAGATATATATTGTGTTATCGAACTAAAGAAGTCCAAACATGGAGCAATCTTCAACTTTACCTAGAACTAACAGCGCTATAAGAGGGGCTGAGCAATAGCGTACTTAGCCAGTCAATGGTTTGCTAGGAAGGCGGTTAGAGTGTTTCATGGCAACATAGGAGGCTTTCAAGACCAGAATAGGCATCGAGACATAACTATAGAGAGATACAATTAGCAAAGCAAAGATAGAGGTGATATCGGGGAACGGTCATCTTGCCTGGAATCCCGCAAGGAAGAAGAACGAGTCCATGAAGAAGACAAACAGACGAAGTCGGACGAATCCTCACAAGTCCTGAATGATACAGAAGCTAACAATAGAAGCAAATCGTAAAGAAGCAAACAACATGGTAAACACACATATCATAACCATGGCATGATGCACTAACAAGTATGATGCATGTCCGGTTTAAATATGCATGGCATGGCAAAGTGCACAAACAATACTACTAGTTAAGTGGAGCTCAATATGCAACGAGTTGCATATTGACAAAACACCACATTCAAACATTTAGTTCGCTCTTGTTTATGTAGACAATAATATTAAATGTTGATTAACATGGAAAGAGGTGAAGCAAAAGTAAACTACCTATCTAGGTAAGTTCAAATGAGGCATGAATGACAAACAACAATTCCGAAAAATCTCCATGTGCATATGATGAATTTGGTACTGTTCTGCCTATCACTTAAATTTTAAAGTTATTAAACAGCAAATGTAAAAGCACCATGTTATTCTACAAATTTTTCTACCCCAAAAGCATTTAAAATTTATTAAATTTGGAGCTACGGTTATTTAGTTATGAATTAAGCCAATTTAGCATGTTATTTATACGAATTAATGCAAACAGCAATTTAAACATTTTAAACATGCATGAAAGTTGGTTATTATGAATCTACACAGAGTTTTAAGCAATTTTCATATATAAAGTTTTTACATATAATGCCCGGTTGTGGAGTTATTAAATGCATGATGTTGAGGGTCTTTTTTGTAAAACAGGTGCTCTCTGGAAAATAGAAAAATTCACCGGACTTAAAAAACAACAAAGGGCCGAATCTGGCTGGGCCTTGGGGCGCTCACCATGGGCCAAAGGCCCAGAACTGGAGAGGCGACGACTGGGCCGCAGAGGGGAGGCTGGGCCCTGGGCGAAGAGGCGGCCTGGCAGGGTCTTGGAGGCTGCTGGTGGAGGCGTGATCGAGGACGGGGTCAACACAGGGTGGCGGGTCGTCCTCGAGCTAATGCTCGATGCAGAGGAGGCCAACGCCGAAGGAGGGGCACGGCAAAGAGGAAGGACGCCTCGATCTGGCGGGCAGCTTAACCTGCGGCGGCGCCGAAGCTCCATGGGGATGGCTCCATGGGTTCTGCAAAGGGGAGAGAGAGAGAGCCGAGAGATTAGGATGGAACAAAGGAAGGAGAAGAAGGGCAGGGGCGCTGGACTGGCCTGGCTCACGGCGAAGAGCTCCGATGAGGTGGAGACGGGGCGGATCGGGCGTGAGAGAGTCAGGAAAGTGGAGGAGACAGAGGCGCGTCGGGGTGGCGTGGTGGTTGAGTCGTAGGGGAGGAGGTGCGCGGCTGAGGTTGCAGGAGCGAGAGGCCATGGCGCAGGGCTGCTCAGCCTTAGGTTGTTGCTCGCCGGTGGCTCGCCGGCCATCGACGCATGGAGGTCGGGCAGAGGAGCGGCTTGGGTCGAGGCAGAGCACGGCCGGCGCTCTGGATGAGCAGGGATCGACCCCCTAGCTCTCTCTTGTGGGTGTTCCTGGTTGGAGGGGATGGATCAATGGAATTTGGTGGGGACGAGTGGTTGGCCCGGTTAGAAAAACAAGGGAGGATTTGGATCGGGGGGAGATCCTGACGGAAATGGTGGCGGCGGCAGACAAGGGATGGATGAGACATATCTCCTAGAAACTAGGGTGTGGACTGATTTATATAACATTGGATTTTTGGGTAGGGGCTATTCGGTCCTTTGGATCAAAATCGGGTGGCCATGATAAATAGGTTAGGGAGCCCAAATAAGAAAACGGAGATGTTTTAGGGATGTTTGGGGATGATCTGGACCCAATGGTAATGGCACCCGTGTTCGGGTTCGGGGAAGTTTCGGACGCGCACAAGGGGTGTGAGAGAGGTCGACAAAGACAGGGGTTTTTCTTGGTCTCGGAAAAAGAGAGAAGAGAGCGGTACGGTTGGTCTGAGAGAAGGTCAACAAGGACAAGCGGTCTGATAATAGGTCAACGAAGAAAGAGAGAAGCGGCAACTACGAACGGCTACGAGTTTTATGAAAACATGTGGATGCAATGCGGATGATGCGATGATGAAATGCAACAAACAAAAATAAAACACACGACGGCAACGGAATATATGGAAGTCTTCTAGAGCATCGGTCTTGGGGCGTCATAACTCTCCCACACTAACAGAGGATCTCGACCCGAGATCCTGGAGATGGCACCGGATAGAAGAGGAAAAGGAAGAGGTAAAACAAAGTTGCTTCTCCGACAAACGAGTGAAACCATGAAACTTGAGAGGTTGAACAATCTTGAAAGAAAGAATACAGCGGGCAAGAACGAGATTGCAAACACTTTGTTAGCAAAGTGGAATAAGGAACATTACAATAACCTCGTAGGTTAAAAGACATGAACAAGAGCTCACGAATGACGAAAGAATTTCAAAACCACTCCGGTTAAAACAAGATAGAGAAGGAATGAGAATGAAATAATTTGCACAGCACTCCGACTGAAAATAGAAGGAATTGAACGTGAACTTGAGAAGATGGGATGATACTTGACGATATCACCCACACACACTGCCTCCGAAACAATTAAATAATGACACAAGGGGTAAGAAAGATTTCAGATAGCACTCTGGTTGAAAAGAGAGGCAAAACTTGATAGGATGAGAGAACTTGAACGGAGGACACGACATTCCAGTTGAATGGATAAGCAAAGTAAAGAACATGATCTTGATAAAACAAGATGATGGTTTGGAGAGAGCAACATCACAATGCCTCCGGAATGAAAGAATAGAATATAAATCAATGAAAGAAATGAATGGAGAAGAAAATGACAACTTCTCCCACAACTGAATTTGAAAGAGCATCTTACAAAGATGGGTTGAACAGAGTTGTTGGAAATTCAACAACAAAAAGAACAAGCTTGATGTGGGCTTATGGAAAACATCTCAAAATTATGAGGTGACAACCGGCCATTGAAGAAAACATTTGATTGGATTGAGATCAACACGGAGACGAAAAACTTATTTCACCGGGAGGATACATGAAGAACTTGGGTCATTTATAAGCACCACATATAGCAACAATCCTTAGGGAAAGCTTTTAGGTGAGATACAACTCAAGATTACTTTAACGAAGAAAAGAAGGTTGAAAATATCTCCTGAACGAAGAAAATGATGGTTTTAAATATCTCATTTTTGACAACTTGTGAATCATGAAACATGAAGGAAATTGTCAAGAGTGACATAACTCTACCTTAAAAGATAAGGGAGCAAGAATTTCACTTCAAAATGCAAGATGGAGAATGCTTGAGCTCCTCCAACAAGAATCTTGAAGAACATTTCGAGAATGGAAGAAATCTTTGATGAACCACCATGTAGAACCTTCGGTAACAAAAGGATGAGAAGTGAAGGATGAGAAGAATAAGATTGAAGCCTTGCAATGATTTAGATAGAGCTTCGTGACAAGATAATTGAGAGAGTTTGGAACTCCGGAAAGAAAAGATGAACAACCAATAATTTGATATCATGAACGAAATCCAGACGGAGGAATTAAACACTTGAAAGGAACAAGAATAAGAATTATGAGATTAAACCAACGGGAAGAATTAGAAAAAGAACAAAGGCCTTTGAGGAAACTTAGATACCAAAGAACGAAGGGATCACGAGCAGAGTAGAGAATACTTGAATGATGCACCGGAAGAATATGGAGACGAACGAAGAGGCATCAATTAAGAATAGTTGGAGGACGAAGTTGAAAACTGAGAACAAAGAAATCTTCTGAAATGATGGCCTTCGGAGGATCACAATGGAAAGAATTCATGAAATGCCTCGCATGATATGAAAAGATTCCTCGTGATCGAAACAACTATGAGGATGCATGAAGTTAGAACCACGAATCTCTGGAAGAACGGGTAAGAATTCAAGAGGAACTCTTCTTCGGTCTTCAAAACCTGAGAATGACGACGCGATACACCACCATGAATTTTTGAGGCACTCCAGAATGAAGAATTAAAAGGTTGAACCAATGATGAAAAGAATTTGAAAGCGATCTTAGAGAAGGCATATGACTGATGGAATCCATACTTATGTCACACTTTGAAAAGAATTTCAGAATAACACCAGAAAAAGAAATTAGAAGAGTCAGGTAAGATCCTGGGAAAAAACCTGTGGGTTAGGGCCCACTCAAAAGAAATCACCGTTGAAAAAGATTGCTTGAGAGATAGTGCACCTGTTGAATTAAATGGCTTGAATAAGATGACAATCCTCAAAATAGCTTGAACGGAATAAGAATGGAAACACGAATCTTCCGAGATATCTTGAACACTCCGGAGAAGAATTAGAGAGAGTTTAATAAACAAGAGAGACTTCGGATAAGAAATTTCAACATGGGAAAACATGTGAAACAAAAGAAAGAGATATGATCATGACCGAAGCTTAAATTTAGTCCACCGGAGAAGAAACCAGAATGGAGAATGATAAACTTGAAGCTCTTGAGCATCTTCCTGAGAAATCACCGGATAATGAAATTGAAAGAAAATAATGAAGAAACATCACATGAATAAAATGGATATTACATTAAGGACTCTAGCGCCATGAAGAAAAAGGGTGGGTGGGCGGGGAAAAACAAAGACAACTTGAGACGAACAAAACGGACACCATTGAGAAAACCCAGAATTAGTCTTGCAAATATTGAAAGGATCGGATTAACTTGAAGAGAAACGCACCGGTTGAAAAAGAATTTAACATGACAATCTTGATGATCAAGAAGGATTAGCACTCCCATAGAAATATGAGAACACCGATTAGGAAAGGTATGGAATCAACACTTGACATTGAAGCAACTCGAATACCACAGCTCAAAACAAAACAAAGGATAGATATGTTGCAACATAATCTTCACAATATCATTCGAACAGAGAATTGAATGATTGAATTCCATAAGCTTAATGGTACATCAACTTGTCGAGAAGCCACTTGGGATAAACAAAATAATAGAATAAAACAACAAGGTAACAGATGGAACAAATACATAATAGAGGTTTCGTCCCACATGTTCGTGCTAAAGCCCCATGGCACGTGTTACAAAGGGCCTTGCAATCCCTGGATCAGCATAGCCAAGGATCCTTTAAGACGCAAACCCCAGTGTAACATCGACCATGATAACCTCTCCACTAGATGTTGAACCCCAACCTCATATCATGCACCCGTTGGAAGATTACCTAAGAGCTACTTGAATTCCCACCTATTAATTCCCGAAGCTTTCCGGTTATGCAATCTGGTGTTGGGGATACAGGGGAAGAACAATATCTCACCTAACTAGCAATACCTACATCCAGCTATATCCATCCGTCAACACATAACCAGGCACCTTCGGAAACCGTTTACCTCGAGATCCTTCGAAACGCATCATCTATACTAGCTGTGGCAATACTCCCGAACTATCCCACCAGTACTGGGTGACGGGGTTATCTCACCACCAGACACGCATAGAAGAGTTTTTGATGCCGGCCGCCTGCGGTATTCTAGAACTGTAACGATACACAATGGGACGACAATACCTCAGAGCTCAACTCCCCGGGACTCAGCCTAAACAGACGGGGGGCACCAAGACAAAATTCTCGTAACAAAGATATCGGAACAATCCAAACAAATCCCGCGTGATCCTAAAACATTTAGGTGAAAATTGAGGATAGTGATGTTAAAACAACGTCCGGAATCCTCACCAGAGCGATGAAAGGGATGAGGAGTAAAAAGAAATCCTACTCTCCAGGATATATATAAGACTCAAAACATTTTCAGTGTGTGCCTAGACTCATCCGTCAGCGGTTCGATCAATCATGGGGCTCCTAGGTCGGAGAAGGCTCTGAATACCAACTTGTAATGCCCAGGATGCGACTATATCTCCTACGTGTTGAGGCATGAGTTAGAGACATAAGCGCATTCTGTAATGATCGCAAGCGTGGTATCTTTGTGCAACTCATGTAATGAACAGGGATGAAAGAGTAAAATAGTTGGCTTACACTTGCCACGTCACACAATTAATACAATAGCATACATCCATCCAAATAACACATGGTCCGACTACGAACGAAAACAAACGAGAAAAGATACCACATCCATAAGTCATGATCGCTCCTAGTAGGAACCACTACTAATCATCGGGAAACATCACATAAAAACGACCACGCTCTTCATCGAACTCACAGAGAAGTTCTTGTCCATCTCCTGCATCGTTCTCGGCTGTACCTGCATCTGGTGTGTGTTGTAATTTGTGCGTCACAAGGACTCAGTAATCCCATTCCCGGGTATCAAAACTAACAAAGCCTTTAGGTGAGGAGAGGTAATAAAGTGTCTGCAGCAAGCACTAAGCAACTAGATTACGAATTCAGAGCGAGATGAGAATATGTGTGAATGGTCGCCAAAGATGATCAATATGTGATCCTAGCTACTCGTGTTGAAGCATAACCCCACTGTGTTCACTTTCTGAAACCCTTCGAAACTAGACCATCATGGTTACTCACACGGGTAGTGTATTCTTATGGATATGGTGTCAAGTTATCTACAACCGGATATTAACAAATTCCCATCTGCCACATAACGGCGGGCACGGCTTTCGAAAGTTCATAACCCTGCAGGGGTGTCCCAACTTAGCCCATCACTAGCTCATGATCTGTGGAGTCGCAACTCCATGTTGGGAAGACCCGAGTTTTCTCGGAATCCCGTGATCAAGATATTTCGACAAAGGTAAAACTAATCCAGCAAGATGTCCCTGCGTGCAGACACCTTGATAATAGCCGCGCGTCCCTCATCTTAGGCCACGACCGGATAGGTCAGCCTATAGGTATATACCATCCCTCGGGTTTCCCCAAGGTGGCCCCGCAGTCTGCCCAGTTTGGACCAACACTCATGAGGAGCACTGGCCCGGGTTGTTGATTAAGAACTCGGGTTAATTACTCCCTATGCAAGTTTTGGTTGTTAGGAAAATGGTAAAACCAAAGTTGGGCCTTGCTGGAAAAGCTTTAAGCAGTGTGAATTATCAAGGAGGGCCCATAAACCCCAACCGTGTTAGGAACGCAAAATCAAGGAACATAACACCGGTTTACCGGGTTCTAAGGTGGCATGAGTGGAACAAAACACCAAGCAGAAGGCCAAGCCTTCCACCCATTGCCAATATATATTCATTAATATAATTAAGATATATATTGTGTTATCCCACTAAAGAAGTCCAAATATGGAGTAATCTTCAACTTCACCTGCAACTAACAACGCTATAAGAGGGGCTGGGCAAAAGCCTTCTTAGCCAATCAACGGTTTGCTAGGAAGATAGTTAGAGTGTTTCATGGCAACATAGGAGGCTGTCAAGACCAGAATAGGCATCGAGACATAACTACAGAGCGAAAAAACTAGCAAAGCAAAGATAGAGGTGATGTCGGGGAACGGTCATCTTGCCTGGAATCCCGCAAGGAAGAAGAACGAGTCCATGAAGAAGACAAACAGACGAACTCGAACGAATCCTCACAACTCCGGAACGAAACCGAAGCTAACGAGAGAAGCAAACCGGAAAGAAGCAAACAACATGGTAAACACACATATCATAACCATGGCATGATGCACAAACAAGTATGATGCATGTCCAGTATAAATATGCATGGCATGGCAAAGTGCACAAACAATACTACTAGTTAAGTGGAGGTCAATATGCAACGAGTTGCATATTGACAAAACACCACATTCAAATATTTAGTTCGCTCTCGTTTATGTAGACAACAATATTAAATGTTGATTAACATGGATAGAGGTGAAGCAAAAGTAAACTACCTATCTAGGCAAGTTTAAATGAGGCCGGAATGACAAACAACAATTCCGGAAAATCCCCATGTGCATATTATGAATTTGGTACTGTTCTTCCTATCACTTAAATTTTAAAGTTATAAAACAGAAAAAGTAGAAGCACCATGTTACTCTACACATTTTTCTACCCCAAAAGCATATAAAATTTGGAGCTACGGTTATTTAGTTATGAATTAAGCCAATTTAGCATGTTATTTATACAAATTAATGCAAACAGCAATTTAAACATTTTAAACATGCATGAAAGTTGGTTATTATGAATCTACACAGAGTTTTAAGCAATTTTCATATATAAAGTTTTTACATATAATGTCCGGTTGTGGAGTTATTAAAAGCATGATGTTGAGGGTCTTTTCTGTAAAACAGGCACTCTCTAGAAAATAGACAAATTCACCGGACTTCAAAAAACAACAAAAGGCCGAATCTGGCTGGGCGCTGGGGCGCTCACCATGGGCCAAAGGCCCAGAACTGGAGAGCCGACGACTGGGGCGCATAGGGGAGGCTGGGCCCTGGACGAAGAGGCAGCCTGGCAGTGTCTTGGAGGCTGTTGGCCTAGGCGCGGTTGAAGCCAGGAGGTAGTGGAGGTGTGGTCGAGGACGGGGTCAACGCAGGCATGACGGGTCGTTCTCGAGCTGCTGCTCAATGCAGAGGAGGCCAACGGAGAAGGGGAGGCATGGCGCGAAGGAAGGACACCTGGATCTGGCGGGCAGCTTAACCGACGGCGGCGTCGAAGCTCCATGGGACGGCGACATGGGTTCTTGCAAAGGGGAGAGAGAGAGCCGAGAGATTAGGATGGAAGGAAGGAAGGAGAAGAAGGGCAGGGGTGCGGGACTGGCCTGGCTCACTGCGACGAGCTCCGATGAGGTGGAGACGGGGCGGATCGGGCGTGAGAGAGTGTGGAAGGTGGAGGAGGCAGAGGCGCGTCGGGGTGGCCTGGTGGTCGAGTCGCAGGGGAGGAGGCGCGTGGCTGAGGTTGCAGGAGCGAGAGGCCATGGCACATGGCTGCTCGGCCTTGGGCTATTTCTCGCCAGTGGCTCGCCGGCCATCGACGCACGGTGGTCGGGCAGAGGAGCGGCTTGGGTCGAGGCAGAGCATGGCCGACGCTCGGGATGAGCAGGGATCGACCGCCTGGCTCTCTCTTGCGGGTGTCCCTGGTTGGAGGGGATGGATCGATGAAATTTGGTGGGGACGAGTGGTTGGCCTGGTTGGAAAAATAAGGGAGGATTTGGATCGGGGGGAGATCCCGAGGGAGATGGTGGCGACGGTGGACAAGGGATGGATGAGACATATCTCCTAGAAACTAGGGTTTGGACTGATTTATATAACATTGGATTTTTGGGTAGGGGCTATTCGGTCCTTCGGATCGAAATCGGGTGGCCAAGATAAATAGGTTAGGGAGCTCAAATAAGAAAACAGAGATGTTTTAGGGATGTTTGGGGATGATCCGGACCCAATGGTAATGACAGCCGTGTTCGGGTTCGGGGAAGTTTCGGACATGCACGAGGGGTGTGAGAGAGGTCGACAAAGACAGGGGGTTTTGTTGGTCTCGGAGAACGAGAGAAGAGAGCGGTCCGGTTGGTCTGAGAAAAGGTCAACAAGGACAAGCGGTCTGACAGCAGGTCAACGAAGTTAGAGGGAAGCGGCAACTACGAACGGCTACTAGTTTTATGAAAACATGCAGATGCAATGCGGATGATGCGATGATGAAATGCAACAAACAAAAATAAAACACACGACGGCAACAGAATATATGGAAGTCTTCTAGATCGTCGGTCTTGGGGCGTCACACGCGGCAACCTCGAAGCCGGAGCCGCCGGAGACATCTCCATGATGGCTCTTCCCTAGTGCGAGGCTCCGACGGCGGCGGCGGCCATACCAGCCGAATCTGCTGCTGCTGCTCCGGCTCTCGCTCGCTTGTGCTGCTGCTGCTGCTCCGGCTCTCACTAGCTCCCGCTACTGCTACTACTGTTCCGGCTCTCGCTATCCCGCACTGCTACTGCTACTTTGCTCTTCCCCTCGCTCGTGCTTCCGCACTGCTCTTGCTCTCGCTCGTGCTGCTGATGCTGGTACACGGGCTATTGTAGCTACAAGAGTTGCTGCTCTGGTTCTAGTTCGCGCTGCTCCTCCAGGCGTAGCTGCTCCAGCTGCTATCTGCTACTGTATTCCCAGTCGATCGCGTGTTGATTTAGATAACTGTTTCTCCCCTACTAGTGCTCTAGCGTCCTACACTACATTTGAAGTGCCTCTCTGCTACCAGTGCGTTCAGTTTCGACAGTAACATTCAGATACCACAGTAAATTTCAGCTTTGACAGTTAAGTTCAGAGTCAACAGTTTTTACCTCATCTGTTGTAGTCAGGTGTTTTTTGCTGATGTAAATTTTACATCTATCACTTTTTGGTAATGTATTTTACATCATGTATTGGAGATTCTATTAAAATCCCACTTGAGGTTAACAATGTTTGTCTTATACTGCTTCAGCCTCGACGTCTTACGGCTCGCCAGAGCTGCTCCAACGACGGAACAATCCATCACAACAGAGCAGTACCCTAGACCCCATCTATAGACACCTCAGATCTTCCTCCACACCTCCGACAACCACCTCTGCTGCAACGTCTTCACCGACCAACCAAATGATGTTGAGGTCGAAACAGCTACGCCAAAGAGGTTGTACACTTTTCGCATCACTTACTACTATATTCATGTCGATCCACTAGGGCTATTTCGGTTCGAAAGAAAAAGTGAAGGAAAAACATAGCAATAGAAAATTTTCCTATTGCACTCTACTATTCAATTATTCATGCATTTCGTTGAAAGGAATGGAGCAAACCATCCACCTGGAACTACTTTTCAAAATCATATGCATTAAAACAAGACTAAGTGCATCAGTGGCAGAATAACATTCTAAGGGCTCCTTTGATTCAAGGGAATCCTATAGGATTTTTGGAGGATTCAAATCCTTTGGAATTTTTCCTACGTGTGTCCTTTGATTTATAGGATTGAATCCCATAGGAATTTTTCCAATGGAATCTTCTGTACTACATTTCATAGGAAATCTAACATCCACTACAACCTCTTTTTACAATTCCTTTGCTTTTCCAGTGAAATCAAACAATCCATGCTAATCATATAGCATTCAAGTGGGCATGACACTCCAATTGTATACTTTTCCTATTCTTGCGTTTTCAAAATCCTGCGAATCAAAGAGGCCCTAACTGTACACACTTTCCTTTGGTTTCACTTTAAATTTGCCATGTTCCTTTGCATTCCCCTACTCTTCCAATTCCTGTGAACCAAACACCCAAGTTGACAGAAATCCTGTGTTTACAAATGTTCTATTTCCCACGTGCATTCCTATCCTATTCCGGTGTTTATCCTATCCCTACAATTTTAGAATCCTACAAGCCAAAGGAGCCCATACATAATTACTTCAGTAATAGATAGGTGTCGAAGAAAACTTTGTGTGTTTTGTCCTGCTCCTGCCGCGACGTTGTCCACCTCACCTGAGCTGCTCCATTGACAAAAGCATCCACCATACCAGACATCATGACTCCTGACCGTCTTTCGTCGCCTCACATCTCTTTCCCTGCTGCCGGCACCTACCGCAATTGTATCACCGTCATCGACTCAGCAGATTAACCTAAGGAGTGCACGAGTCCGCAAGAGAGGTCACACTCTTTTGCTTCTGATTATGTTATGCATTGCTTAATATTACCTGATACTTTATCATCCTGTTCACCTCCTAGACTCCAAGTCAGGTCCAAATCAATGTTCAAACTTGAGTTTTAAAATGCTTGTGTTGTGGGGCACATATCGAGGCAGCAATGAATAGTATATCTGTCTATTATCTGGTTGTTCATCTTGGGTGGGAAACAAACAGTAAAGCAATAATCATGTGTCTTTTTATTAAATTAAAGCTACCATGAGCCTACTATCATAATTTTTGGATCTATCCACTGGTTGTTACCATCACTCTAGATTCTGCATGCTCTCCTTACATAATCACACTATATTTTTTTGTATGCATGTCAGATATTGTACACAGTCATGCTGAACATGTAGAGAAAAAGAGAAGAGTTTTGCACGGCAATACAATCCCATGCAAACATCGCTCGATGGCGGGTGCAATGGCAAACCCTCCCCCCTCCAGATTGTAATCCAGAGGAAGAATTCTGTTCTAAGGCTGATTCAGACGGAGCTAACCACTCCTATTTACCCCGAGGTGTTTGCTCTAACTTGCCATGATGATGCTGGTCATATCATACATATGTTGCCTTGTAGTGCTTACTTTCGACATCATGTATGTCATCTGCTTAATTTAAACATGTTCTGTAATGCCACTTGTTTAGTTTCTATATCATATATGTGAATTATATAATCTCATCTCTTTTAGGCAGACATAATATATGTGAAATATGCAATGCCATCATGTTTAACCAGGCATCATATATTTGAATGATACCTTGCCAATCCTTTTCTTCATTACATTTCCATTTATCGAAAATGTTTGTACATTCAACTACTCTTCCTGTAAATCGGCCATTTGAGTGGGTGATGGAAAAATCTGGAGTGAAAACAAGGTCTTCAGAGCAGAATGTGCTACCTATCGAAGCAAATCTCTTGCTAGGTCTCGATAGCTCGTTAGAGATGGATTCAGAAAGAGATGACCAGTCCTATTGCTCCACCGAGGTGTATGCTCTAACTTGGCACGGTTATACTGCTAATATCATGCATATGGTGTCTTGCATTGCATAGTTTAGACATCCTATGCACAACATTCAACACCATGTTCTTAGTTCATACATCGTATATGAGAATGCCCTCTGCTTAGTATATAAATCACATCTGTGAATTATATCATGCGATCCTGATTACTTAGATAACATGTATGTGAATTATGTCATGTGGACCTGTTTACTAAAGACATCATATAAATATCTCATGCCATCCTATTTAGTTAGTTATCATATCTTTGAATTATGTCATGCTATGCTATCCAGTTTGGAAACACATAATATATGTGAAATTATGTCATGCTATCCTTTTTAGTTAAATAATATACATGTGAACTATTTCATGCCCTATTTTTCCACACTATATGTCGCATCTCTCTCTCATACAAGGTCCGTACATTCAACTACGTTTCTTGTTTATCAGCCATTTGAACTGGAGCGGGTGATGGCAGTATCTAGCGGAGTAAAAACACAGTCTTCAAATAAAATAGTGCTACCTCTTGGTGGAGATAGCACCCCGGTTGTACATGCACAAGAACCAACCCTACCACAAATAACCCAGACTCTCGCAGATTGTACCCCTACTGCGATGGAAAGAGAACCAGCTTCACCCAATCTAACCCCAACCCCAGCAGATTGTAACCAAGTTCCAGTTGACCCAGCACCGTGTCCATGACAGATCTCACAAACAAGAGAAGTTGGTAAGGCAGATCCAGTGCCCAAAGCGCCAGTACTACCACAGCGAACCCCAACTCCACCAGTTAGTATACCTATTCCTGTGGACGAAGCACAACCAGCCATTCATAGTTTAGCATCTATCTCATTTGATGTTGTTAAATCCTATGTGCGTATATTCCCATCATGGAAATATTATACTAAAGATGAAGGAAAATGCCAGTTGCAGGTGTTCGTCCAGGAGTTATGTGTAAGTAATGTTATTCATGGCAATTACTTTGCTTTGTCCAATACATTCTACCTCCATGTTGGTTATAATACAACAAATGTTCCCATTTTCTCTATAGATAAGGACCGATTTGGAAACTCGGGATGAGGTAACCTGTACTAATACCTCAGCTGTCTTTAAGAATGCTTGGTGGCAGTATTGGAATTACCTGAAGAAAACATACTTCACTGGCAAAGAAACTCATCAAATTCCCTTATGTTCTCCTGAGACACATTTACGGGACGATGACTGGGAATGCCTTGTTTTGTACTAGTCCCGAACCAAGAATGTGGTAAGGTCTATGAGCTCATTTTTTATTTTGAAGCACTGTATCCTCCGTCTTACTGTACTCTATTCGTGTAGAACAAGTGCTAAAGACTGAAGAATAATTGTTCTTATTTTAGATTCCATTACTATGGTGCATACAGCCTTGTTGTTGTATCACTATATTTACTCATACAAACTTATTTTTAAATTGAAGGATCCAATTGAAACTCCAATGGCACAACAGGTATGTTTAAGCACATTTTCTCTTCTAAATTTCTCTATGGATTTCAATTTCATTCGTGTATACAGTTGACTTCTCATATCGTGCACATTACTAGCATCACAACAGAGCCATAGTGTTGTTGTACATGTTCACCCGTGGTACCCATCTAAAATCTTGTTGTGTCGTGTAGTTTCCCACACTTGTATTGTTTCAATGCGGCTTTGTCTTGAACTGGTATGATTTGAACTATTTTGATTTGTCAAGACAATGTAGTGACCATAGGACATAGATATATGTTTGTTTGATGCTTTTATTATGTACTACTTGGCAATAGAAGACTTGGTAGTTTAATCATGTCCACTATACTACTGAACTGGTTCACCAAAATGAGTTTCATATACTACATGCTAAACCTTTTATCTGTCTGCTTGTTTCTTCTTTTAGAATGTAGACAGAATATTGGGGAAGAGTATCTTATTAAGCAATGGTAAAGCAAGTAATGCAGATAAGGCTCATGACAGTAAGACATCCTTGTTGGTCTCCATAAAAGCTGATAAAACAGCTAAGGAAAACTATATTGAAGACAGTGAGACAACCCCAAAGTCTTGTCTTCGTGTAGTGTTCGAGTTACTGGCCACTACCGCTGGCACAAGCTCCTCGAACTCACTGTCTGAATCAGTTCGGTTTCTTGAGTCTGAACTACAAGTTGAAAGAAATCAATCAGTTGTGCTGCGACAAGAAGCCGAAGCACTGCTGAAGTCCCTGGAGAATTCAGATGCATACTTTCTTGTGCAACAGCAAGCGCTGGAGGATTTAAGCGCCAAACAAGAGAAAGCTAATAAGCTTGCTAAGCGTCTTGCCAGCATGGTGGATACCCAGGATATTGTTTCTTGATCTCTTGTGAAGTGGTTTCAGTTCCGGACTTGTTTTGTTGCAGCATTTATTTGCACTGGCCGCCAACTTTGACAACCAATGTATGTAATATGCTGCTTTGTTCCCCATATTTGCGCTGGTGGCGAACTTTGATGCCCAGTGGTTGTAATATGTGTAATAGACATAAAAGCCTAGCATATGTTGCTTGCTTATTTATTTCCTTGTTATCTTGTTTTTTGTGTTTGCTTGTAGTCAGTGCAGTTCTTTTTCCGCGGTGTTCTACTGGCCACAATAACCTATTATTTAAAACTAGGCCACAATAACCATGGGCAACATACGGACCGTTGTCACCATGGTCCTGCTATCTGCTGTAGTGATCATGGGCCTCCTACGGGCCATAGAATCAATGGGCCTTCTACGGGCCGTATGACCGATTGGCCAAACATGGGCCAATAACAGACCGCATTATGGGTCGTAAATGGGCTAGAGTGGCAGTCGTCCGTTCATGTGTCGAGCATAACGGGCCTTTAAGAGGCCAACGAGTATAACGGGCTTATTTATGTCGATAGACATAACGGGTCATTAATGGGCCGTATTTGATGAAGCTATGAAGACGGCCAAACATACCTGTAGCTTTGTTCCCCATATTTGCGCTGGTGGCGAACTTTGATGCCCAGTGGTTGTAATATGTGGAATAGCCATAATAGCCTAGCGTATGTTGCTTGCTTATTTATTTCCTTGTTATCTTGTTTTTGTGTTTGCTTGTAGTCAGTGCAGTTCTTTTTCTGTGGTGTGCTACTGGCCACAATAACCTATTATTTAAAACAAGGCCACAATAACCATGGGAAACATACGGACCGTTGTCACCATGGTCCTGCTATCTGCTATAGTGATCATGGGCCTCCTATGGGCCATAGAATCAATGGGCCTTCTACCGGCCGTATGACCGACTGGCCAAACATGGGCCAACAACGGACCGCATTATGGGTCGTAAAATGGGCTAGAGTGGTAGTCGTCCGTTCATGGGTCGAGCCTAATGGGCTTAATTCTGTCGCCAGACATAACGGGTCATTAATGGGTCATGTTTGATGAAGCTATGAAGACAGCCCAACGGATTAACGGGCCACAAGCAGGCCGACTTTAACTACGGGCTTAATTTGGCCCACAAGTAGAAAAGGCCAGTAACAGGCCATAAGCTACTCAATGCTGCAAATCAGCCCAAGAATAAATGGGCCCTGAAAAGGCCGAAAGATAACACAGGCTGGGAACGGCCCAATGTAGTAATGGGCCGTTAATGGGTATGAAGCGATATACTATTCATTATGGGCCAGTTTCACTACGGGCCATTAATGGGCCAAGAGTTACAAAGGGCCACATGTGGGCCAAAAGACGCCATGGGCCGTACATGGGCCGGAAGTTACAACGGGCTGGAATCATATTGGATGACCCAATGAAGCTAGTGGGACGAATTCGGAAAGGCCATAATGGGTCGTGAGTTATCAGTCCTGAATGGGCTATATGCGAGCAGACCGTTAGCAGGCTTTCGATGGGCCGGTCGTTATCCTTTGACCAAGTGATACGTCCAAAACGTATCTATAATTTCTGCTTGCTCCATGCCACTTTTGGGTGATATTGCTATGATATTCATACACTTCCATACACTTTTGATCATATTTGGACTAACCTACTAATCCAGTGCACCCCGGTGCCAGTTTCTGTTTTCGGCTGTTTTTGTATTTCAGGTTTTCACGTTACGAGAACTGCCAGGAAAAATCCAGAAAAATTATATAAAAAAATCAGCGTTCCGGAAACTTCCTTGCGCCCGAAGGACAGCCGGGGGGGCCACCAGGGCTCCAGGCGCCCTGGCGGCGCCCCCCC
>LR738713.1:662411563-662422531 GCA_902687465.1 Secale cereale
CGGGCCGCGCCGGGGGGGGGGGGGCGCCTGGGCCCCCCGAGCCCCGTCTGGTGCCCCCCTTTGGCATATATTTAAAGCATCCTTCGAAACCCTCGGGACGGAAACTCATTTTCGCGATCTCATCTCTGTTCCGCCGCCGCCGCCGCTTCCAAGATCGGGAGCACCAGGAGAACCCTTCCCGGCACCCTGCCGGAGGGGAGGATCATCACCGGGAGCCTCTCCACCACCATGGACGCCACCCGAATGACTTGTGAGTAGTCTCCCTTGGACCATGAGTCCATGACCAGTAGCTATGTGATGTTCTCCTCCCGTTCTTGTGCTTCACTAATTAGTCCTCGTGAGTTGCCCTACATGATCGAGGCACCTATGTAATCCTTATGTTGTTGCTATGATGAGTTTGCTAGGATCCGATGGATTATGAGATTATGTTCAGATCGATCTTGAGTAATATATTTGATCTACCTCTTTTATATTTACGTTCATAAGTAATTCTTGCATGTTCTCCGTTGTTATTTATTGCTTTGGCCGAGTAGTAGGTAGTGACTCCAAGAGGGAACGTTATGCTCTATTGTGGGTTCATGCCCCTCGATGACTAGCTTGAGTGACAGAAACATGAGTCTAGGGGATGTCCTGTTGCCACAAGGGGGAAAACAACGGTGATTGTGCCCGCGGGTGCAAGGATTGTTTACTTTACGCAAAGTTGTTTTAATGCAGTTGTCTATTGCATTGAGTTTACACTATGGGTGGGGCTCGCAACTTAATACCAGCGAGATGTTCTGGATAGATATCTCAAGGTGGATGATTAGTAGTAGATATTTATGGATTTCGGTCTACTTACTTTGGCGTACCGCCCATGCTTTGAACCTCAACCTTTCTTGCAATGTAGTCAGCATTGGTTTGCGTTCGTGGTCCTGTCAATTGCCCAGTTGTAATTCGTTTACCTCACATAGCTGTTTTATCGTCTTTTGGGAGAGAGACATCACTAGTGAACATCATGAGACTCCGGTCCATATTACCATCATTGATCACATCCGCTATTTACTTTTCACTTTTATTTACTATTGCAAAACATTATCTATCACTACTATCATTGCTTTTAATCCTTTGTGAACTACAAGGCCGGAGGGATTGACAACCTCTCTGTACTCGTTGGGAGCAAAGTTATTTGTATCTGTGTGCAGGTCCACGTTGACTGCTAATATCTGGCGCCGTAGCAGTTGACACCTACTTGTTGAACCTAGGAGTCTCCGGGGATTCGATCCTTGGCATCTTTGCTAAGGGAAAAACTTCCACAACACTGCATCTTACACCTTCCACTTGGGGTAACCAACGAGGGGTTAGAGGCCCATCAAGGAGTTTTTCTGGCGCCGTTGCCGGGGACTCCACTCTTCAGGATAGGGGAGTTGCACGCTATCTTTTACCTTTGCTTTTTAGTCTTGTTAGTTTACCTTTCAGTTTTTGCTTTAGTACCTTTTATCGAAAATCACAAAAATAGTTATCTTGCTTGCTTGCTACTATGGGTTCCACCGAGAACACCAAGTTGTGTGACTTCACTAGTCACAACAACGATGACTTTATCAGCACACCTATCACTACACCTGCCACTTCAGCACCTTCATATGAAATTAAACCTGCTTTACTGAACTTAGTCATGAAAGATCAATTCTCCGATGCTGGAGATGATGCTGCTTTACACTTAAACAACTTTGTTGAACTTTGTGATATGCAAAAGTACCAAGAAATAGATGGTAATATTGTTAAGCTTAAGCTTTTTCCTTTCTCCTTGAGAGGAGGAGCTAAAATTTGGTTTCAGTCTTTGCCTAGAAATAGCATAGATTCATGGGACAAGTGCAAAGATGCTTTTATTGGAAAATACTATCCACCTGTTAAAATTATCCAACTTAGAAGTAACATAATGAATTTTAAACAATTGGATAATGAACACGTTGCCCAAGCTTGGGAACGTATGAAATCTCTTATCAAGAACTGCCCTACTCATGGTTTGACTACTTGGATGGTTATCCAAACTTTTTATGCAGGCTTGAACTTTACCTCGCGGAACTTGTTAGATTCGGCCGCGGGAGGAACTTTTATGCCAACTACACTTGGTGCTGCCACAAATCTTCTCGATGAGATGATGACCAACTATTCCCAATGGCACACCGAACGCGCTCCTACAGGTAGGAAGGTAAACTCTGTCGAGGAGATTTCCTCCTTAAATGAAAAAGTTGACTTGATCATGTCTCTACTTTCGAAGCAATCTACTGTTGAACCTCGTGATGTTCCTTTAAATTCTTTGATTGCTCAAGAACAAGTAGATGTGAATTTTATCTCTAGAAACAATTTTAACAACAATGCTTATAGGAGTAACTTTGGTAACAATCCTAGACCGTTCCCCTCTAACTCTTATGGGAACAACAATGCTTATCCTAGTACCAAGAACTCCACTGCTGAACTAGAGATTATGCTTAAAAATTTCATCAGTACCCAAAAAGCCTTTAATAAGAGTGTAGAAGAAAAACTACATAAACTAGATGATCTTTCTTTTAAGGTAGACCATTTAGCCAATGAGGTAAAATTGCTAAAAATTAAAACTTCTCCTCTTGAGGAGAGGGAAGTCACTCCTATAAATGCTATTCAAGTGCAAATTAATGAAAACATTAGGATGATGGCTAAACTTAAAGAGAGATGGGCTAGAGAAAGGGAGGAAGAGGATAGAATTAAGAGCCTTCCTGCCCACCACACTGTTGCTACTATCCAAGTTGTTGAGGACGTTCAAACTCTTAGCACCCAATGTACTCCTGGTCCCGATGGACCTATTAATGGTGATGCTATGACTATAGAAACTACCAAACAAGTGAACCTTAAGGACACCACTACCACTTTACTTGATGCTAATGACCTTGATTTTGATAATTGCACTCTTACCGAAGTTATTGATTTCCTTCACAAGATGTCTAGAGATCCCCGCACTAGCACGCTTAACCTTGCCTTCACAGAGCATATCACTAATGCTCTCATCAAAGCTAGGGAGGAGAAACTTAGAGTAGAAGCCTCCATACCTAGAAAGCTAGAAGATGGTTGGGATCCTATGATAAAAATTAAATTGAATGACTTCTCTTGTTATGCATTATGTGATGTTGGAGCTAGTACCTCTGTTATGCCCAAAAGAATATATGATATGCTTAAATTGAAACCTTATGATTCTTGTTCTTTTGGTGTTCGTCTCGTTGATTCTTCCATAAAGAAACCTTTGGGGAGGATCGACGATGTTCTTATCGTTGTCAATGATAATTATGTGCCCGTTGATTTTACTATTATGGATATTGAATGTGATCCTTCATGTCCAATTATTTTGGGACGTCCCTTTTTACGCACCGTTGGTGCTATCATTGACATGAAAGAGGGTAATATAAAATTTCAGTTTCCTCTCAAGAAAGGGATGGAACACTTCCCTCGAAAGAAGATCAAGTTACCTTTTGAGTCCGTTGTACGGGCTAGCTATTCTTTTACTCTTCATAAAACTTGATCTCTATGCATTATGCCTAGCTTAAAGGCATAAAAGAAAGCGCTTTTGGGAGGCAGCCCACATGAATAAAAATTTTGCTTTTGTTGTGTCTTGATGTTGTTTACTGCTGTAGCATCATCATTGTATCTTTGCTTTTCATATTTGTGCCAAGTATAGCCTCTGATTGCTAGAAAGTTCAAAAGTAGTGAGGTGTTGTCCAGGAAACAGATTATGTCCTTGTATAGAAAAATTCGTATAAAATCACCAGATCATCTTTTTGGTCTGAATTTTTTCGACAGCGTTCTCTATATAATTGTCTTTCGTGCGTCTGTTCTGAGTTTTTTGATTTGAGTTGCAGAAGTACACGAACAGATCAATTACTACCTGATGTTCTGTTTTTCACAGATTCTGTCCTGTTTTGCCTTTCCTTCATTTTGCAAATCAAGAGCTTGCTTTTTCTTTGCAAAAACCTTTTGGCAATCTTGATAAACAGTAGAACTTCAAGAATATCCTTATTTCCAGCAAGGTGCAATTATTTTATTAAGGGTACTAACCTCGCTAATCAGATTATAATGAGTTATGTATGAAGGGAGTTTTCAAGTGTGCGAGGGAAGATGATAAAAAGATTCAGGAGTGTCAAGCGCTCAAGCTTGGGGATGCCCCCGTGCACCCCCAAGAAATATTCAAGGAGACTCAGGCGTCTAAGCTTGGGGATGACCCCGTGCATCCCCTTCTCCATCAACATTATCAGTTCGTCTTTCGTTCCACTATATTTTTATCACTTCATGTGTTATGTGCTATGCTGGGAGCGTCTTGCTTTTAGTTTTCTTTTTAGTTTTTCATAACGAGTCGGAACTCAGCTTTCTTTATGTGGGAGAGAAACACGCTCCACTTCTACCTAGAACATAACATAGAATTTTCATGTCTATCTTTGCTGTGTGTGTTCTTTGTCTTTTAATAGCTACTATCATGCTCTGCTCTTAGTATTCATGCTTATCTTTTCAAAGAGCTTTTGTTTAGTTGGTTGCTTGAACTCCCTTTAATTATCATGATCACCTTATTAAGAGAGTTTGCTTCCGTTGCATTGGTTAATATGTTTATGATAAAGATGCTACGTGCATAATGGCGCTTAGTAGTTCAGGTTTTCTTATGGTTAATCTCAAATAGCTGGGGGATTCCCAATGTGTTATTGGAGTACCAACATGATTTGTTTGCCTATGATGTGGTATGGTTTAGTAATATCTTCCTTCAAGAATTTATTTTGACTGACTTGGTGTATGCTCATGCATATTTAAGACTGTAAAGAAAGTCTGTCAAGCCTTGATGATCTTTTATTTCTGAGTAGCGATATAACTACCATGCCTAATTCAATATTGCTTTGTCGCTCTGCATGATTATGACCATCATTGCTCTCTTAGTTGGTCGCTCCCAGTCTTTTGCTAACCTCCACCTGTACTAAGCGAACTAACTTTGCAATACATTGCTCATGGGAAAGTAGCCTAAAAACTATTGTGGTAAAGAATATGTTGCCAATGTATCTTATTTCTTATAAGTTGCTTGCTGAGCGGTAACCATGTTTCTGGGGACACCATCAACTGTCACACTTCTGTTGAATATCATGTGAGTTGCTATGCATGTTTGTCTTGTCTGAAGTAAGGGTGATTTGTCGTGGGTTGAATGAGTATGCATATTGTTAGAGAAGAACATTGGGCCGCCAACCAAAGCCATGTATCATGGTGGAAGTTTTAGCTTGGACATTAATCCTCAATCTCTTATGAGAATATGCTTATGCATTGAAGAGGAGTCCATCATCTATTTTCTATGTTGTCCCGGTATGGATGTCCTCAAGTTGAGATCTATCAAAAACGAGAAATCAAATGCGATTTATCTCCTTGGACCTTTGTACAGGTGGCATAGAGGTACCCCTTTGTGACACTTGGTTGAAACATATGTAATGCAATGATAACCCATGGAAATCCGAGCTAATTAGGACAAGGTGCGAACACTATTGGTATTCGATGCATGAGGCTTGCAACTTATAGGATGTCTTATGCATGACACATATGAAGTACTACTACCGTTGACAAAATTGCTTCTATGTTTTCAAAATAAAAAAGCTCTAGCACATAACCATTCTTTTACTTTTATGTTGAGTCTCCACCTACTTTCTTCAAGCACCAACTACTGAGAGCATGATTGTCATTCTGAGTGTAATGTGCATTGTCCCAAAGTAGCATTGTCTTTTGCATGATTGTGATATCGTTTATTTTGAAATCATTGTATCTAGTCAACACTTAAACCTTGAAGGTGCCCCTGCATTTATGTTTTGCTTCACTAAAGGGGGCAAGCTAGATATCACTTTATCATATTTGCACATCATATTCATTGCAAATCCTTTTGATGTTTCAGTTTCATGTTGTAAAACTTTCAGTCATTTGTGATTTTCTCATCAGGCAACTTAATTACTACAGATTCATTGTCTCAGTAAGCTTTTGTCATATGACTATGAAAAAGTCCTATATGGTTAATGGCATGTCACCACAGAAATTATTCTTGTTATCATTTACCTACTCGAGGACGAGCAGGAATTAAGCTTGGGGATGTTGATACGTCCAAAACTTATCTATAATTTCTGCTTGCTCCATGCCACTTTTGGGTGATATTGCTATGATATTCATACACTTCCATACACTTTTGATCATATTTGGACTAACCTACTAATCCAGTGCACCCCGGTGCCAGTTTCTGTTTTCGACTGTTTTTGTATTTCAGGTTTTCACGTTACGAGAACTGCCAGGAAAAATCCAGAAAAATTATATAAAAAAATCAGCGTTCCGGAAACTTTCTTGCGCCCGAAGGACAGCCGGGGGGGCCACCAGGGCTCCAGGTGCCCTGGCGGCGTGCCCCCCCTGGGCCGCGCCGGGGGGGTGCCTGGGCCCCCCGAGACCCGTCTGGTGCCCCCCTTTGGCATATATTTAAAGCATCCTTCGAAACCCCCGGGACGGAAACTCTTTTTCGTGATCTCATCTATGTTCCGCCGCCGCCGCCGCTTCCAAGATCGGGAGCACCAGGAGAACCCTTCCCGGCACCTTGCCGGAGGGGAGGATCATCACCGGGAGCCTCTCCACCACCATGGACGCCTCCCGGATGACTTGTGAGTAGTCTCCCTTGGACCATGAGTCCATGACCAGTAGCTATGTGATGTTCTCCTCCCGTTCTTGTGCTTCACTAATTAGTCCTCGTGAGCTGCCCTACATGATCGAGGCACCTATGTAATCCTTATGTTGTTGCTATGATGAGTTTGCTGGGATCCGATGGATTATGAGATTATGCTCAGATTGATCTTGAGTAATATATTTGATCTACCTCTTTTATATTTATGTTCATAAGTAATTCTTGCATGTTCTCCGTTGTTATTTATTGCTTTGGCCGAGTAGTAGGTAGTGACTCCAAGAGGGAACGTTATGCCCGATTGTGGGTTCATGCCCCTCGATGACTAGCTTGAGTGACAGAAACATGAGTCTACGGGATGTGCTGTTGCCACAAGGGGGAAAACAACGGTGCTTGTGCCCGCGGGTGCAAGGATTGTTTACTTTACGCAAAGTTCTTTTAATGCAGTTGTCTGTTGCATTGAGTTTACACTATGGGTGGGGCTCGCAACTTAATACCAGCGAGATGTTCTGGATAGATATCTCAAGGTGGATGATTAGTAGTAGATATTGATGGATTTCGGTCTACTTACTTTGGCGTACCGCCCATGCTTTGAACCTCAACCTTTCTTGCAATGTAGTCAGCATTGGTTTGCGTTCGTGGTCCTGTCAATTGCCCAGCTGTAATTCGTTTACCTCATATAGTTGTTTTATCGTCTTTTGGGAGAGAGACATCACTAGTGAACATCATGAGACTCCGGTCCATATTACCATCATTGATCACATCCGCTATTTACTTTTCACTTTTATTTACTATTGCAAAACATTATCTATCACTACTATCATTGCTTTTAATCCTTTGTGAACTACAAGGCCGGAGGGATTGACAACCTCTCTGTACTCGTTGGGAGCAAAGTTATTTGTATCTGTGTGCAGGTCCACGTTGACTGCTAATATATGGCGCCGTAGCAGTTGACACCTACTTGTTGAACCTAGGAGTCTCTGGGGATTCGATCCTTGGCATCTTTGCTAAGGGAAAAACTTACACAACACTGCATCTTACACCTTCCACTTGGGGTAACCAACGAGGGGTTAGAGGCCCATCACCAAGTCAAATGGGCCGGCCTTTTGATCTAAATGGGCCCCTTTTGGGCCGTGCCACATGTCGACGTATCATTGGCGCCTCCTGTCCATTGGTTGTGTCCGCACGTGGAACAGACAATTGGTTCCTACGACCAATGAAAATATTACACGTGGAAAATTCCCATTGGTCCTCACTGTTAGCGGGTTATCGAATCCAAAACCGGACCCGATAGCTTAACGGCGACCCGTTACGGTGGATGCCACATGTCGTTTACCCTTGACGAAAGCACTTCCATGACGCGCCATTTATCGTCATGGAAGTGAACACTTCGGTGATGATAATTTTGGTATTGTCGTGTAACACTTCTACGACAGTACATGTATGACTATCTTGAATATGTCATAAAATCGTCATGGATGTACGTGCATGACAGAAAATGTGACCTACTGTGACAAACATGTATTATCACCGAAGTGTTTTTTTTGTAGTGAGAGTCTGAACCGGGGTCTGCTGTGCAAAGCGATTCCCAGATTTTGTCATGATCTTCTATGGTTGAGTCATCTACACCACCTCTTGTACAGAGAACTAGACACCATGTTCAGCCACAACTTGTTTCACGTCTTGCAACTCGACTACAAAAAGGTATAAGAAATCTAAAGAATAGAACTATGGCACTATACCATATGGCATGTTGTGTGTTACAAGGGAAGCAACAAAACTAGAGGATGCACTGGGAGACCCAAAGTTAAAAATCACAATGGATGAAGAATACCTCTCACTTACGAAAAAAAGACATGGCATCTTGTGCCTGAACAAAGAGGCAAAAATATCATTGACTGTAAGTGGGTTTATAGAATCAAGAAAAAGGCAGATGGCCCAGTTGACAGGTATAAAGCACACTTAGTTGCAAAAGATTTTAAACAACGTTATGGCCTAGATTATGAAGATACTTTCAGTCATGTTGTTAAAGCAGCAACTATTAGGTTTGTGCTAATTATTGATGTGTCCAGAGGATGGAGTTTGAGACAGCTAGATGTTCAGAACACATTTTTGCATCGTGTTTTGGAAGAGGAGGTTTACATGAGATGAGACAACCACCTGGATATGTAGATAATAAGGCACCTCGTTATGTGTGCAAACTTTACAAGGCACTTTATGAATTGAAGCAAGCACCAAGAGCATGGTACTCCAGGTTGAGCTCTCAGTTAAAGCGCCTTAGTTTTGTTGCATCTAGGGCAGATACATCACTTTTCATCTATAACAAAGCAAACACAATCATATTTGTGCTAATTTTATTCATGACATTATAGTTGCAAGCTCTTCACAAAGTGCTACTAATGCTCTTTTACATGATTTAAGTTCAGAGTTTGCTTTGAAAGATCTTGGTGGTCTATCCTTCTTCCTAGGCATTAAAGTTAAGAAGATTCGAGATGACATAGTGTTGAAGCAAAAGAAATATGCTACTGAACTTCTAGCTCATATGAGTATGAAGGATTTTAAGCCTTCACCAACACCATTATCCTCTTTAGAAAAACTCTCAACCTTTGAAGGAGAGCCACTTAAGGATGAAGAAACCACAAAGTATAGAAGTGATGTAGGGGCTTTGGAGTACTTTGACACTGATAAGACCAGATATATGCTTTCTTATTAACAAGGTTTGTCAGTATCTACATGCACCTACTACCATACATTGGATAAATATCAAAAGAATTGTACGGTATATAAAACACACTGTAAGCTTTGGCCTTCAGTTCAGACGCTCTAATTCCACCCTTATTAGTGCTTTTTCTGATGCTGACTAGGCGGGATGTAGTGATGACAGAAAGTCAACTACAAGATTTGTAGTATTATTTGGCTCTAATCTTATTTCTTGGAGTGCCAGAAAACAAGCTACAGTGTCAAGGTCAAGTACTGAGGTTGAATACAACTCATTAGCAAATGCACTTCTGAGATCATTTGGCTGGAATCATTACTCACTAAGTTGCGAATTAAACAACATCGTGTGTCATGTTTATGGTGTGATAACTTGGGAGCCACCTATCTCTCTTCCAATCCGATCTTTCATGGAAAAACGAAACTCATTGAAATTGATTTTCATTTTGTGTGGGAAAGAGTTGCAGAGAAGAAGCTTGACATATGGTTTATTCCTTCCAGAGATCAAGTAGAAGATGGTTTCACTAAGGCCTTACCAATCAAGCCATTTGAAGATTTCAAGAAGAATCTTAATATAGGATAGTTGAGATTAAGGGAGGGTGTTAGACTTAGAGATAAAAATCATATTGTAATCTCAACAGACTTCTCTCCCTGTACCTATCCTCTCTTCAAACGAACTCCTATAACAGCTGGATCCTAGCGATTGGCTGCTTTCGTGTAATCTAGGATAGAGGCAGTTTCTGTCCTAGATCAATATTAATCATGCGCGCGGCTCCCTTACGAGGGAGTAGGAACGGTTCCAGCTTACATAGCAAGGCAACTTGGAACCAGAACACCAGCGGTGAGATCATGGCGACGAAGAAATCAGTGGCACAGCTACCGCTGGCGGCCTAGAGTAGAGCAGCGATGACAATGTCATCAACGCAGGGCGAGTAGTCGAAGATAGTGAATAGTGGGACGCCTACACTAGTGCAGAACCGGGCTATAGCACCGGTTCAAAGGGGCCTTTAGTGTCGGTTCTGTTACCGGCACTAAAGGGTGAGGACTAAAGCCCCCCCCCCCTTTAGTACCGGTTCAACACGAACCGCCACTAAAGGGCCACCACGTGGCAGGACCTAGCGCCGGGGGCGGGGATCCCTTTAGTACCGGTTGGTAAAACCAACCGGTACTAAATGGGTTAGGTTGTTTTGGGTTCATGATTTCTTTTTCCTTTAATTTTTGTTTTCCATTTAATTCTTTTTCGTTTGCTGGTATTTTACGATGCTACATATTGTACACGTTATGCATATATATAAATAGAATTTCTCGTAGAACCGATAACATACACACACACACACACACACACACACACACACACACACACACACACACATATATATATATATATATATATATATATATATATATATATATATATATATATATATATATATATATATATATATATATATATATATATATGGTGGGACTATTCTCATTACGCCCCTTATTCTCCTAACAAAAAAGCTTATTCTCATAACACCCCCCTCCCATCCCCGCCTCCTTGCGCGCCAGCGCCACTGCGGCCGGTGCCG
>LR738713.1:662422741-662438608 GCA_902687465.1 Secale cereale
CCTTGCGTGCCAGCGCCACTTCGGCCGGCGCCGTCCCCCTCCCCTCCCCGCCTCCTTGCGTGCCAGCGCCACTGCGGCCGACGCCATCCCCCTCCCCTCCCAGCCTGCTTGCGCGGCAGCGCCCTACGGCCGGTGGCGACCGCCTCCCCTCCCAGCCTTCTTCCGCGGCCGGTAGCGTAGAGCGCGCGCGGAGCTGCCGGCGATGTAGTCCCACAGCGAGGCTTCTTCCGCGGCGGCGGTTAGGAAGCAACGCCGCCCCTCACCTTCACCCCAACACCACCGAATTGATCTAGGTGCGCCGCAGCCTCGATTTAGCGCCTCGTTAGCTGCACCCCTGCCACAGAACCAAGCATATGCCCTGGGAGATCCGCCGCGGTTGACCCAGCTGAAGCATCCAGCCTCGGTTATGCACGGCAGGGGGAAGAGAACTGCAAGGATGACTTCTCCATCGCAGTCGACGTGGATGCGAACTGCAATGGTGCCCATCCAACCTTCTCCCGCAACAATGGCAAAAGTTGAAAAAGCCCATGAGTTCCTGCACCGGAGGTGGACTGCACGCCAACAGCAGGCAGAGCTGCATCTGCAGAAGGAGAGAACTGCAGATAATGTAAGAAAATCACATACCCAAACCCCCACATCCAGTTTGCAGTGCCCTTTTTATCACCATGCATTGCCCTCTTGCGTCGACTGCAGTCCCATGTATCTCCTAGTAAAAACAGAAAAGATACTTCGAAAAAATAAAAATGCGCTATGGCTAAAAAATGCAGTCCACCATGACTTACATATGTAGAGCATTGTGGCTTAAAACTGAAGTGCATTGTTTCTTCATGTTAACTCCAAGTGCCCCTGCTATAAAATGAAAAATTGAAGTGCAATTTCTCCAGTTGCATATATAATGATATATAGTACGAAGATGCAGTTGATTTCACTGTTGGCGTGCATAAAAAGCTTTGGCTTAATACTGTGTAGGAAATTACTATGCGTCCAAACCAGAAGATACCTCGATTGATTCACAACCCAAAGCCCCTGAACTGCATTGGAAGAGAAGAGTGGGAGATGGCTGGATGGATAACACCTGAAATACCTAGGGGTTTCTTTAACACAACAAATAGAACTGCGTACTCCGTGGAGGAAGATGTAGAGGATAAAGATGAAAACAGTGAACCAAACATCATTCGTGATGGAGAAGGCAGTGAAGCAAAAAGCGCGCAAGATGAGGAGGACGACGACGATCTGGTCTTCATGGGGGAGCATGCGCAGAAAGATGATGAGGAGGATGATGATGAGGAGCAAATCATAACAGTTATGCAGCCAAGGTACACGTGTGTCTTTGAAACATTTGGCCAGCAGATCAAAATGCATGATATAGCACCTCCACAAGCGAATGTTGAAACCCAGCAAGTTCGGCAAGTTCATGAGCAAACGATTCGTCGACGAAGAGACAGTGGAATTCCACCCAGGCCGCCTACTGCGCACCAAAAGAATCGGAAGCAGAATCAAGGAGAGCCACAAGCAACCAAAAAAGTAAAGTTCTCAACACTTCTGCCTCCTCGCGATCCTAAATTACACATATCTGTTGTCACCCCTCCATGCCCAATAAACATTGGTGAGCTGCAAACACCGTTAGAGAAAAAACAGTACACGCATGTAAGCTTCCTTGCCTAACTACTGCAGTTCACTTACGCATTCTTTCAGCTTGTGCATTCTCATTAACAAAAAAACATTCCATATTGTGTGTGCAGAATGAGAACATGCTCCAAGAACTTGTGCCTGTGAAAGGTATGCAATTCACATCACACGCTGCGGCGCGAGAATTCTACAACACGTATGCAAGGCATGCAGGCTTCGGCACACGCTAAAACGACGGATACAGAACAAACAGATACATAGTGTGCTCAAAGGAAGGAAGAAGCAAGGAAACTGTCACAGATTATGACAGAAAGCGAGAGAAAATATCAAAGAGGACTGGCTGCAAGGCAAGAATGAGATTAAAAAAACAAGGATGTGGTTGTGATAGCAGAGATTGAGCTCAATCACAACCACACGATGATTGACAGCCCGGCTATGCTTCTGCACATGCACTCACATAAGACGGATGATCCGTTACTTGATAAACTAGTGAAGGACATGCAGAGCGACAACCTGACGCACACGCAGATGATGTCAACCCTGTCAACGATGTCAGGAGGGCTGCACTTTATGGGGTGCACTAGCCGTGACTGGGTGAACAGGTACGTTCACTAAACAAAAAACAATATCTCGTCTATTTCATGCAGTTCGCTTGTGCATTTTATGTATGTCTCTAATGCTACATGTATATTATTATTTCGAACTGCAGGAAGCACCAATTCGCGAGGGAGGAAATAAAAGACGATGTGAAGAAACTCCTGGCTTTCTTTGAGAAAATGCAGCAAATAAACCCGGAGTTCTTCTATGATTACGACAAAGATGTCGATAACTGTGTGCGAAACATATTCTAGGCGAATGCGAGCTGCGGGGGATCGTACGAAGATTTTGGAGATTGTGTCACATTTGACACGACCTACAAGACCAACAAGTTCCACATGCCTCTGGCCGTCTTCGTTGGAGTCAACCACCACCTCCAAAGTACAATATTTGCTGTGGCTCTCATCAGAGACGAAACAATACCGACTTTCGAGTGGGTGTTCCGGACGTTCTTGCGTTGCATGAACAACAAGCGGCCAATCTGCATACTTACAAGTATGCTAAAAAAAGAATGGGTTTAAATAACAATGCAGTTCACTGCCCAGTTTTGTAGTCCATTTCTTCCATCCAATGAAAAAAATCAGAAAAAAGATATGCAGTTCTCTCAATAACTCACTGCTTGGTTTTTTCAAAAACATGCAGATCAATGCCCCTCCATGGATGCCGCGATAAAAAGTACACTAATAGGCACGCTGCACAAGTTATGCCATTGGCATATACTGAAAAAATACAAGGATCACCTGTCCTTGCTGTACAAAGCGTATGAGACATTCAAAGATGAGCCGACCTCCGTTCTCAACCACCCGCTAATGCCATCAGAGTTTGAACGCGCTTGGCATGAGCTCATGGACAGGTATAACCTGCAAAATGATGAAATTATGAAGGCGCTCTGGACAGACCGAAAAGAATGGATATCAGCTTACTACAAGGCGGTGTTCTGTGCACGGATGACGTCGACACAGAGAAGTGAAAGCATGAACCGGATCTTGAAGAGGAACTTTGTCAAGGAAAGACACGACCTACACATCTTTGCATCGCAAGTGGAGACCATAGCTAACGAGGTATATAACCAGAGCAAAGTTTTTAAGCTGGATGAGCAATTAATAAAACACTACTCGCTTTCTTGATTTTAGCTATGAAAGACAACTACTTAACTGGTTTTCTTTGTTTCACAGACGGAAATAAAGACTACTACTCAGTTTGGTTTCGAGGTTCAGCTCTCCAAGATTTACACCAGGGCGGTCTTTGCTGACTTCAAGAAAACGCACTACCGCAGCACTTCATTCAGATCAGAGCAGTCCCCTGACAACCCCACGAAATATTTGGTGCGCCACTACAACCGGTCTGATGATTTTGATTGGGCAAGACACGAGTTCCAGCTGGTTGCTGATGTGACGAACGGTATCTACGAATGCGAATGCAAGCTGTGGACACACACAGGTCAGTGAGACAGGAAACAAAAAATAAGCACACAAAAAACATAATGAAGTTCACTTATTGTTGGTAGCAAAAAGAGATGAAAAACAAAACAAAAAACCTTAGTGAAGTTCACTAGAACAGAAAAACCAGGACCTATTTATAATGTAGTTCACAAAAAAAATTGAAATGTTGCATATTTATGTGAAGTTTGCTGACACGAACAACCCAAAAAATTCTTTTGCTGCAGGCCTGTTCTGCGTGCACATCATTTGCATGTTGGATCAGCTGCGGGTGGACAAGATACCTGAAGAGTACATATTGAAGAGATACACACAGAACGCGCGCCAAAATGCAACTTTTGACCGCAGAGACTATGAGCAAACTGCTCCAGATGGGAGTTCGATGTTCTGCCGTAGGAGACTACTTGCAGAAACAATGATGGACCTGGCAAAAAGGGTGTCAAATCGGATAGAGGGTACAACAGAGCTTTAGCTGGGATGAGAGAACTCATACAAGAAGTCGACGTAATAAACGAAGAAGAAGAAGAAGCAGAGAAGATCCTGGATGCGCGGAGTGAAGAACAAGGAGAGGAGCGCGAACATGCCGCTGATGGTGCAGCTCATAATATGGATGACACAATTCTTCCCCCACCTGTTTCAAACACAAAAGGGAGAAAGAAAGAGAGCAAATCAGCCAATAAAAAAGCTGCAGCAAAAGAAAAAAGTCCTGAAAAAAATAGCAGGCCTGAGCCAGAACTGGATAGCGGAGGAAGACCACTGGGGGTAAGGATGTGCAAATCATGCAATAAGATTGCGGGACACAACTCAAGAACATGTAAGGAGCGGCTGAAAAAAATCCAGGCTGAAAATGCCGCCACAGATCACCAAGCAGACCAACAAGATGATATGACAAAGAGAAGAATATGTAGCGTCTGCAACAAGAGAGAGAAGCATAACGCGAGAACTTGTCCAAATAGAACAGAAGAAAAAGATGAAGAAGATGACGAAGAAGATGCTGACAAAGAAGAGAACGAGGAAGAGAGCGAAGCTGATGTAACTGAAGAGGAAGATGAGGAAGCAGAAGAGGAAGATGAGGAAGAAGAAGAAGAAGATGAAGACATCGAAGAACCATCATCAAAAACGAGGGGGAGAGGCAGAATGCAGAATCCTGCGCGTAGGCAAGCATCGCAGTCGCACGGTCGCGTTACGAGGGGTAATGCGAACAACAAGAGCAAAACAGAAGCAGCAACAACCATTGAAACAAATGCAGTGCACAATTTGAGAAGAAGCAACAGGAAAAGGACATAGATCAACACATATACAGTTTTACCTTTTAAAATATATTAACTTCATCCTTTATATATATCGTATCGTATATAAGATATAGCTTGTGTTCAGTGGACTGCAAAAAAAGAATTCAACATGTAATATTGAAGTTCAAAATGAATAGATATAACATATGCCATATATACTTTGTGATCAATGTGCTGCGGGTGGTATGCTTGATAAAATGCAGTTCTCTTCTATATGAAAGAAATAAGATGAGAATGTCATTCTCGGAATGCACTTCTCTTCTATATGAAAACCCTGAGATCAGAATGTCATTTTGAGAATGCAGTTCTCTTCGTCGTATAGAATCTGAGATGACAGTGAATCAATATAGAATGCAGTTAGAAAAAAAATCTGTAGACTGAGACTAGGATTCACGTACAGTGCAGTGCGTGTGTGGTGCGTTTAATGCTTACAGTGCAGTCCGCTTTGAGTATACAGTGCAGTGCACTTAGTGCAAAAAATGTAAAAAAATTGAGCTCTCAATTAGCAGACACGGTTGATTTTCTGTCTTCTAATACATTTTTACCAAAATTTTGAACCTCGACGACAAACACGTTGAATTCGTCTTTGCTGTCCCATGAGATAAGGTGGCATGCAGTGCGGATGCGTATATTTTAGAAAAAACTTGGCTGCTACTCATATGAGTGAATGCAGTGCGCTACGAACATGTTACAATTCACAAGGAGGAATTGGCTGAAAGCTCCATTATGTACATATTTGACATTGTCACTGTCTGCCACAAAAAGAAAAACACAAAACTAACTAGACCGGAATATACAAAAGCACACAGCATGGTGTGAAAAAGTTTTGCAGATCGAGAACTACACACAGCGACATACATACTATTTACAGAAAGTTTTGGAGCATACACGAAAAGACATCAACACACAAAAAAAGATCTGCTATCATTTATGCCTCATCCTGCTCCTGCGAATCCAGTTTTGGAGAAAAGCCAAGAGAAATGCAGAGATTTCTTATATCCTCCGGGAACTCGGTGACTACGACCATGTTTTCAGGGTGGAACAGGATCTGGAACAAGAACTCAGCCATCCATTCCTCAACAGCAGCTTCCTGCGATGAAGCAAAAAAAATAAACAAATATACAAGATCATCTACAAAAAAGAACTAACAAAAAAATCAAAGAATGAGGGATTATTATTGGGTTAAAAAAAGATACTAACATTACGCTTTGCGAATTTCACAACAAAGCTTTTGCCGTCATAAAACAGAGCCATCTTCAGAACAAAGAAGCCGCACTCGTTGGGGCCCTGCTCAAGGGCGCCCAAAAAGCTAGCTTTCTTTGAAACATCGACCCAGTCTACCGACTCCTTTCTCTTGTACTCCTTTTCTCCGTAAATCTTCTTCAACAATGCAGTCATCCTGATCATCTGGTGAAAATAAAAAAAAAAAAAATACACATCACAACAATATTGTTCGACACGCGCACTCATGAAAACAAGAAGAAAGGCGAATAAGGAAAAATTTTACCATTTCAGTGCGGTCGCTGTGGTATTCAGACTTATGCCACCTCGTTGTTTGATCAATCGGTCCGCTGTACCTCCTAGTGTCATGAATATCAAGGGTCTCGCGGTGCCTATTCATCGTGTATAGCGAGTAATGCTCGTCTTTCAACCGTGGTAACAGAATCTGATTTTGTTTCATCAAAATTGTTATGGGTTTGATGAGTGAAAAAGGATTACTGGAAAAAATTGGGAGAGAAAATAAGTACATAAGGCTGAACAAGCAAATCTGATAACTTACTAATTTGCAATCAAGAAGGTTCTCGTCATCACGAACAAAAAATTTGAACTGCTTTGCTGCATCGTCAACGCTAAACTTGCCGTGGACAAAAGGCAACACAACATTTCCATCTTCATCTCTATCCGCGTGATCATTCATTTGAAGCACATACTGCGTGTGGCTAATTCACATAAGAACATTAATGCAGTTCCCCCTCAAAGTTCACTCTGACGCTTAATGAAAAAACAGATCACGCTTCTCTAACAGTATGCAGTTCACACTTCTCCCCCCAATTTGTTTCATTTAAGATACATGGGTTAAACACAATAAATGTATGCAGTTCAGTACATTGCTAAAAAAATTATTAGACACTATTAACTCCAGTTCACTCCAGCAGAAAAAAGAAAAAAAAGGGGGGAAAAGAGAAATACCGTGATAAACAAAGGGGACAGGAGAACGCGTTCGCCAGATCGATAAACCACATTCATATGCTCGTCATTCTTCCGGTACCTGATGATATGATCCATCAAATCAGAGTCCATGAAACCACCTCTGGTGAAAGTTAAGAACATGTAGTCCACATTCACAGTGCAGACTTCGACAGGATTCCTGTGCATGAAAAGCGTGCACCTGCACAAAACAAACGGCAAGGGTGGGGGGATTAGGAACACAAAAGGAAAAACACACAAACATTAAACACATTAAAAAGCGAAAAGCAAAAAAACTGACGAAAAAAGAACTGACTCGCTGTATTTCTGCCTGAATGGTGTGCTCGTGATGAGTTGCAAGACTTTCCTCATCTCCGCAAGATAGCTGAAACTCGCAGGCTTCAACTTCTGTACCGGAGATCTAAACTTTGATGCCTCTTATTTGATAGAACTAGTGCCTCGCTGTCGGTCGGGCGTTCCACAGCTGCGCTCCTGGTCCTCCTAGGCACTGGTGGTGGCCTCTCAAAATCATCATCACTATCTTCAGCATTCAGAGGGCTGACTGCTATCTTCCCACGCTTGACCTTGACAGGAGATTTCTCAAGAGCTTTTTCATTCGAAGTACCGGCGCCACTCCTCAACCTCTTACACACCGGTTCTTTTACAAGCTTAACGGGGGGTTCATCAAGGACAAATTTCTGAATCGTTGGAGTGTGAACCTGAGTTTCAAACAAGGAAATACCACCTTGTTGTGCGCCTTCGTCAAAGCCTGCACAAAAAAATGGATAATGAGCAAAATGAAAAGAATCAACAAGTTCACTAACGAAAGTCATTTTAACATGTGAATGGGGTTCTACTAAAAGCTTAACAAAAGTAGTGGACCTCCCCTTTCTGTATCAATGAAGTTCACTTAATAAAAGGGTGTGTGACTGAAAAAAATGTAATAACCTTCTTTAAAAATTAAAAGTGATGTCAGGTCCAGACAGCAATGCCACGAGGTCAACCAACTATAGAGCATCGCCTTCCTGATGTAGCCAATGTGCTCCTTCCCAAACTTGGCAATCGTTTCACCATCCCAGGTCTGCATGAATTGGAACATGTAAAATCCACAATCATGCCTGCAAGAAAACCAAGATAAACACATTACTAATGCAGTTCACTCAATAATGAAGTGCTCCTGATGTTAGTAAAACAATGCAGCTCCATATACACAAAAAACCGAGGGAGAACAACTAATAACACATTAGTAATGCAGTTCCCTCAAGGAAAAGGTGCTTCTAATTTAGTAAAAACAATGCAGCTCACTTACACAAAAAAACTGAAGGAGGAAAAAGAAAAGGGGAACAAGTACAAACCCGTTTCCCTGTTGCGGGACATTAACATGAGTCAGCACGAAGCCGTCAAGGGTGGGAGGTTTCAACGGCTCATCGCAGCTTGCGCTGCCATCTTTCCAAACTTTTTGATGTTCATGACCATTTTCCTGAAGACAAGATTTGCAGGAGCGCTGTCGGCGTCGTTCAATGAGTCGAGAAACTCAAAACACTTCTCTCGCAGGTTCAAAGTGACCAAGCAGTAGTGACCTATCGTGTCCTTCATTGTTGCAGGAGGAGGATCAAATGTTGCAAACATAATCTGAAATAAAAAAGAATAAAACAAACCAGATGAGAAAATAGAAAAACATAAAACTTATTTTCAAGATGACGAAAATGGTCAAAATGCGTTACCAAGTTTTTCTTGTCCACACGTTCCTGTGCGCTTGAAGAAAACATCTTTTTCAAAGCCCTATTTGTGGCACCGCCGTTCCAAATGGAATTTTGCCAAAAAGACAAAACTAGAGAGTTAATGAAAATGCTTATAGCACAATAAAAATTGGATGAGGGATAAATATAAATTAATAGAATATGCTTACACATAGGTTGTACGGGACAATCATCGTTTGAGATCCTTTGAACCTCTCAGCTAACATAGAGACGCCAATGTTTGCAAGGCGCGTGCTCAGCATTCCATACGACCAAAAAGACTCGCCAACATGACCGATAGTAATATCACCAAAATCTCCCTTGAATGCAACTAGATGCCTTCAGACAAGAAGAAAAAAGCCTAGCAAAAAGTGATAAGATGGATGTCCCTGAAAAGATAACATATTAAATAACCGGGGTGTAAGACAAAAAATGTCATACTTCTTCTTATTATCCCTCCTAGCCCTCGTAACAGCGTCATATAACTCATTGTATCTTCTCATAAGAGCTGGATCAATGCTCGAAGGAGTAATAACAGGTAATTCCTCATCTGCATACAGAGTGGGAACGGTATCAGAGAATAAAACAACACGGTCCATTTCGCCCCGGGAAAGAACAAAAATAATGCAGTTCGCTTACCTTCGGTTTCAGAATAAACTTCTTGCGGCTGCTCAGATACATCTTCGCTGAGCGTCAAGTGATCCAGCCCGGTAATATCATCGTCAAGCGACGCTTGATTGCTCATGTCCTGAGAGAGTCTTGGTTGTTCCTCTTCAGAACCAATCGAAACTGTCTCAGCTGGGACTTTCGTTGTCTCGGCTGGGAAAACCAGATTGCCAACAGATTGCTCGGGGGCGCGAGGGACGACACAAAATTTCTCAGGCACCTCATCGCCAAGCAACAAAACAGTAGGCCCGGCAACACCATCAATGCCAGCGGATGTCCCCGCAGCATCAAATCCGACTCTAGGAGTTCCTTCTCTCTCTTCTGCCATTTCAACTGTAACACGAGGAGCTCCTTCTCTCTCTTCATGCTTATCACCATCCACGATATCCTCCCTTCCTTCTCTCTCTTGTGCCTTATCAGCCTCAACAGAACACTCCCCTCCTTCTCTACCTTCTGCCTTATCAACCTCCGCATTAGGCTCCTCCCCTCCTCTCCCTTCCACATTGTCATCCTCCATGATGCACTCCGCTTGGATTTCAACATTTAATCCGCAGTTCTGATGAGTTAAAAAATAAAACACATTACACAAAAAGAGAGAATGCAGTTAACTAATAAAACGGACCATGAACCTCGCATGAAAAATAAAAATAAAACACAAAATGCAAATTCTCTATACTCACCAGAGAAACGTCGCCTTCCATCTCTTTAGACTTGTCAGCCTCGTCGTCCTTGCCAGCGTCACCCTCTGCCTCCTTCCCATGTATTTCCACGTTTAATTCGCCATCCTAAAAAACAAAAAATAAAAAATAAAACTATTATCCAAAATGTAGTTCTACAACTAAAGCCAACACCAGATCATGCAGTTCACTGCTAAAAAATGATGCTTCTTCTCTAAACAACAACTGCAGTGCACTACCACTACTGGTGCACACTACAAAAAAAATAAAAACTGCAGTTCGCTGCCACTGCTGGCGCAAAAATATGATTGTTTGTTATGGACACTACAAAAAATTAAACAATGAAGTCCCCTGTAAAAAATAGGAAGAAATCAAGCCTTGTCGATGACGCCTTCGTCAAGAGGATTGTCTTTGGCAGCTTCGTCAACAGGGGACAATGGCCTATCAAACAAATAATCAGAATCAACACCGTAGTGGTCCTCGTGGTCATCATCACGGCAAGCGTTAGCATTAGAAGATTCTCCTCCACGCTGCGAAAAGAACAAAAGGATGCGAAAACAAATAGTCAATGCCACAACACACAGAAAAAATCGATAACAAAATGGGTAAAAAAACTGTTCACATATGAAAAAAAGACATACATCCACAGCTGCGCGGTCAGGCAAAGAAGGCCGGACAACATCTTCATGCATGTTCATTTCCTTCACAATTGCCTCAGCTTCCTGCTCATACCTAGCACACTTGTCGTCCTGAGACTGCTTAAACTGAACAAATGAAGACCTGATATTCGTAACTATCTGCTTAAGGAATTCAAGCTGCCCACGGTCAAAGTTATGAGCGGCCTCGATTTCTGCTTCAGAAGGGCCTTTGCCTTCAGGAAACAATCCAGCAATATTCCTCATCTTGGAACCGGATGTTGGGAAATCAGAAGTTAAATTGATGACCCTGTCAAGAAGCTCATCGACCTGAACAAATTTATTGCCCTCAGCAGAAGCCTCGCCAGAAGAACCTCCAGCAGCCGCCCTAGCAAAACCATGAACCCGACGAATTGGAGCCGCCCTAGCAAGAGGCTCACAAAACATTTCAGGTGCTTCGGCAACTGCAGTCCGCTTGTACACAATATCCCCTTCCGCCTTCCACTGAACAAATTAACAAAAAAAGAGATGCAGTTCACAAATAAAGTACATAAGAGGTTCACATTTAGCATGGCGAAAAAAAAAGAATAAGACAAACACAAAGGCTGGCTATGCACTGACCGGCAGCTTGCCAAACTTGTAAGTGTCCAGGTGTATCTTTCCCCTGACAATAATGTCGGCGTGTGTATCTTCTTCAACTGCAGATGGGACAGTATTGCAGCGCGTGGCGTGCGTGTATGCATAACCGATACAGTGTGAAGATTCAATGAATCAAGGTACATGAACAGGGGCACGATGGTGCAACCCTCAGCGCAGTTCTGCTTGCTCCCTTCAGAATTCCACTTGTACACAGTGGCCTGCAGCTCGTCGACAACAAGCTGGCAAAAGTCCATGCTAGCCATAGATGCAAAATCCAAGTTTTCAACCATAGCAGCTACCCTGGACAACCGAGTTGCGGGGCTGGGACAAAGCAAGCTCTGGAAAACAATGAGAAAAAAAACCTTCACAGTCTTATTAACCTTCGCACGGTCTGCAGCCAGCGTGCGAAGTAAAATAAGCAGGTCCTTCGCATCTATGCTACAAGAACGGTTGAAACCAAGTTCATCCTTCAGATTAGCCAGCGAATCATCATGGCCGCTGACAGCAGGCCTGGGAGCAGTGGGTGAACCCATAGGGAAATCAAAAATGTGATGGACAGCCCCACGATTGATTTCCAGAACCTTGTTTGACCCGCAGTCCAATCTCATTGTATCAGGGTCGATCTTTCCCATCAGCTTGCACATGAGAACACGAGAAACATTCTTCTGTACTTTCAGGTCGAAGACAATGCCAAAACCTGCTTTGGTGCGGCTCATTCAACAAGGCAACAGCTTTGCATACGTTTGGAATGGACAGCCGAACAGTCTTGTTAAAACGCCATTCATGCGCAACATCATCTTCAGACCTCTTCCTCTTGGTACTCTTAGCAGTCTACAAAAAAAGAATAAAAAATGCAGTTCACATCAGCAAACTCATGCGAAACAACTTAAAAAACAGAAGAAAAAATAAATAAACAGTGTATACCTTCCTAACATCAACATCCTCCTCATCAGAATCACTGTCCAGCGCTTCTCCAGCTGCATTTTCCCGCGCCAGCTTAGATGGACGCTCAGAATCAACACCCGAGTGATCGTCTGCGCGTCTCCGCTTTCCTTGAATCACATGCACATCAACCTATGCATAATTAGGCCTCTTTGAGTAATCAACACGCGGGCTCCGCCGTGGAGAACTTAAACCTTGCTCTGCAACAGTGTTGAGTTTTCTCTTCATAGGATTCTTTGCGGGGGCAAACTTAGCAGACTTCTTTGAATCTGCAATCCTCCTTCCTATCACCTTACCCTCATCAAACTTTACTTGCTTCGCCTTATGAGCCTTCACGAAAGTATTACCGAGCGCAATTACTTTCTGCCTTTTCCTCTCAACATCAGCTGCAATCTGATCAGGGACCATCCAATCATGTGTAACTGGTTATGTGCCATCAACAGATTGTGACTAGGTTTCACTCATTTCAGGTAGAATGCTGCCCTGATTAGATGTCCCGCCACCGACAACATCGGCTGTGAAATAACGTGTAATCAAATAGTTAACACCACCACCCCCGGACCCACCAGGACATAAAACTGTGGGTAAGAAAAACATAATAAAAATATGTGTGTGAGAGGGAGACCTAAACTTAATGCAGCTCATATCAACTTGGCAACACAATGTAGAAATGCAGTGCTCTCTTCAGCAGTTTATGTTTAACAATTAAAACATAACAGAAAACTTAATGCAGTTCATGTCACTTGAATATCAATTTGCCGCGTGTCTAAAAATGGACCTTGGTAAAGGGATATATGATGCAGTGTACTAATTCGTTCAGTAAGCAACTGACCACATATAAAATGAAGTGTGCTTAGATATACAAAACAAAACAAATTCATGCAGTTCTGTGAGAGGGAAAAACTAAAACTTAGTGTAGCTCATATCAATTTGGCAACCGCATTGTGGATAGACAAAAAAATACAAAGCAATGTACAAATGCAGTGCTCTTTTAGCAGTTTATGTTTAACAATTAAACATCACAAGTAACTTAATGTCATTCCAAAAAAATAAAAACAATTAACTTGAGGCAGTTCATATCAGTTTGCCACATGTCTGAAAAAATGGGCCTTGGTAAGGGAATCTACGATGCAGTGCACTATTTCGTTCAACAAAAAGCAATTGACCGTGTATAAAAAATGCAGTTCACTTTGATGTAGTACCAGACGGGGGAGCCGTGCTGACTGGTGAGGCATCATTTGGTGAGGAAGAAGCCATGTTGTGTCTACAATCAGAAAGGGATAATAATTAAATCCTAGACAGCAACCCAAAAACAAGCAGAGAAAAACTTCCAATCCATAGGGCGTTGCAATTTCAAGCATACAAAACGAAGTTAAGAAGAGGATGCTGGCTCCAAAAATAACCCTAGCACAAGATCTGGAATGGACCATGGCGATTTGGGGCTCACCGTGAGATGATGTGACGGACGGAGGAGGCGGCTGCGGACGGCGACGACGGAGGAGGCGCCCCTACGGACGGCGGCGGCTGCGGGCGTCGTCGCTGTCCACCACGAGAGCGCCCCTACGGACGGCGGCGGCTGCGGGCGTCATCGCTCTCCACCACGAGAGCGCGAGACGAGGGGATTTTTGTGTGGGGGAGACGAATGAGAAGGGGACTGTAAGAAACATAGAAGAAAAGAGATGCTTAATGAATAAAAGGCCCACAGGCCCACATGTCATAGACAAAAATAAAAAAACGGCTCAGTTATAACACGATGCAGTTCGGTTACAAAAAACAGCTCAGTTATAAAATGATGCAGTTCGGTTACAAAAAATGAATCAGTTCGCCTGCCTGAAATATACGCGCCCACGATCGCCCGAAGCGCCACGCGCCCGCTCCTCTATCCGGCCGGTTGGAAAACGCGCGAAGGCCACAATCATCACGAACACACAATCGCCATGCCGGTTGGAGGACGAGATCGTGCGCTCGGCAGAAGTTGCAGCCGCTCTCCTTTAAATTCCGCGCTCCATCAACCAGATCATTCGCAGAAACACACAACGAGGTCGAGGCGGTGATGGGCCTCTAACCCCTCGTTGGTTACCCCAAGTGGAAGGTGTGAGATGCAGTGTTGTGGAAGTTTTTCCCTTAGCAAAGATGCCAAGGATCGAATCCCCAGAGACTCCTAGGTTCAACAAGTAGGTGTCAACTGCTAACGGCGCCAGATATTAGCAATCAACGTGGACCTGCACACAGATACAAATAACTTTACTCCCAACGAGTACAGAGAGGTTGTCAATCCCTCCGGCCTTGTAGTTCACAAAGGATTGAACGCAAATGATAGTAGTGATAGATAATGTTTGCAATAGTAAGTAATAGCGAAAAGTAAATAGCGGATGTGATCAATGATGGTAATATGGACCGGAGTCTCATGATGTTCACTAGTGATGTCTCTCTCCCAAAAGACGATAAAACAGCTATGTGAGGTAAACGAATTACAGCTGGGCAATTGACAGGACCACGAACGCAAACCAATGCTGACTACATTGCAAGAAAGGTTGAGGTTCAAAGCATGGGCGGTACGCCAAAGTAAGTAGACCGAAATCCATCAATATCTACTACTAATCATCCACCTTGAGATATCTATCCAGAACATCTCGGTGGTATTAAGTTGCGAGCCCCACCCATAGTGTAAACTCAAAGCAACAGACAACTACATTAAAAGAACTTTGCGTAAAGTAAACAATCCTTGCACCCGCGGGCACAAGCACCGTTGTTTTCCCCTTGTGGCAACAGCACATCCCCTAGACTCATGTTTCTGTCACTCAAGCTAGTCATCGAGGGGCATGAACCCACAATCGAGCATAACGTTCCCTCTTGGAGTCACTACCTATTACTTGGCCAAAGCAATAAATAACAACGGAGAACATGCAAGAATTACTTATGAACATAAATATAAAAGAGGTAAATCAAATATATTACTCAATCACAATCTGAACATGATCTCATAATCCATTGGATCCCAGCAAACTCAACATAGCAACAGCATAAGGATTACATATGTGCCTCGATCATGTAGGGCAGCTCACGAGGACTAATTAGTGAAGCACAAGAACGGGAGTAGAACATCACATAGCTACTGGTCATGGACTCATGGTCCAAGGGAGACTACTCACAACTCATCCGGGAGGCGTCCATGGTGGTGGAGAAGCTCCCGGTGGTGATCCTCCCCTCCGGCAGGGTGCCGGGAAGAGTTCTCATGGTGCTCCCAATCTTGGAAGCGGCGGCGGCGGCGGAACAGAGATGAGATCGCGAAAAAGAGTTCCCGTCCCGAGGGTTTCGAAGGACGCTCTAAATATATGCCAAAGGGGGGCACCAGACGGGGCTCGGGGGGCCCAGGCGCCCCCCCGGCGCGGCCCGGGGGGGGCGCGCCGCCAGGGCGCCTGGGG